>JAUTXW010003717.1:507500-520000 GCA_030620095.1 Kuschelorhynchus macadamiae | reverse complement strand
TACCGGCGAATTAACAGCACTAACAATAGGTCTGATAGGCGCGCCTGGTTTGTGTATTTTTGGTAAACCATAGAGTTTAGGACATCTGCTCGACTTTTCCCGTGGTATGATTTTTTGTTGAATTTCGGGGTTTATTGGTGAACTTTTTATTTTATTTTTAGTTGTTTTTTTCTAGGTACGTTGTCGGGTCCCTTGGAACAGGCCTATAACAATTGTCTTGTAGGATATCCTGCATTTTTTGTACGTAATCTTGAGTGTTCATAACCACAGTTGCGTTTCCTTTATCTGCTGGAAGGATTGTGATGTTTTTATTTTTTCGGAGGTTTATTAGGGCCCTTTGTTCAGTGGCATTTAGGTTTTGTTTTGGTGTTTTGCTTGATCTTAAAATTCTTGCCACCTCTTGTCGAATCTCCTCTGCTTTTGTTTCTTCAGAGGAGTCAAGGACAGCTTCCACTCCAGCTATTATTTCTTCTTTAGGGATTTCCTTAGGAGATATCGCAAAATTAAAACCCTTACTCAGTATGGATTTTTCACTTTCTGAGAGACTGTAGGATGATATATTATGTACTAATTTATCGATGTCTACTGACGATCTTTGTGGCTGACTCGACTTTCTTAGAAGATTGTCATACTTTTTCGAAAGTTTATCTGTCTTAATATTCTTATTTGTTTCTGTTCGCCAAAAAGCCAAAGTTTCTATGCGATTCCACAATAAAGGGTGAATGATGTTACTTAGTTTAAGGTGTAACTTTAAAAGTTCTTTCTCTGTCTCGGCTAGTTGTTTTCTAGTTTGATGGATTTGTTCTTTTAATAACGCCTTACTAGCATTTTGAAGTATGGTGATAGTTTTTCTAGTTTTAGTATGATAAGACAACCGTGTAAAAGTAGGAAGTAAATCGCTGTCACGACACTTAATTTGAAAGGTTAGATCACATAAAAGATTAGTTTTCTTACCTCTCAGTCTCTCATACATCTTGATTGTCTTGAAAATCTCCTCCCCGTAGAGGTGTATAGTGTTGATTTTTACTCCTTCACGGATGGAAAAATACAATGTGTTTTTATTCCGGGTGTACATCCGTTCACTACTGTCGTTCTGAAAAGAACAGTTTTGCTGACGTTTCGCCAAAATCACATTTGGCATTTTCGAAGCTTTCTTTCTCGCGTCCGAATAGAGACTGAAGTGTTGGTGACTGCGACGCTTCCTTTTATACCCCCACTCGGGGCCGAAGACAATCAAGATGTATGAGAGACTGAGAGGTAAGAAAACTAATCTTTTATGTGATCTAACCTTTCAAATTAAGTGTCGTGACAGCGATTTACTTCCTACTTTTACACGGTTGTCTTATCATACTAAAACTAGAAAAACTATCACCATACTTCAAAATGCTAGTAAGGCGTTATTAAAAGAACAAATCCATCAAACTAGAAAACAACTAGCCGAGACAGAGAAAGAACTTTTAAAGTTACACCTTAAACTAAGTAACATCATTCACCCTTTATTGTGGAATCGCATAGAAACTTTGGCTTTTTGGCGAACAGAAACAAATAAGAATATTAAGACAGATAAACTTTCGAAAAAGTATGACAATCTTCTAAGAAAGTCGAGTCAGCCACAAAGATCGTCAGTAGACATCGATAAATTAGTACATAATATATCATCCTACAGTCTCTCAGAAAGTGAAAAATCCATACTGAGTAAGGGTTTTAATTTTGCGATATCTCCTAAGGAAATCCCTAAAGAAGAAATAATAGCTGGAGTGGAAGCTGTCCTTGACTCCTCTGAAGAAACAAAAGCAGAGGAGATTCGACAAGAGGTGGCAAGAATTTTAAGATCAAGCAAAACACCAAAACAAAACCTAAATGCCACTGAACAAAGGGCCCTAATAAACCTCCGAAAAAATAAAAACATCACAATCCTTCCAGCAGATAAAGGAAACGCAACTGTGGTTATGAACACTCAAGATTACGTACAAAAAATGCAGGATATCCTACAAGACAATTGTTATAGGCCTGTTCCAAGGGACCCGACAACGTACCTAGAAAAAACAACTAAAAATAAAATAAAAAGTTCACCAATAAACCCCGAAATTCAACAAAAAATCATACCACGGGAAAAGTCGAGCAGATGTCCTAAACTCTATGGTTTACCAAAAATACACAAACCAGGCGCGCCTATCAGACCTATTGTTAGTGCTGTTAATTCGCCGGTACAAAAACTGGAGAAATACCTTTCTGAAATTATGCAACCAACTGTAGAAAAAGCTGATTCATTTGTAAAAAACTCGGAGCATTTCACTCGAATTATACGAGATATCGTCCTTGAAAAAAACGACATCATAGCAAGCCTAGATGTCAAATCGTTATATCCCAGTATTCCCATCGACGAAGCATTGGACAAGATTGCTATGAACGAGGATTTCCAGGCACATATAATAGAACTCTCGGAGCATTGCCTCAAAAATACTTATTTTTCTTTCAACGGGCAAATGTATAAACAAATGGATGGTGCTCCAATGGGGTCCTCGCTATCACCAGTAGTCGCGAATTTATTTATGATATACTTCGAGAAAGAAGCTCTTGAGAAAGCAAGTTTAAAACCCAAATTATGGATTCGTTATGTGGATGACATATTTATTATATGGCAACATGGGCATGCAGAGCTCGAAAAATTTCTGACTCACGTAAATTCAATCCACCCCAGAATACAATTTACTCTAGAGTTAGAGGAAAACAACAAACTACCATTTTTAGATGTTTTGGTCACAAAACTACATAACGGACATTTCGAATACACCGTGTATAGAAAACCAACACATACAGACAGATATTTAAATGCAAAATCACATCATCACCCAGCACAAATTCAAGCTGTGGCAAATACTCTAATATCTAGATCCGTGCGACTAACTGAAACACAGACGAGACAAAACGAACTTAAGGTAATATCTAGTGCTTTAAAGAAAAATGGCTACACAAATCGCACCATAGAGAAAGCTACTAATGCACAAGTTTCCCGAACAACAAACAACAAAAAATATGAATCGGGAAAGCAACGAGTAGTCTTACCATATGTAAAAGGCACATCAGACAGAATCGGAAGAATTCTGAGGAAACACAACATACAAACAATACACAAGCCACAAACAACTATAGGTAAACTACTCGGAAACCCAAAAGATAAAATCAAACTGGAAAACCACGGAGTGTACAGTATTCCGTGCCAGGACTGTGAAAAGTTGTACGTAGGGCAAACTAACAGGCGAATATCAGCAAGAGTGGAAGAGCATAAACTCAGCATCAGAAATAAACAAACAACCTCAGCTTTATTCCTACATCATCAGGAAACCGGCCATAAAATAAATTTCGATGGGTGTAGGGAGATTGCCAATATAGAACATTATAAGACCAGAATAATCCGAGAAGCCATAGAAATTGAAAAGCAAGGTGATTTAAATAAAAGGGACGAATCATTAAAACTACCAACAGTATGGAAGACAATAATAGACAAATCTAAAATCGCAAAAACTCAAGCGCAATTAGCGCAACAACAACAGCACCATCCGGAAAACATAAATAACGACCAACGCCTGCGCAGATATAACCTTCGGCCCCGAGTGGGGGTATAAAAGGAAGCGTCGCAGTCACCAACACTTCAGTCTCTATTCGGACGCGAGAAAGAAAGCTTCGAAAATGCCAAATGTGATTTTGGCGAAACGTCAGCAAAACTGTTCTTTTCAGAACGACAGTAGTGAACGGATGTACACCCGGAATAAAAACACATTGTATTTTTCCATCCGTGAAGGAGTAAAAATCAACATATATATATATATATATATAGATATGTATATATATATATATATATATATATATATATATATATATATATATATATATATATATATATATATATATATATATATATATATATATATATATATATATATACATATATATATATATAATAATATATATATATATATATATATATATATATATATATATATATATACGTATATAGGTACCATATTAATACGTACTTTGCCTACCAATCTTACAGCATCAGTTCACCACCGTTACATTATTATTCCCAGGCCACCTTTTAGAGCCGGTTCTCCAATCATAAAGATAGCATTCTTTGCCTTAGGCATAAGTGTGCACTTCGCACAAGAACTTGGCATATCTTCTACATAATTTTAAAATGAACGTACTTGCGTGACGTACGTTAAGCTCTGTGTAATCCCACGAATCAGTATTTCCTGTTCTTGTCTTTATTAAGTAGATTAATTTGGAAAAGTAACTTAAAATAATAAAAGGTAACTGTTTTGACCATGGACGGTCATCATCATATTTTAGATGTGTTGATAGAGGCTTCGAATTTACACATTTTAAGATTGACTTAAGGGCCCATTTTTTTTTCAAAAATTATTATTTCGAAAACTGCTGTTCTAGGTATAGACTGTGCTACATAAAAAATATTTAGAATGTTATGCAGAATCCAAAAATGCAATAAAAATAGGGGTTTTTATTTGAAATAACAAACTTGATAGGCACTTTCGGTTTAACCAGAAGGTACCATTATTTTAGAAAAAATCGGTAAAGTCGCTTTACTCCGAACTTTCCTCGTAACGGATTACATCATACGCATAATACATAGTTTATGGAAACAAATAGTTATTGGGTAATAATTATATATATATATATATATATATATATATATATATATATATATATATATATATATATATATATATATATATTATGTAATTATTAATTTCTTGATAAAGTGAATATTTCAATATGAGGAAAGTTTTGTTAAAACGGCTACCTATTTTTGTAGACAAGTAGCCAGAACTTGTTTTATAATAAAACTCTCGTGTTATTACAATTTATTCAATGTCAATAAAGTTAATGTCAAGTAAATATATGTGTATATAAACATTCTTTACCTATTTAAATAAAATCACTGCTTCGATACTCCAATATACCATTTTTTAATTTTGTTTCCATTTGTTTTAATTTATTTTTATTTTAATATTTATATTATTTTGTATATTTTTTAGATTTATTTATATTATTAATCAATTATGACGTTTATTATTTTCATCTATAAAAAGGAGGTCTTTATTCTAAGATATGAAATTTTACCGGCTTTTTAAACGTTTATTTATGTCTCCATTTTGTTTTGCCATATAGAATAGACAAAATTTTATCAGTTCATCCGCGTTTTACATTGGATTTTAATTTAGATAAGTAATGTATATGCTAGTATTTTCAACCGGTGGAAGACGCCATTTTGTTTTACCATAATGGCTCGTCACCAAAATTTTATCAGTTTGTAATAACTTATTATTTGGGGTTGAATAACGTATGTATTAGGGTTGTTCATCTTACTCTTCTGTCCAGGTTGACGCGTAAAGAAAGACGTACTAGCAACACCTTCTGTTGACTATTACTATAACTACATATAGTACAACCCAAGGGCCGGACCAACAAGGTCCGCCCTTGCCCTTACTATCACTCTCGTCTATAACTAGTTATAATATACCTGTCTATCGAACTGCATTCAGTACCTTGCCATTAGCACGATGCCTCATCAGCGTGCTTATTTCGCACATACATATTAAACAATTGCAGTATACTTATAATAACAATCCGCTATACAGGGTGATACTTTACCATAGTACACCTTCCACCTTTTTTAGGAAGAATGATTTAACTGCCTGTTGAATCATTCTTAAACAACAACGAATTTAAATACTGCTTATACTTTAGAAAACAAATCTTAAAACTAGCCTGTTATAAAAGTAATACTAACTGTCGACTAAACTCATGCAACTAGCTTCCTAGCTAATGGCTTCCACTATAACCACTTGTGAAATGCATTGCTCTGCGGGTAAGGTTACGTACTTGCTTAATTAAATTATTGTTTTTATTTTTTAATGGGAATATATTTTAAGTGATCATTGCATAGTTTTGTCAACCAGTTAAAAAACAAAAAATTAAATAAATAAAATAAAGTAATATTAAATTAAATAAACAACCTCATACACATCAACCCAGTCATAACAATTTTTCGGTCTTTATACATATAGTCGGATGTACGCTAGGTATAATATAAAAATGTAAGTTATATTTCAATTAAGGTAAAATTGTTTGGATATTATTAGTTTCATAATGGACTGATTACACTCGACAAGTTGACATGTGTTGATGTGGAATATATATTTCACATCAATACATGTCAACTTGTTTCACTACTTTTTTACTGAAGAGTTTGAAATATTAATTATTTTGTTCAGACTCAAACTATGATGTATTATTAGATTAAAATTATTAATTTTTTTTTTATATTGGATTGGAACCATCAGATGTTCATTTTTATTGCGTCAGAGGCAACTTTAAAAAAATTATTTATATTTTTATTTATTTATTTAGCGCATTTTAATTTCTTTCTCCAATGATTTGTAATATCTTCAAGTCTTACCTTATAGTTTACTTTCTTTCTTAATTTACTTTAACTTCTTAACTCCTTGTACAAGCTTTATAGCCTCCTTACGTATTTCAATCAACTCTCAACATTTCGTCTCGCGCCAATGTTGATCGACTTTTTGTTAACTGTCCATTCTTAATATTCAAAAGATATTTAGAATTCATAATGTGGACATTTTCAATAGTATACGATTATTCCAGAATTTCATTTTCTACGCATATTTTCTTTTTCCAGTTATCTCAGCGATGTACCTAACTCAATACGCTGATCGGTGATTCTGGTAGAAATATATTATTTGTGAATGCGCATTACATATTACGGGTACTCTATACGGTTCGTGCAATAAGCACTATTTTCGTTATTATTTTTCATTTATTAGGCACGCTTCTCTCCATGAGCCCTTATAGCTTAGATAATGGTGCTAGCACTCAACTTATCATTAATGAATAAGAAGTGCCCTTATTTCTTTTATCCTACTACTTTCCATGCGGACTTTCGTATATTTCCGGGTGATCAAGCCGTTTCTGTAGGATTCCTAACAATTTGAGTATGATATTCACTATAGCACATTCCAATTTTATGTACTCATACATTCTTCAACCTTTCTCATTTGTTTGCCATTATATGCCAACTATAACAACCTTGTGATCATCAGCCATCAATTATAGCTAAGGTAATATTTGCTCTAAACGAATATCACCATTCATGATGGAAGTTTTCTCATCTCACAGCGCTAATTTTCCTTTACTTATCGTTAATATCTGGAGATACATGGCTTAATTTCAAACTTACTAGGGGTAGAAGTGACCTTACTTATACTGCTACTATCTAAAGTTCCGTAAAATTTTGTAAAATCAGTTTTCGTCGTTCGAGAGTTAATAATTTTTCTTTTGGGAATATTATGTAAAATTATGTGTATCAGAGACATGATAAGATTCAACTAAAATTTGATGCCCTATAATTATTGTAAATGTAATTTATAGCAAACGAGGCCTGTAAAACTTATTATTTTATCGACAAAAGTTTATTGTGTTGAGTAAGCTTTCTCATACAAAAAAATATAATGCCGCACAAATTATCGTTAATTTATATTAAATATTATCGGTATTGAGGATATTATTTAAAAAAATATTACTTCCATTATTTTTCAAAGCTCCAAAATAATCATAATGAGTTTAAATACTTATGACCTAAAACTTATTCTGCATATTACATATTATAATATAATATTGAACTCCAGTTATTTCATCGTCAGCAAAATTTTCTGAATAGGTCGTACTCGGCTATTGTTTGTTTATTGTAACAAGGTGTCAATGAACCCATCATCAGCCTTTTATACACGTGATAAACGAGAATTTTAAATTTATTTAGTTATTTTGAATTTATGTTTATATCTTGATTTTTATAAGTTAGGAAATATTAGCATGCTGAATATATATAATAAATATATATACATATATATATATATATATATATATATATATATATATATATATATTTTTTTTTTTTTTTGATAAAACACGCCGTTACTTGAAATGACCTATTGTCTAACAATAATTCTTGTACCTTAAGCCTACACTCGACTTTGACAATTTAAGTTCCTTAAGTTTGGTATGTTACGTATTTATTATACATCAACTTCAAATTCAAATGCAAATTCAAATACAAAATCATCTTTATTTTAAAAGTATGAAGACATACAATAAAAGAGTGTTAACAACAAAGAATCACACTAAATTATAATAATTATCAAGGTATCTAGAGTATTCTACAATATTATAGGGCTTAATTTATAATAACAGTAGAAATATTTTCTTTTTAAGTATTATGACATTTATAATTAATTTAATATTATCTCGCAGAGTGTTATAAAACTTTATACATTGATAATATGCGCCCTTTTCTGTCATAGTCAATCTGTGCCTTGGGTAAGTATAGTTAATTGTACTCGAGGGGTATGCAGTTTGTGACTCATTTCTTTCAAACAGAAATCTTTTTTTAAAGAAAAATAGGATACATTCCTGTATATAAATTGCCGTGATAGTAAGCAATTTATTTTCTTTGAATTTCCTTCTACAAGACTATGTATAGTTTAGATTTGGGATAATTCGAAGAGCTCGTTTCTGACAAACAAAAATGTTTTCTATATCTCTACAGCTTCCATACATGAAGATCCCATATCTTATCGGAGACTCAAAGTTTGCATATTACAGCATTTTTTTGGTGTCAAAGGGAATATATTTACACAAGACTCTTAGACTAAACATATTCTATTTAGCTTACACACAACATGGTTGATATGATATTCCCAGGACAGAGAACTATCCAGAAACATACCCAAAAACTTAACCTCAGTGTTTAAAGTTACATCGCTACCATTTATGTTTCAACTCACCTGTTGATCAATTCGCGATCTTAAGTCCTTTACACGAAAATTAACATCAATTTCCAAATTTACATTTCAATATTTAAATTTTCTTCTCTCTTGAACCTAAAATAAAACCATAAAAAAAAACATCGTTCTGGCCCATATGGTTATTATTCATCATCATCCATTTGACATCAATTTGGCTTGGTTTATTAGTAATTTGAAGAAAGATATTATCTCAAAGAGACCTGGTAATGGACAAATTAACAAATATATACACAAAGTCTAGGTCTCAGTCGCAAATAAGCTTATAAATTAAGAATAGGTTACATGTTTCGCCCTAACGGGCATCATCAGACCTAAAATATATATACATTACAACGGAAAATACAATTAAATAATATATAACATTACCATAAACAAAACACATTTTACAAAGTACATAAAACAAACATAACCAAAGAAACAATGAAATACGAAACAATGCCACGCTTGCAACTATTTAAAAAACATATCGTTACCACCAAATGCTAGACTTGTCTTTTTAGATGTTAAAAACCTTTTCCCTAGCATTCCACCAATTGAATGCATTGATTTAGCTGAAAAATTATTAAGAAACAAAAACTTACCGGCTGTTTTGATATCTGATCTCATTCTATTGCTAAAAACTGTGCTAGAACAAAACTTTTTTAAATGTAATAATAGATATTTTCGACAACGCTCTGGCTTGGCAATGTGTTCTTGTCTTTCACCATTCTTGAGTGAAGTTTTTATGAACAACTTAGAAAAGAAAATAATGTATAGCTCGTTAAGCTATAAAAGGTACGTGGATAATATTTGTATTGTTTGGAAAGGTAGTGAACAAGAATTGTTAAAATTTTTAGAATTTATCAATTCTTTGCATGAAAAAATATCCTTCACTATGGAGAGTGAAACTGATGGCAAACTTCCTTTTTTGGACCTTCTTTTAATTAGAATGTTCAGTTTACATCTAACTCACCATTTTCTCACAAATTTGCAGCTTTTAATTCGTTTTTGTGCAGACTTTTTAAATTACCACTATCCCAAGCTGCTTTTACTAAAGAATTCGAAACAATAAGGCAAATTGCCTTAAACAATGGTTTCCCAATGAAAATATTCAACAAACTTTTTTATAAATTTATGAACAAATACAAACTCTCTTATAACATAATACTATAATCTAATTAATACAAACAAATTCAGGGTTTTAACATACTTTGGAAATATATCTCTACATTTAGCTAAATTTTTTAAGTCATTTAATATCTCCATATCATTTAAAACAAACAATACTTTAAAACAACAAATAGTTAGAATCAAATACAAAAAGGATAGTCTTGAGAAATCTGGAGTTTATGACCTTCATTGTGGAGAGTGTCCTGCTGTTTACGTCGGACAATCGGGTAGAAAAATTTCGACAAGGATCCAGGAACACCTCAGCTTGGTTACAAAACGTCAAAATACAGATATCTCAAATACAAAATGTGCCTTTGCGAATAATTTTTGTTATCCTCAAAACAACGTTTTTCCATATCTGAAAATGTAAATATAATTCACGAATGCGATAAAGGTAAGAAGTTGGATCTTTTGGAAAAGATGGAAATAACAAGAGCTAAAAAGAGCCCCATCCTTACCTGCGTTAATGAAGTGTTTAATTTTGAGCCTCATTTGATTTTTAACAATATTTCAAAAGAATGACTATATATTTTTATTTTGCATAACCTTCAAGCCTTTTCTGTCATTTTCACCAATTCTTCTTCTTTTCAAGCTCATCCTGAACAATCTCTTCTTTTTTCGGTTTGACCTATCGCCTCTCATCAAATAAATTTATATCGACGTCAGTGCTGCCAATGTGCGGGTAATTACCCGTTTTGCGGGTAATTAGGTCTCCTTTGCGGGTAAGAATTTCCGTGCGAGTAAAAGCGGGTAATTAAGGAATCCAAGCCAAAAGCAAAAATTCCAGGTTTAATTTTGTGGAGCCAGATATTCTTCTCAGATACCCATGGCAACGTCGGAATGCACTGTTGTCGTACGGTTGTATTTATTGACGTAAACCTCTAGACTGCTAGAAGAGGCCACTCTTTGCCTCTGTTGCGTGTGTTAGTGTCTAATGCCTCTTCCATTTCCATCCATCAGTCTTCTACTTCTATCTCGTTATTTGCCGTTCTCGTTCATTCCCGCGGTTTTTATTAAATTAAGTTAAAAATATTAATTTGATTTGAAGGCTGATGGTTTCTTCTCTTTATTAATACCTACTAATGCTTCGTGATATCGTGTTATTAAGTCCTATTCATATTTGATTAATTTTATATAATGTATTCATCACGTTGTTTATATTGTAGTTTGTGGTAGTGTTAGTAATCATGGATAAATGGCTAAAAAAAATACTTAGGTATTTAGGTACTTATATGATTTATTTAAATTTTTCATAAGCTTTTTTATTTGCAATATGTACCTACTTTAGCTATGTAAACAAAATATATTTTTTTTTATTAAAATAAAAGTTTCTTTTATTTGTACAATTATTTTTGAGATACACAAAATAGGTTTATACTGTCATGTACATGTGCTTTATGATATGGTATCCCAATGAAAATTTTACCTATCCGTAATTTGGCCACGTTTGTGTGGTCCGTACAAATTAGCTTTTCGTACGTCCTCTCGGAATTCGAAACGACATCGACCATACAAGTCCGTTCGAAATTGGTGTTTACATTTTTATTATTATCAATGAATTATTAAAATTTTATAATTTCTTCAATTTCGTACTTAAAATTCAAATTTCATTCATGTGGGTAAAATTGCGAGTAATTAGATATTAGGCTGGGGGTAAAAGTGGGTAATTTACAAACACACCGCGTACAATCCGAAATTTGAAGTTGGCAGCACTGATCGACGTCTCTAATTGGTCATTCAAGCGTGGCTTTGTTTCGTATTTCATTGCTTCTTTGTTTGGTTATGTTTGTTTTATGTACTTTGTAAATGTGTTTTGTTTATGGTAAAGGTATATATTATTTAATTGTATTTTCCGTTGTAATGTATATATATTTTAGGTCTGATGATCCCCGTTAGGGCGAGACATGTAACCTATTCTTAATTTATAAACTTATTTCCGATTGAGACCTAGACTTTGTGTATATATTTTTTAATTTGTTTATTAGTAATTTGCCCATCATTTAACTTTTAGCATTATGTCGTCCATTTCCATTGGTATCCGCTGTTATGCCAGTGTAGTTTTGCAGGATTATTTGTTAATTCCTTACAGTTTCATACAATATGAGCTTTTAAGCAGGATCTTTTAAGGCAAGGGTCGCCATGTAATGACTTATTTTGGGTTGAATAACGTATCTATTAGGGTTGTTCATCTTACTCTTCTGTCCAGGTTGATGCGTAAAGAAAGAGGCTGTATTAAGAACACCTTCTATTGACTATTACTATAACTACATACAATACAGCCCAAGGGCCGGACCAACAAGGTCCGCCCTCACTATCACTCTCGTCTATAGCTAGTTATAATATTTCTGTCTATCGAACTGCATCAAGTACATTGCCATTAGCACGATGCCTCGTCAGCGTGCTTATTTCGCACTTACATATTAAACAATTGCAATATACTAATAA
>JAUTXW010003717.1:0-502500 GCA_030620095.1 Kuschelorhynchus macadamiae | reverse complement strand
TAACAGTTATTGCACACAAACGATAATAATTTGAAGAAACTATGGTAACTTAACGTTGTGAACGGCTCTATTATGTGCCATTGTGAACGCAGCAATTCAAGAATAAGATCGAAAGGGATATTAGTAAATAATGACACCACATCCATTGACACCAATACATAATCTTCGGGTAATCTCCGATCTTCGATAGAATTTACAAAAACAAATGTGTCAGGTATATTGTAGTTAGTCCTATCGGCTAAGGATTCTGTTAAAATTTTCGTTAGAAATTTGGATAAGTGGTAAGTAGCAGAACCTACACAAGATACTATTGGCCGGAGTGGAATATTGGGCTTATGAATTTTTGGTAGACAGTATAATTTTGATAAAACGGAATTATAAATAGTGAGACATTTAGCAACGTCTTCATCAATTTCATTTTTTGATTTTACCGATTTAATTAATTCATTAACTTTTTTTTGTACATTAGCGGTAGGATCCCTATCTAACTGTTGCGTTGGTATGTATTAGTATCGCTTAATAGTTCCCCCGTTTTGGTGATATAATCGTTTTTGTTCATAGCTACGGTACTATTACCCTTATCGGCCTGTAAGATATAAATATTAGGATTATCATTAAGAAATTGTTTAGTTTTTTTATATAATTGTTGTAACGGCGTAATTTTAGTTGTACTCAAGTGTGTTCGATAATTAGTTATATTATTAGTAACTTGAGCTCTTAAAATATTTTTGTTATTATCAGGCGCATCATAAATAATATCTTCAACATCAGCAAGAAATTTTTTAACATTTAGTTGATCATTGGTAGGAGAAATTGCGAATTTAGGACCTAAGGATAACATATCTGCAATGTCATTTGGTATATTTACGTTCGATATATTATTAAACCATTTCTTGTTATCGATAAACATTCTCTCCCTATTTTGAAAGCAACGAACAAGATTATCAAACTAGAATTCTTTACCTTGTTAAAACGTCTGTTATAAGATACGCTTAACCTACGACAATATTCATTTAACATATGTTTTGGAAGAATAGTATTTAATTCATGTTTAATTGAGTCTAGATTTTTGATCATATTACTGATATTGTTGTAACATACCTTAATCTCTAGATTTAGATTCTTTTTACTTAGAGCAACAATGTGCCTACGAACTTTTTGAGCTATCTGCCAGTTATTAGTCTGTATCATATCCATCATTCCTCCCGCTGTATCCTGTATGTGTTGGGGTAGAATGTTCGTTCTCCTACATCTCAATAGAAAATTCTTTCTGTTTATGCCATTAGCCAGCTTGATGTTAATTGAAGACCATTTTTTCATCAATAGTGTAGTGTGATTACCAAAAGTGTTTGTGATTAGTTGATAAAAACCCATCTGAGTATTATTCATTTTAGATGCTCACGACCGTACTAAGATAAATAAAAAATCTAATATCGGGTATGCGGTCTGTAGATCAAATAAATAACTAATTTACTTCTGACATCCTCTATATTTCGTCATTTATTTATGACTTCATCAGGAGGAAACGCTAAAATACACCACAGATTAAAATGATATCAAACTAAAAAAAACAATTAAGACTTACAAGTGAAGTTACAAAAACATGGCTATATGCATTTCACCACACAGTAGAACGTTAAATTAGGACGAATACAACCACATGAATATTGAAATGCCACTAACAGGTAGAACTTAACAACTAGCAAGACATTTATATATACATTTATTTATTTATTTTTTTGAATAATAAGAACTATTTTCTTTTTTTGTGGTAAAAGAAACGTTGATAAACAGTTTTATGTACATATTGAAGTTCGTGGAATATTTATATTATGGTATTTAAGTTATTTGTTTTTTGTTGAACAAGGCAAAGAATTCATTTGTTCAACAGATTGCAATAAATGGTGCTCAGCTGTTGGATGTCAGATCTAGAATTAACTGAATTATTTTCGTTGTTGATATGTACCATTTCTAGGAATAGCCTTTTTCGGTAATTATTTTCATAGTCCAGAATTTGTATGTTTTCGTAATCAAAATTGTGATCCTCTTTCCGAAAATGATCAACCAAAGCACATGAGTTTTTTCCAATACGGCAGTCGCTTTTGTGTTGTGTCGAACGATTTTTAATATATTGGGAAGTTTGTCCTATGTAACACTGATTACGTTGTTTACAAGGAATTTTATATACAACATTATTATTTAATGGGATCGGAGTTTTATCTTTAATTTTAGTGAACACTTTGCCAACCGTGACTGTATTATATTTAGCTATTTTTAAATTATCTCTTTTAAGGTGGTTAGTAACATTATCTGTAAGACCTTGAATGTAGGGCAATTTCTTATATTTGAAATGTGCAATAACTTGGTCTTCTGTCGGACCATCAAAAAACCCAGAATGATAAATTAATTTGTTTAGTATTTTTTTTGGAAAACCATTATTTAGAAATAGTGTATATACTTTCTTTAAATTTTCCTTCAAAAACCTTTCGTCCGAAATATGAGTGACACGATTTTTTAGAGCAATAATTGTGTTGAATTTTTGGCTCATTGGATGGTTCGAAAAATAATTAATATATCGTCCAGAGGACGTCGGTTTTTGGTATCAGCTTAAAATAACTTTGTTAGTATCAGTCCTAATTAGTAAGGTTAGGACTGATACTAACAAAGTTATTTTAAGCTGGTACCAAAAACCGACGTCCTCTGGACGATATATTAATTATTTTTCGAACCATCCAATGAGCCAAAAATTCAACACAATTATTGCTCTAAAAAATCGTGTCACTCATATTTCGGACGAAAGGTTTTTGAAGGAAAATTTAAAGAAAGTATATACACTATTTCTAAATAATGGTTTTCCAAAAAAAATACTAAACAAATTAATTTATCATTCTGGGTTTTTTGATGGTCCGACAGAAGACCAAGTTATTGCACATTTCAAATATAAGAAATTGCCCTACATTCATGGTCTTACAGATAATGTTACTAACCACCTTAAAAGAGATAATTTAAAAATAGCTAAATATAATACAGTCACGGTTGGCAAAGTGTTCACTAAAATTAAAGATAAAACTCCGATCCCATTAAATAATAATGTTGTATATAAAATTCCTTGTAAACAATGTAATCAGTGTTACATAGGACAAACTTCCCAATATATTAAAAATCGTTCGACACAACACAAAAGCGACTGCCGTATTGGAAAAAACTCATGTGCTTTGGTTGATCATTTTCAGAAAGAGGATCACAATTTTGATTACGAAAACATACAAATTCTGGACTATGAAAATAATTACAGAAAAAGGCTATTCCTAGAAATGGTACATATCAACAACGAAAATAATTCAGTTAATTCTAGATCTGACATCCAACAGCTGAGCACCATTTATTGCAATCTGTTGAACAAATGAATTCTTTGCCTTGTTCAACAAAAAACAAATAACTTAAATACCATAATATAAATATTCCACGAACTTCAATATGTACATAAAACTGTTTATCAACGTTTCTTTTACCACAAAAAAAGAAAATAGTTCTTATTATTCAAAAAAATAAATAAATAAATGTATATATAAATGTCTTGCTAGTTGTTAAGTTCTACCTGTTAGTAGCATTTCAATATTCATGTGGTTGTATTCGTCCTAATTTAACGTTCTACTGTGTGTTGAAATGCATATAGCCATGTTTTTGTAACTTCACTTGTAAGTCTTAATTGTTTTTTTTAGTTTGATATCATTTTAATCTGTGGTGTATTTTAGCGTTTCCTCCTGATGAAGTCATAAATAAATGACGAAATATAGAGGATGTCAGAAGTAAATTAGTTATTTATTTGATCTACAGACCGCATACCCGATATTAGATTTTTTATTTATCTTAGTACGGTCGTGAGCATCTAAAATGAATAATACTCAGATGGGTTTTTATCAACTAATCACAAACACTTTTGGTAATCACACTACACTATTGATGAAAAAATGGTCTTCAATTAACATCAAGCTGGCTAATGGCATAAACAGAAAGAATTTTCTATTGAGATGTAGGAGAACGAACATTCTACCCCAACACATACAGGATACAGCGGGAGGAATGATGGATATGATACAGACTAATAACTGGCAGATAGCTCAAAAAGTTCGTAGGCACATTGTTGCTCTAAGTAAAAAGAATCTAAATCTAGAGATTAAGGTATGTTACAACAATATCAGTAATATGATCAAAAATCTAGACTCAATTAAACATGAATCAAATACTATTCTTCCAAAACATATGTTAAATGAATATTCTCGTAGGTTAAGCGTATCTTATAACAGACGTTTTAACAAGGTAAAGAATTCTAATTTAAAAAAGTTTGATAATCTTGTTCGTTGCTTTCAAAATAGGGAGAGAATGGTTATCGATAACAAGAAATGGTTTAATAATATATCGAACGTAAATATACCAAATGACATTGCAGATATGTTATCCTTAGGTCCTAAATTCGCAGTTTCTCCTACCAATGATCAACTAAATGTTAAAAAATTTCTTGCTGATGTTGAAGATATTATTTATGATGCGCTTGATAATAACAAAAATATTTTAAGAGCTCAAGTTACTAATAATATAACTAATTATCGAACACACTTGAGTACAACTAAAATTACGCCGTTACAACAATTATATAAAAAAACTAAACAATTTCTTAATGATAATCCTAATATTTATATCTTACAGGCCGATAAGGGTAATAGTACCGTAGCTATGAACAAAAACGATTATATCACCAAAACGGAGGAACTATTAAGCGATACTAATACATACCAACAGTTAGATAGGGATCCTACCGCTAATGTACAAAAAAAAGTTAATGAATTAATTAAATCGGTAAAATCAAAAAATAAAATTGATGAAGACGTTGCTAAATGTCTCACTATTTATAATTCCGTTTTATCAAAATTATACAGTCTACCAAAAATTCATAAGCCCAATATTCCACTCCGGCCAATAGTATCTTGTGTAGGTTCTGCTACTTACCACTTATCCAAATTTCTAACGAAAATTTTAACAGAATCCTTAGCCGATAGGATTAACTACAATATACCTGACACATTTGTTTTTGTAAATTCTATCGAAGATCGGAGATTACCCGAAGATTATGTATTGGTGTCAATGGATGTGGTGTCATTATTTACTAATATCCCTTTCGATCTTATTCTTGAATTGCTGCGTTCACAATGGCACATAATAGAGCCGTTCACAACGTTAAGCTACCATAGTTTCTTCAAATTATTATCGTTTGTGTGCAATAACTGTTATTTTTCTTTCAACAACCATTTCTACCAACAAACATTTGGTACCCCCATGGGCTCACCTATTAGTCCAATCTTGGCTCAAATAGTAATGGATCATATATTAGACATAATCGTAGAAAAATTACCTTTTAATGTTCCGTTTTTGTATAAATTTGTGGACGACATAGTGACTTCTGTCCCTTCCAGTGAGATAAAAACTACTTTAGTTACTTTTAACTCTGTGAATGAACATTTGCAGTTTACTATGGAAACAGAAGTGAACAACAGCATCCCTTTTTCAGATACCTTACTAATTAGGACTGATACTAACAAAGTTATTTTAAGCTGGTACCAAAAACCGACGTCCTCTGGACGATATATTAATTATTTTTCGAACCATCCAATGAGCCAAAAATTCAACACAATTATTGCTCTAAAAAATCGTGTCACTCATATTTCGGACGAAAGGTTTTTGAAGGAAAATTTAAAGAAAGTATATACACTATTTCTAAATAATGGTTTTCCAAAAAAAATACTATACAAATTAATTTATCATTCTGGGTTTTTTGATGGTCCGACAGAAGACCAAGTTATTGCACATTTCAAATATAAGAAATTGCCCTACATTCAAGGTCTTACAGATAATGTTACTAACCACCTTAAAAGAGATAATTTAAAAATAGCTAAATATAATACAGTCACGGTTGGCAAAGTGTTCACTAAAATTAAAGATAAAACTCCGATCCCATTAAATAATAATGTTGTATATAAAATTCCTTGTAAACAATGTAATCAGTGTTACATAGGACAAACTTCCCAATATATTAAAAATCGTTCGACACAACACAAAAGTGACTGCCGTATTGGAAAAAACTCATGTGCTTTGGTTGATCATTTTCAGAAAGAGGATCACAATTTTGATTACGAAAACATACAAATTCTGGACTATGAAAATAATTACAGAAAAAGGCTATTCCTAGAAATGGTACATATCAACAACGAAAATAATTCAGTTAATTCTAGATCTGACATCCAACAGCTGAGCACCATTTATTGCAATCTGTTGAACAAATGAATTCTTTGCCTTGTTCAACAAAAAACAAATAACTTAAATACCATAATATAAATATTCCACGAACTTCAATATGTACATAAAACTGTTTATCAACGTTTCTTTTACCACAAAAAAAGAAAATAGTTCTTATTATTCAAAAAAATAAATAAATAAATGTATATATAAATGTCTTGCTAGTTGTTAAGTTCTACCTGTTAGTAGCATTTCAATATATATATATATATATATATATATATATATATATATATATATATATATATATATATATATATATATATATATATATATATATATATATATATATATATATATACACATATATACCGTGGTTGTATTCGTCCTAATTTAACGTTCTCTTGTGTGTTGAAATGCATATAGCCATGTTTAAGGGTTGTAACTATATCTTGTATTGTTTTTTTTAAATTATAGTTTGATATTATCGAATTAATTAAAGCATGTATCATTTTAATCTGTAGATTTTTTTTTGCCTTTATCTAAGCTTTGCAGATTGCTCGTTGTCATGGCATAGTAACTGTCATTTTGGTTTGTTTATTGTCTTGTGAAAGAAAGTTTACTTCTTGTTTCCGTTATAAAAATGAAAATGAAGAGGCATTTGATATGTTAGGTGTGTATTTTGAGTGCTTTCGAAATGCAGCCAGAGCTATATACCCTAACTTTCCAGTCAGTGAGCATCTAAATAATATATGTATATATATATATATATATATATATATATATATATATATATATATATGTATATATATATATATATATATATATATATATATATATATATATATATATATATATATATATATATATATATATATATATATATATATATATATATATATATATATTTATATATATATATATATATATATATATATATATATATATATATATATATATATATATATATATATATTTTTCATACGTATATTTACATATATATACACATATATACATATATATATATATATATATATATATATATATATATATATATATATATATATATATATATATATATATATATATATATATATATATATATATATATATATATATATATATATATATATATATATATATATATATATATATATATATATATATATATATATATATATATATATATTATATATATATATATACATACGATTTAAATATGACAACATTTCAAATGTCTATTTAAGCTGGGGCACATCTTCTTTTATATATATATATATATATATATATATATATATATACATACATTTCAAATGGTGACCTATATCCATTATTGCTTTTGGTATTTTATTCGCAGCTTTCTGTTTCTTGGTTCTTCTTAGGTTGGTCCTTAAGGCGTCTTTCTGTCTAACATTTACTTTATATTGATTCCAAATTTTGGTATCCTATAGTTCTTTAATTCAGTAAATTTTAATTATTAAGAGCTATTTGGTACGAGCTATAATTGAGATTGATCTTTCTAATTAAAATATTTTGAGGTTTATGTCACATTTGGTTTTCATGATAACCAATACAACTTTGTTATTTTCAATGAAACACCTTATATATTTTTACTTTTTAGATCCCCGTGAAATTTTAAATATTTTTTATAAATGGTTACCTACACCTATCGTTAAACGTTTTTGAAATAAAAATTATTTAGTTATTTTTAATTCAAACATTTAATGAATAATAATGTATGGTAATACTAAAACTAGGAAGGTAAGACTTATGAAATTTAAACAATGCAGAACAAAACTTTTTTGGGCTCAGAACCAATAGTTGACATATTTAATGTATATTAATGTTTCGTTTAAAGGAAAAAATCTTACGCGATATAGTGCATTTAATAGGGATTTCAATTCATATTTTTATTTAAGATGCCTAAAATTCAAGAAACATTATGCTATTTAAGGAAAAATTTACTCTGCTGGCGTCTGAAAACACAACATATAGGAATTTTTTATTACACAAAATTGATTAGGTCTATTTTTGAAACTGACAAAATCCCATGGATTTTGAAGATCTCCTGTATAAAAATTTCTTTGTTTAAGAAAAGAATAGACTAGTTTCGGTCTAAATCAGATTAGTAAGATATTCTTTTTAAAAATGTATCATCGGGACTCGTGCTTCGAGCATGTGATTATAATCAGACCTTACAACTAGACAGCCACTTTAAGTTAAAATTAACAACGGATACACCATTCACATATTATTAGTGTTAGTGTTACTATTCAATGTAAAAAACAAAGAACTATTAGTGGCGGTATAGCTTGGGTTAATAATAACGTGTATATTTTATGCTGCAAGGTGATTTTTCTGGTTCCTTAGTCTTTCTTTTTGATAAAATACGATTTTATCATATTATATCCGGAATCTTTGTTTTTCTGAGTCATTACGTGGAGAATTAGTCGACATTCCTTTTTTTATTATTTATGCATGAAATAAGTTTTTAACTAGTAACTAATTCAGTAGTTTTTGTATTCAGATTGTTGTGCCCGACCTGATGCGGACTTGATGTGTTTAGAGGAACCCGTCTTTCTGTCTAACATTTACTTTATATTAATTCCAAATTTTGGTATCAAATATAGTTCTTTAATTCAGTAAATTTTAATTATTAAGAGCAAAGTTGACGACGACTTTAGCATAGGTGTCGCGATGTCAACAAAAAATCGTCTAAATTTATGGTTATTCACGGTATCGTTAAACGTTTTTGAAATAAAAATTATTTAGTTATTTTTAATGCAAACATTTAATGAATAATAATGTATGGTAATACTAAAATTAGGAAGGTAAGATATGTGAATGGTGTATCCGTTGTTAATTTTAACTTAAAGTGGCTGTCTAGTTGTAAGGTCTGATTATAATCACATGCTCGAAGCACGAGTCCTGATGATACATTTTTAAAAAGAATATCTTACTAATCTGATTTAGACCGAAACTAGTCTATTCTTTTCTTAAACAAAGAAATTTTTATACAGGAGATCTTCAAAATCCATGGGATTTTGTCAGTTTCAAAAATAGACCTAATCAATTTTGTGTAATAAAAAAATCCTATATATTGTGTTTTCAGACGCCAGCAGAGTAAATTTTTCCTTAAATAGCATAATGTTTCTTGAATTTTAGGCATCTTAAATAAAAATATGAATTGAAATCCCTATTAAATGCACTATATCGCGTAAGATTTTTTCCTTTAAACGAAACATTAATATACATTAAATATGTCAACTAATGGTTCTGAGCCCAAAAAAGTTTTGTTCTGCATTGCTTAAATTTCATAAGTCTTACCTTCCTAGTTTTAGTATTACCATACATTATTATTCATTAAATGTTTGCATTAAAAATAACTAAATAATTTTTATTTCAAAAACGTTTAACGATAGGTGTAGGTAGCCATTTATAAAAAATATTTAAAATTTCACGGGGATCTAAAAAGTAAAAATATATAAGGTGTTTCATTGAAAATAACAAAGTTGTATTGGTTATCATGAAAACCAAATGTGACATAAACCTCAAAATATTTTAATTAGAAAGATCAATCTCAATTATAGCTCGTACCAAATACAGTAGTGAACGGATGTACACCCGGAATGAAAACACAATATATATATATATATATATATATATATATATATATATATATATACATATTCAGCGTGGTCCATTAGGTCTGATTGATATGGAATTTCTTAAAAATTTTTATTCTCCTTAGAAGTTGGTGTACTGATGAAAAATAAAGTCAAATTATTTGAAAAAGTTGTATATTATTTTTTCGAGTGTAACTAAATCAGGAAGTTTTGAATAATGTCAGTTTTAGGGGTCCTTGTTTACTTATTTATTATAATGTTGCCGACCGAAAAGTTAAGATTATTTGTAATAAAAAGTCAACCTTTAACGAAACAATGAAAATATGTGTGCTGGGTGACCAGCGAAGCATTTTTGGAGAATTAAATAATATGATTTTTTTAGTAACACTTGAGAAAATATGTTTAAAATTACATAATTATAATTTAAAATTTACATCAAACTTGTAAACTTATAATTGCAAATACATAAAAAAGAACACTTAAAACAAAAATAGATCTAGATGTACCTAACCTATTTCAATACAAATAATTGTTTTATTATTAATTTTGCCCACAGGCTTACGTAAAACGATTTTAGCGATAGCGAATTTTAAAAAACATTAACTAAAGAATCTTCTTAAAGTCTTATTTAGTTAAAAAAGTTAATGTCAAAATGTAAAAACATATTTCAGGGTGCAATTACAAAAAAATCCATAAACTAATTTTTGAAAGCAATTGACAGAAGAATCGTCTGAAAATCTGTTCATTTTCATGGCCTACAAAATTAATATTAAAAGGTTACATTTGAACGGTCGTAAAAAAAAGATTACCTGTTAGAAAATAATCAAATTTTTCATGTTAACCACAGCAACTTTTTCATATAAAATGTATTTGTATCTCGCAAAATAAGAGTACCTTACTCTTCACCAAGATAATGCTTTTTCGTCGTTTGCTGCTGGTGGGGACGTCAATGCTAAAATTTGCATGTCTTTCTTATTCGTCGAAATACACGACAGTCGAACAAGCCTCCCACAATTTATGTGCGTGTATTTTGTTATAAAATAATGTCTTCCTGATAGAGGCATCAAGAAAGGGGTAATATATTTGCAATCTTTAAATACACAAAAAATGCGACCAATAAAGATAAATAAATGTTATATTTACCTCCAACGGTGTTGCCAAAAGCAGCACGTGCCTTCTGGTAAAATCAAGGTCAGATTTGTTTATTTGTTTATCTTGAATACAAACTTGGATTTTTATATCCTAGTGGAATATTTTGTGTATGTACAGAGCACGCTCTAGGGGGGAAGGGCAAGACGGGCATTTGCCCGAGGCGGCAAATTTAGAAGGCGGCATAATACAGATTTAAAATTACAAAAAAATATGGAAGATAAATTCACTCTCAAATATACTTTCTTGTTAAATAGAACATATTGTTCTTGTCACCAAAATTAGCTCTGTAAAAATAAAAATACAAGGGTCTAATCATTGGAAAAAGAAGATAAATAAACATACACTATAAACTAAGTAACTTCAATACAAAAATTAGCCATAATAAAATCCATCACTAAATATATAAAGTAATAAACGAGATATTAAGCTTTTAATAACAGATTTTAGTCACAGAACAGAACACGTGAGATGAGTAATAGAAAATAAAACAAAATTTATGGTACGCTGTGGAAGGTGGTTGTACATTTTTTCATACTTTCATATAACATTGAATTTTTTAGTAAGGTTGTTTTTTGTTCTGTGGTTAGAAAGTGAGATGTTCAAATTCTGTCTAGTATTAAAGGCCTTTTTAGTTGCTAAATTTCCATATTTTTTATGTATTGGAGATACAGATTCGAGAATTAAAAGGCAAGTAAGTGTTAAAATTTTATATCTCACAAAAAGTAAGTTGCAATGGTCTCGGTTCCCAGCTTTGCATATGTAACGAACAGCTCGTTTTTACAAAATAAAAGTAGAATTAAAAAGTTGTTAGCTGCATTAACCCAAAAAGGTTATATCATAAGTTAGGTATGAATTTACAAATGCAAACTAAGCTATTCTTGCTGCAGAAATGGCGAGCTCATTTGAAATAATAAAAACGACACAACTGCCTCTTGCAATCTTTTCATTTATATTATCTATGTGGTTAATAAATTTCAAGTTATTATTTACGTGTATTCCCAAAAATTTCGTGTTTGATTTGTTTTTAACCGTAGTATTGATAGGTAAATCTTTTTACAGTTAAACTTAAACGTTAAAATATTAGTTTTTTATACATTTAAAGTAAGATGATTCGCATCACACCATTTTTAATTAAGATCAGATCTCTTTAGATATGTTTGTTCAATTGGTCCAGAATGGACAAAATATGAGGAAGACAAAGCTTACGTAAAAACTAGTCATGCATATTTAAATACACAAGTATAATGTAAAATAATTGATGTATAGGGTAGCCCGACGCACTCCAGGTAACTCATAGGATTTCCAGGCACTTTAGAACTTTATCCCACCTTTTATGCCGTTTATATTATCTGGGCCGAACTGTAGCCTTTCTCTCCTGGGACCTATAGTTAAAACCGATCGGACAGCTGTTTGGTGGGAAGTTAAATTAAGTTTAAGAACCTTACATAACACTGAGAAAATCTTAATTACAAAAATTAAGCAGTTGAAAAGTTTCGTTTAGATTTTTTTAAATCGTGATATCCTACTTATTACCCTAAATCACTACTTTAAATCCTCAAGAGTTTCAGCATGAAAAAAAAGCTTGCGCAAACTAAAGTTATTTATTACCCAAAACACCTAAATCGATGATTTATATATAATATAATAAATGTTTTAGTCCTTATCCGCTCAGCATAAATGAAATTTATATTAAAAGCTATTACACTCCGAAATATATTATCACATACTTAATTAGCTCTGAAGATTATATATCTATTTATACTAGCATAAAAACATGCAACATTTTAACAATTTCCATCTGTATATTGGAATCCTACACAAGCCTGTTTTGTGTTGGTTTAATATTTCTAATCTCGCCGATTGCCGCCAATTGTATTGGCTGAGGGTAATAGTACTGTTAAGACACTGGGATTCTTTGTTATTAAAACACGACTTTAATTAAAAAAAAAAGAATAACACTTATATTGAAAACTTAAATACAACAATATAACAAAAACTAAGTAAATAGGGGAAGAGCAAAGAAGTGTCTGTACTGGGAAGAAACCCGTAGAATTCTGTTCGTCCACTTCATTGCAATTCATAAACTAACTTGGTATAATGGTTAAATCTAAGAAGGGCCCTTTGTCGGCTCCGTTACTCTGTAATTTCGACAAAACAACATAATTTCCAAAGGGTCTAATAGCCTAGTTTATTTATTTATGATTGCCAAAACATTTCTTGAAACCAAGGTTTTATTATGTGTGAATTATGGTATTTTTAAATAATTCTATTTCACTGTTTATACAAGATCTAAAAGTATCCTAAATTTTATGATACTCAGAATAAAATCTGTCTAACATCTTGGGTGGACAAGGTCTAAACAAACTTTCTTAGTTTTTGTACTTAAAAATATCGACTGGCTTCTTGTATGGAAATGTGTGAGCAATTATAATACATTTAGTTTAATTAAAAATATATATGCAATGCTAATTAAGTATTAAGGTAATAAAATTAATGGGATCACAACACCTCCCCTCTTGGTGAGAGATTTTATAGAGTCCTAACGCAGAAAATCTCTTAAAATATGTTAACTCGAAATAACTACTTGTTACTAACTACTACTTATACTAATACTTTTACAATAACCCTTATCTTAGAATAAAAATTATAATATAGTACATCTTAATTTGATTTAACTGATCGTCTAGCAGGTACATAACCAATGGCTCCGCGCCTAGAAAGTTCTACTGTAACATTTTCTTCAGAGTGATCACTGTCCACTTCCTCTGAAGTATATCTAGCGATATGTCTACCTCTGTTTTGTGGGGATGGTTCAATTGTCTGATTAACTCTGATACAAAAATTTGGCACCATACCACAACAAGCAGTTTTTTTGAAACACCTTTTATATAGTTTATAAATCGTGAAAATAATTATACACAAGGCTGAAATATAGGCTATAATAGAAGCCGAAAATGTATAATTACGTGTTACTTTGCTTTTTTCAAGTTCCTCGGCCATTTTGCCTATGTCTTCCAACTTATGACTGGCACCGTTAATGTTCGTCTAGTAAAACCTCACTTAAATTTAAATTATACTTTCTTGTTTCTTCGTAACAATTGTCTGTAATATTAAATGGTGGAATAAATTCACTGAACACTTTTGATGAAAAAGTATTATTATGAGGCACAAGCATGGATGATGCACTATAACCCTTACATTGTTTCCCTAGTGTTACGCTGCCGCAAGTTCTTAATATTATGTTTTCAGGTTTATTTTTATTATTACAAGATATTGTGAGGCTCTCTGGATGAGGTACTGCAAATAATCACGTGTTACTGGTTTGTAACTGGATAAAAATTGCCCTATCCGAATGTACAATCCGTTTATCACAGTTGTCTGCTATTTTATTTGTAACCTGAAGTAGTTTGATTTCACAACTGTTTTCTAAGTGTGCCAAAAATACTGGTTTTTGTTGTTTACAAATTATCTTATTTTTTAAAATTTTTAAACAAGCATTATATTTTTCTGAAAAAGTCATAAATTGTTGTTTGCTTTCGTCTATTGCCACGTATTTTGAAGATGGTTTAATTAAAATGAATTCATTTGCAGTTAATAGTTTAGGAAATGGCGATATTTTATAAATATAAAAAAGATTTGATTCTACTAAGGGAATATTTATTATGTATATTAAACGTTTACCTTCAAAATATACTTGTAATTCTATTACATTGAGAAGAAGATTTGCATTGTTAGGATCTAGTGGTATTGGAAATTCTACTCCATGAGGTAAGGATTCAAAAACTTTTTTTAATTCATTAACGAGCCTACCGGGTGTTAAAATTGAAGGATGTAATACACCTTTCTTTGCCACTAAAATTACATTTGTAATTCGTATAACTTCTAATTCTAACTGATTTAGCATCATATTTAGTAAGGTTATGTGTTCTTGTAATTTAGCCTTAAATGATAAAAACTGGGCATCTTTTTGTTCCTTATTTAAATCATTATTAAGTTGTCTAACGTTATTTTTTAAGATATTTTCATTAAAGTCCAAGGTGCCTATTGTATTATTAAAATTTATTAAAGTAGATTGTACAATATTTGTTTGTTGTTTTAAGAGATTTAAAACTGAACGATCGTCTTTAGTGATTTCTGAAATTTTTTCATTATAATAATTTGCGTCATCTTCGTCTAGAGTTCCAAATAAAACTTTTGTTGCTTTTCCTATTATATTGAACCATCCTCTTTTATTTCTACTTAAACTATTATGACCCACGACTTCATGCAAAACTTGCAATTCTTTTTCTATTTTTTCAAAAGTATACTTTGATAATTTTAAAAAAACTTCGCATACGAAAAAGTGATATTGAGCGTTATTATGATTACACAATTATTCCGTATTTTTGTAATGATTTTTTAGTGATAACAACTTATTGCTAACATTGCCTAAATTTACATAAGTAATTAATTTCTATCTATTATTAAACAGCCGAAGTTCTCCGAAATTTTCAAAATGTATTCCAGGATTGTAATCGTAGTATGTGACGTTATACTCGGAGTAGGTCAAAGCTATGGTTGCTATTATCGTTAAAATACTGAACCTAAAATAATAATCCTATTTACACAAATATACACATTTTTTTTAAATTCTTATTAACTTATTAAATTAAGTATAAACATTCTATAATATATATATTTTTTATTTGTTAATCGTAAAAGAATTTTAGCCTGTTTGCATGAATAGTTTGTTTATTTTTTCCTTTTTGAATTGTATAATTTACATCAGAATTCTTTTTTATTATTTTATATGGTCCAACCCATAATGAAGAAAGCTTTTTACTTCTACCTCTTCGAACGGATTCATCATATAATAGTACCTTATCGCCTACTTAAAATTTTCTTAAAAATGAATGTTTATCAAAATTTTCTTTCGATTTATTTTTGCTTTTAATTAAGTTTTCTCTGGCGAGTTGATGAGAATATTGCAATTTTTGTTTTAAGTTCCTAACAAAATCATCATAAGTATATTGGTTGGGAACAACACCGAATAAAAGCTCAAAAGGAGAGTATTGTGTTGCAGTATGCGGTGTGTAGTGTTATATGAGAAAGTTGCAAAAGGTATCCAGGTATCCCAGTCTTTTTGGGATGTTGTTATAAAATTTCTCAAATATTCTTCTAAAACCCTATGAGACCGGTCTAATGCTCCGTTCGATTCTGGATGGCAACTACTCGTTTGGAACTTTTTTATTTTTAAGAGTTTACATGTATCTTTAAAAAGTTCGCTAAGAAAATTTGAACCGTGGTCGGTTACTAATGATTCAGGAATTCCAAAAAGACAAATTATGTTTTTACAAAATGATGAGCAACCGTTGAAGCTTCTTGATTTTTCATAGGAACATTAATAATATATTTAGTAAGGTCGTCCTGAAAAGTTAAAATATATTTGTGTTCGTTTTCGGTTTTTGGTAATGGACCAACTATGTCCAAAAACATTTTTCAAAAAGTTTAGAAGCTGTAGTTGTTATTGTCATTGGCGTTTTTGTTTTACGAGATAATTTATTTTTTTGACAAAGTTCGCATTTTTTTATAAATCTTTTGATATCTTTTTTTAAGCCCTTTCAAGTATATAACTGACATTTTTTTATACGTCCGAGATACCCCTTGATAATAAAGTTTCTTTGTCGGGATCTGAAGGAGTTATTAAGCTATTATTATATACTGTTATTTCAACATCTAGATCTTTAAAAATATACCTTATCATTGGCATTATGATTTCCCATTTTAGTGAAGGATTATAGTGGTATTTAATAAGGGATAATTTTAATTTAACATTATAGATCAGACTTCGTAGACTTATTAATGCGGACCAAATATTTTCGTAACTAAAATTATCAAACATATTTACATTGTCTACGAGTAAAAACAGTTAAAAAAAGTTAGTTAAAAACTGAGGCTATATTTAGTTTACTAGTATTATTAAAAGATTCTAAAAAATACTTAAGTTGCTTGTTATTTTTTAAAACACTTAAATGCTCAATGTCTAATTTTTTTGGTAGAAATATTGAGATGGGGTTAGAATTTGATATTTTAAAGAGACTTGTATTTTTTTCTATAATTTTTGAATTAATAACAATATGGGTTTGTAGGTATTTTTGAAATTCTTGATAATTCGTAATTAGGTTGCCATTAACGGTGCTAATTATTCTACTAAGTGCATCGGCATTTGTGTTTATTTTGCCTGCTTTATAAATGATTTCAAAATCATATTCTTCTAATTTAAGCCTAAATCTTGTTAATCGTGAACCCGGATCTTTAATATTAAATACATAAAGTAATGGTTTATGATCTGTTACAATTTTAAATTTAGTGCCAAAAATGTATTATCCCAATTAAAAGTTGCGTCTTTTTTTAATAATTTTGTCAAAGGCTTAGCGGTTTTTGCAAAATTTTCAATAAATTTCCTGTAGTACCCAACTAGGCCTAGAAATGATTTTAGGTCCTTTGCGTTTTTTGGTAATTTAGATACGCATTCAATTTTGGTTGGGTCTGGTTTAATACCGTGTTCGGTAATAATATGCCCTAAATATAAACATTCCTTACGTAAAAATTGACATTTTGACGGTTGAAGTTTTAAATTATTTTCCCTAAGTCTTTGAAATATTTCTATTAATCTCGCATTATGTTCTTTTAAATTATTTGCATATATTACTACATCTTCTAAGTAGATAAAACATTTAATGCCATTAAGTCCGCTTAAAACCGTGTTCATTAATCTTTGAAATGTAGCGGTGGCTTCCTTTAATCCAAATGGCATCCCGTTATAAACATGGTGTCCTGTAGGTGTACTAAAAGCTGTTTTAAGTTTGTCATTTTCATCCATTTTAACCTGATGGAACCCGCTGGCTAAATCTAAAGTAGTGAAATAATGAGAATTTCCTAACTGGTCTAAAATATCAGTTATGTTTGGAAGTGGAAAGGCATTTCCTACGCTTATATCGTTTAATTTTCTAAAGTCTACTACAATTCTAAATTTAGGCGACGAAGTATCGCTTTTCTTTGGAACTACGAGTAAGGGACTATTCCACGGACTATTATTCCGTCTTTTAACATTTGACCCGTTTGTTCATTAATTATTTCTCTATGTTTGAAAGGTTGCCCTTTAGTTGGATCTGTTAATATAGTATGTTTGGGGGTATTAGTAAAGGTCAACTTATCGCCTTTTAAATAAAATATATCACTAAAATCTTAACAAATATCCAATAATGAACTAATTTCCTCAGTATTTAAGCCTTCCAAATTTATTTCGTTTTTAATTTTTTTGAATCTATTAATTTGTGAAATATTATTTATTTCTACTAGCTTGGATTCATTTAAACAAATAGGTTCAACGTTAACTCTAGGAATTGGAATTGTTATTGCTTTAATTGAAATATTTAAAATACTAATTAAACATTTGTAATTTTGAACATTCGTTAAGGTAGAACCTAGAAAAAGGTTTTCAGAAAGTTTTTTTAAGTTTATAATTCCTTCTGTATCTGAAATGTTAGCACTAGCAGGAAGTATGATTTCATATCTAGGAGGAATTGTTGTTGCTGTTTCAGATGGCAAAAATTTAAAATAATTTTCTTCAAAGTAAACGGTTTTCTCATCGTAATTTATTTTTGCCTTATATTGTTGTAAAAAGTCTCGCCCTAAAATACCATCATTTTTTATAGGAATACTATCCAGAACAATATGAAAAGGATGAAGTAAAGTTTTGTTATTTTTTAAATTAATCGAAATTGAACAAATACCTAAGGTATAAACAGGCTCTTTACCTATGCCTTTTAATTCTACTATGCAATTTTGTTTTATATCGACATTACTTTGTAAAATAGATTGTTTTAATAAGCTCACATCCGCTCCAGTATCTAACAAAAGTTTTGTTTGTCCAGTTTTTACATTTGCCGACTGAAAAGTTAAAATATTAAATTTTTTATAATTATCAGAGAGTAAAATTGATTTAACGGAATTTTGGTTAGCTTTTAAGGAATTTTCTTGAATTAAACAGCCTTTGTTATCTAAAAAGCACCTAGTCGGCTGTATGCTACTAAGGCTTAATTGTCGTTTCCCGAAATACTTTCATAAGATGTGCTAGGCAGTGCATCCTGAGGTACAGTTTCTTTATGTTGGCCTAAAATTTCATGTTGGGAATTATTAGTAAAATTGGATTTTGCACATCCGGTGGTAAACTATTATCATTGCGTGAATGTTGTGAATTTATAGTTCTTATTTGTCGCGAAGGCGGAAATGAATTTTGAGAATTTGGAAATCTTTGTGAATATTGTGGTTGTGTTTGTAGTCTAAAAGATGTATTATTGCGTGTATTGTGATTCGGCCGATATGTATTATTAACATTTTGATTGTTAAAATTTCGAGAGCGATTATTATTTTGATTAAAATTATTGTTATTGTAATTGGATTGACTATAATTACCATTATTAACAGGAAAATTTGAAAAATTGTTTTGATTATTTGAAAAATTATTATTAAAATTTGAATAAGGTGGAAAATTTCGATAATTTGTGGTATTATTTATTTGCCTTTGTTCATGGCTTCTAAGAAGTCTATATTGCGACGTTAAGTGGTTATTTTTTCTACAATATAAACATGAATTTTCATTATTAAAATGCCTATCATTAAAATTTCTATTCCCCTGATTACTTAAAAATCCTATATTATTTCTAAAATTTTGCCCTGGTTTAAATCTATCGTTATGTTCTAATTCCATTTCTACCGCTGTTGAAATAGCTCTGTCTAAATCATTGCTACTTTCTGCTATAACACGAATTTGTATTTTTTCATTTATTAAACCTTTTCTAAAATTGTTAACCAAAACTGACTCTAAATTATTTATTAAAATTCTTGCTTCGTCGACCCCGTAATTTAAATAGCATGTTTCTTTGTATTTATTAAATAATTTTCTTAATCTATTCCCATATTCTTTTACACTTTCATTGCCATTTTGCCTAATATTCATTATTAATGTTAAAAAATGAGATGGTGGTCTCTTATCTACAAATTGTTCTAATAAAAATTCTTTTATTTCATCCCAATTTCCAAATTCCTTATATTGAGTAACTTCCTGTGCCTTTCCTTTTAATTTGGTTGCAAAAATTAATTCAGCTAAGTTTTGTTTTTCTGCTGTTTTGACTATTTTCATAATTGCATGGCAATTTTTTATAAGAAATTGAAGAGAGCTCGCATTTCTACAACCATCAAACGAATCAATTTGATTTAAAACATCGAGAGCGTTTTTACCCTCAGACATTTAAAAAAAAATTAAATTTACAATTTACTTCTTAATTTTAAAAATATATGCGTAATAAGAAATATTTATTTTTTATTTTGATTTCTTTTCAAAAAAATTCTCGAAAAATCAGCAGTACAAGAAGTATCTAATATTTTATTAATATTTTTTTTTAAATATAAGCATAAATATTTTTATTTTAATTTATATTTTAATTTTTTTTATAATTGTTACTTGTCTTAAATATAATTATTGTTATTATTTAATATTTTTTTTAAATGTATTTTTTGTTATTTGCAGTCTCTCCCCCTAATGCAATATTTATTAATGAATTATCTTCCTAAAAAATAACTAAATACTTAAATCTAACCTAACGTTAAAGAAAATGCAGCGTAACACAGAAAACAAAAGAAAAACCACTTACAGTTTCATCACTGATTTCCGCAGTTGCCCTTTAGATGTTCAGGTACAAGTACGATGAGCGTTATCGCAGTTTTCTTCTTGGTGGATTGCTGCGTCTCCGAGCTCCTTCAAAATCCTCCAAGGTTTCCTGGTGAAAGTTGTCTGCTGCGTCTCCGCGCCCCTTCAAACAGACTTTGCCGATTTCCTAAAACACCTCCTAACACCTGCACAATTTTCCTGCTGCGTCAACACGCTCCTTCAGGTAACATTCACTTTTTTTTTCCGCTGCCACCAATTGTAATGGTTTAATATTTCTAATCTCGCCGATTGCCGCCAATTGTATTGGCTGAGGGTAATAGTACTGTTAAGACTTTGGGATTCTTTGTTATTAAAACACGACTTTAATTAAAAAAAAGAATAACACTTATATTGAAAACTTAAATACAACAATATAACAAAAACTAAGTAAATAGGGGAAGAGCAAAGAAGTGTCTGTACTGGGAAGAAACCCCTAGAATTCTGTTCGTCCACTTCTTTGCAATTCATAAACTAACTTAGGTATAATGGTTAAATCTAAGAGGGGCCCTTTGTCGGCTCCGTTACTCTGTAATTTCGACAAAACAACATAATTCCCAAAGGATCTAATAGCCTAGTTTATTTATTTATGATTGCCAAAACATTTCTTGAAACCAAGGTTTTATTATGTGTGAATTATGGTATTTTTAAATAATTCTATTTCATTGTTTATACAAGATCTAAAAGTATAATAAATTTTATGATACTCAGAATAAAATCTGTCTAACATCTTGGGTGGACAAGGTCTAAACAAACTTCCTTAGTTTTATTGTACTTAAAAATATCGACTGGCGTCTTGTATGGAAATGTGTGAGCAATTATAATACATTTAGTTTAATTAAAAATATATATGCAATGCTAATTAAGTATTAAGGTAATAAAATTAATGGGATCACAACACTGTAAAAATAAAAAACTCCGGACCGAAATACTTTTCCGTCTCATATAACAAATACATTGGACCAGCTAAACACCCCTACGCAAGTACACACACAATATATAGCAGTATGTTTTTCGTGTTCTAAGAAGCCTAAAATGTAGAAAGAAAACATATTATTTTTGAAATTTTGGGATTACAATACGTTCCCTATATAGCCCCAATAGTGTATTAATAATACGTTATATAGAGAAGAAAAATTTAAAAAGTCTCCGGACCGAAGTACTTTTACAACACGTATAACAAATATATTGGAACCGGTAAACATCCTGAATAGTTAAGCTAAAACACCTACATAGCTGGAAACCGGATATGTATGTATGTAACTTCAAAACAGCAACATCAGCTTCAACAGGAACGGAAAACTGAAATTTATATATCCAGGTTTGCCTGTTTTTATTATTTCTAATATAATTACGTTCATTTGGGAAACCCAATTGAGCATCAAGCGTAAGTTAGAGTCTAATAAAGTTTCTGTCGGATGTGAAAAATGTATTCTACTTTACTGTCGATATATGTTTTTACCGCCCCTTGATCCTTCTGAAGAAATATTTGCAAATTTTGGATCCATGTCGTGTTAAAAAATTCGACTTGTCAAAATGCAGTAATAACGTGACGGTAAAGTCCACCCCAAGTCTTTCAAGGGCATACTCTATGAGTCAAAATGTCTTAAAAAATAAAAAATTGTGCATTTTGGTTTTTAAGATTGTTTTGGTATTTCGGTACAATCTGGAATCAAATGATACATCGGAAGTTGTAGAAAATAGATAAAGGTTTTTAGATCTGTTCTGTTTTTATTAAAAATCTAAAGTGTCATTTATATTTACGTTTAAAATAAGAATATCGTAACAAATATTGGAAAAATTGTAACTTTTTTAGTTTTTATTCAATAGAGTCTGTTTTTTGGCAGCACCTCGAGGTGCCCCAAAACTGAATGAGGCAAGGCTAAATTAGAATAAAATTTAATATTAGTCAGTGTCGCTCAAAATTACCGATCGAAAAAAAATTAGTTCTTTACACGCAAGTCGTTTTTTCGTGAGACATTTAGCTTCAAATTTGAAATGCTATTTTATACCTTTTTTTTTCCTCATTAATTTTGTTTTATGGTAATTTTCATTTTTAGCCGTTTGGTCACCAGAGATTTATATGATTTCTCAGGCCGATTTTTAAATATTTTATTAGACCGCCATTTTGTTTTGCTATCTTATATTCATACCAAAATGTTACAAGTTCATTCTTATGTAACCTTTGATTCTTGCGCAAAATTTGAGGAAATTAGATAATTGGTTTTTTTTAGAATTAATTTTTTTTAACTTTTCACTAGGCCGCCATTTTGTGTCAGCATATTGGATTTTTATCAAAATATTACCAGGTCATTCCCATATGATCCTTAATTTTTGCCTAAAATTTGAAATCAATCTGATCAGTAGTTTTTAAGCTACGCCGCGAACTGACAGACAGACAAACCGACAAACGGATCGACGGAATTGATAAAACATATTTTTTGGCATTTAGGGACTCTAAAACCTGAAATTCTGCAAAATCTGAGAGGGTGATTTTTTCACGATTACAAATATTTTATTTGGCTGCCATTTTGTTCCGCCATCTTAAATTATTACCACAGTTTTACTACTTTATCTCTATACCACAATTTGTTATGGCACACAATTTGAAATCAGTCCATTAAGTAGTTTTTTCAAGCTGAATTTTTAGATATTCTATTAAGCCGCCATTTTGTTCCGCCATCGTGGATTCGTACCAAAATTTTATCAGTTGATTCCTACATAGCACTTGATTTTTGTGCAAAATTTGAGATAAATTTGGTAAGAAGTTTTTAAGTAATAATTTTCTTTAACATTTCACTAGGCCGCCATTTTGTTTTGCCATATTGGATTTTTACCAAATTTTGAACTAAGTAGTTTTTAGCTATACCGCGAACAGACAGACCAACATAATTGAGAAAACATGTTCTTCGGCATCTAGGGAAATTTCTTATTAATATTTCGGTTTACCACATACGCCACTCTATAAAACTCGAGAAATAAATTGTTTATTCACTAATAGCCGGAAAACTAAAAATGATACAAAGATCTGTTGGAGACCCTTCGAGAGCCTTAAGTGTGTGTAAAAACCCACCAAATTTCAAAAGTTAATCTTATCTTATCACCAAATATAACACTCACACAATTTTAGAACATTCTATTTCGAAACTAAACAAGATCCATAAGATTTGAATTTGCCATTACGTTTAAGATTTCAAGAAGACTTTATCAGTACCACTTCAAGAAAATTGTGGAACATTCTGTTTCGACACACAACAGGATACGTTTTGGCCCTGCCGTCCCGTTTTGGATCTCAAAAAGATCTTAAAAGAGACGTTTCAAGAAAATTCTAGAACATTCAATTTTGAAACTAAAAAAATCCGTAAATGGCAACTTTACCATTACGTTTTGGACATAAAGACCTTATCGGAACAATTTCTAGAAATTTCTAGAACAACATATTTCCAAACTAACAAAGATTAGTGAGTTTTCACTGTTCCATTGGGGTTTAAACCTCAAGAAGACCTGAGCGACGAAGAAAAGGCTACTTCTTTAATAGTCTCATTAAGAGGACAAACACTTGATTTATTACAGAGCATTTTCCCGAGTCATTAACAAAATTATCAGCACATTGTTCATTCGTTAGAATATTAGATATTATCGCCAAGAAATATACAGAAACCAATTTAAAACTAGAACATAGAAGCCCAACGACTCCCTCTACGAATTTAAGTCTGACATTATAAAGTTAATAAGATTAGCGTGCCCTACATCAGGTGAAGGCATGCAGGAATGGATGGTAGTGTCCGCATTTGTGGAAAGAATACGGGATTTCAAAATTCAAGAAAATGTAAAAATTACCAAGTTTAGCAAGAGTAACGATACAATTGTTCGTGCTTCAGAGTTAGGAGTTTTATTTAATATCCCAGCTGATAGAGGAGTTTATGAGAAAAGGATTTAAAGCAGGTCTTCGTAAGATACGAAAAAATCTAGACTTTACGTCCCATAAAAGGCAAAATAGACAAATAGAATGTTTCCGTTGCATAAAACTGGACATATCCTCCCTCCTATCCCAAGGCAAAATAGTCTGAAAACATCGAGGATACGTTTGTTAAAAAGAGAACCCCTAACAATATTTTCTTCAATTATTTTTTGAAGGGATTTTTGTTAAATAAAATTTAGATGCACTTAAATAACTTGCAATATTGAGCTCAAGGAAGAGCCATGCTATATTAAATCCAAAAAAAAAAACAAAAAGTTTTTAGTTCTGAAGGCATACTACAACGCTGATGTATATTATGCTGAGAGATTAGCCTAGCGCTACTTATTTAAGTGTATTTCTATATACAGGGCGTTTTCAAATGATGGCTAAAAATGAAGGACGTAATTTTTTGCCATATTTTAGAAATAACATTTTATATAAACATGTTCTTCATTTTTTTCAATTCAAATTTGATACCGACTATCCTAATTGGAGCCCCTTTTCACCGCCCCCCCCCCACCTCCCCCGAAATTTTTAGTGCGACGTAACTGGCTGTTTTTATTAGAAAATTAGAATTTCATTTTGTATATTAACTTCTTGGTTTCTTACTTTCATCCCATAATTTAAACTGTTTTTAAAACGTTAGAAGCAAAATATTAAGACTCTACACCTTTGATATTTTATGTTTTTTATGTTATTTTGATCGCTAAAAATGCAAGATGGAATTTTTGGTTCATTTTAAGACTAAAATTTCAGACAAACATGTGTTCGAAAGGCCTGAGTTTTTGAGATACACGGTATTTAAATTTAAAAAAAAAACTAAAAGAAAAGAACATTTGTAGTATATAATTTAACATCTAACAAATTATACTAATTTAAAACCGTCCGATTTTTTAAAACGGTTTTCACTTTTGCCACTAGGACAGCCACTACAAGTGGATATTTTATTTCTTGTGATCTTGTGCCTTTTCCTCATAATACCTGAGGCTTATAAAAATTCTAGAAACTTTTAAAGTAATACGATATATCTTTCAATCGAATAAGTCGTTTTTTACCCGCGAATTGACGAGCAGACAGAAAGAACGACGGAATTAAGAAAACATCTTTCTTCTTTTATCTAGGGACCCTAAAATGTGAAGATATGCAAAACCTGGGAAGGTGAATTTTTTTTACCATACACAAGTTTGGTAAAATTAGCCGCCATTTTGAATTTGTACCACAATTTTACTAGTTCTTCTCTATAATCTATATTTTATTAAGCCGCCATTTTATTTCGCCATTTTGGATAGGTATCAAAATTTTACCAGTTGATTAATACATAATATTTCATTTTTGTTGTAAAATTTATGGTAAATTGGATAAATGGTATTTTATGGTCGTAATTTAATATAAAAAGTTTGGCTTTTTGATTATTTAATTAATTACGTTTCGCATTTTTTAAATTTTATTTAATTAAGTTGTAATAAATTTGTCTTTTTCTCATTAACTGCATTAGAGTCCTTCTTTGTTTGAATTTATTTTATCGCCAGTGTATGATAATTAATTTCTTGACATATAATTTTGGTTTCGGAATAACTGAAATCATGGTTTTCGTTTTTTTTCTAAGTTTTTATAGTTTTTTAGGCAGTTAAAGCGTTGTTTGTATATGTCTGTTTAGACGATTCTCTAAGATCTGCGTTGTCATACCTATATATTTTTGGGATACTACATAGTACAAAAGAATTTTTTTGGAATTTCACTTTTTAACGGGGTGTATAGTTTCGTTAATAAGTTTTGTCTTTTATGATATACAATTATATTATATTTAGATACTGTGTGTTTTAGTTGTGTAGTACATAACTACATGTTTGGTGTTGTATAAAATTACATTTTATTTGTATTGTAGGATAATCATTTTTTCCAGGATATCTAGAAGTTTTTTAAGAGTAAGTATCAGATCAAAACCCTGAAGAGCGGAGAGCAATAGCTCGATGTATAAACGGCTAATTATTAGGGTAGAGGCTATTCAAATCTAGGTATCATCCGGAACAGGTCTTTTCTTATACCAATTTGGTATAATCTTATTTTTGACCCGAATTAAGAATAAACTCAGAAAATCAATCCCGTTTTTTTCCCTAATTCACAACTAAATTGTAGTTTCGGATAAACGCTAATAAATTAATTAATAGTTTCCGGAATTTTGTTTAGTGGAACCGCAGTCAAGTTGTTGGTAAACGTTATTTTTGTATTGGAAATAACTATTGTTTAATGTTAAATCTATCGCTTCAATATATTTTTTGTAGCAAAGAGTAGCCTGTTCTTCTAATACGCTCTATTTGGGTTTAATAATTTCTGTTATTAGACCATTTGGAATGTTTGTCTATAGTGAACTACGTCAAGTGAAATTAGTGGAATATATATAGTATCAATAAACTTTTTCAAAGAAAAGGAACTGTCCACATAAAATTAATTTTTTCCTGTGATATTGGATAAATATTTTAATATATATTAAATTTGTCGAAGAGATACTCCAGGTTTATGTAATTTTGGTAGTACAGAGTTTGGGTTTGTGCTATTACTGAAATGTATAAGGTTTTATGTGAGAAATGGTTTATTTATAGACGCTTAACGCAACCATCTAACTGTTGATAATATTTGGCCTCATATTGGAAATAATAATTATTTCCAATATTTCGAGTAAAGTCATTAACTTCTATAAATTCTTTTACCGGAGGTTTTGTGTGAACTTTTAACTTGTCCAATTTTTGTGTTATTATGTTGGATAAAAGTTTATTTGGAATATTTGTTAATATATACATATATATATATATATATATATATATATATATATATATATATATATATATATATATATATATATATATATATATATATATATATATATATATCTCGTTTTTTCAACCATGTATAAATATTTTGTTAATTATTATCTTAGGTTAGGTTAACTCATTATATTGAACTTTCTCAAAATGGAGATTTATTATCAAAAATAAAAACATATATAGTTAGTGTAAAATTTAAAATAGTTAAAAACATTCTTTCAAAAATCATTACATTAAAGACCAGCAATGGCCGTAAAAAGAAAAATACATTTAAAACAAATTAATATTAGGTATAGTAAGAATTTTTTGAGATAACAGTGATTTCGATAGGTGTGAAATTCTGCTAGTTAGCGTATTAAAACAAGAATTTGTTTTTTATGTATTTACTTGGATTTTTATTGATATACAGGGTTTGTGCTATTACGGTACAGGGTTTAATGTGAGAAATGGTTTATTTATATTTAGATTAATTTACTTAGGAACATATTAATGTTAAATTTGGCTTAGCTTATTGAGGTCTTTTTTATCATTGACGGTATCTTTCTCCCTTTTAATTTGTATCATTTCTTTTATTGAGAGTTTACGATAATTGTTTTTTGCTCTAAAATTTGGGTTTGTTTAAAATCGAATTCATGTTTTTCTGAAAGTTCATGATAAACAGTTATGTCGTGTTTAGATGAGATATGATTTATTTTTTCTGATAGACCGTCCTTGTAGGGCAGTAAGGTATTAAAGGTATGTTAGCTTTACGTAACTTTGGAAGGCTATATATTCTGGGGGTTACTGAGTTGTGTATTATTAGGTTTTTGCTTCTTTATCAGTAATATTGACAAAAAAACAAATACAACCGAATAGTTAAGTAACATCTCTGACACTGACATTCCACAACATATTGCTGAAGTTCTTGCTTTGGGTGATGGTTTTTAACTTCCAATAACCAATGAAAAACATTTACCAACCACTGAATATATCGCCTGTGTAGAAAGGATAATTCAAGATAAACCGAATAAAATCAAAGATTCAATTCGCATTAATGTTGTAAACGTTGTTACAAACCATAATTTTAATATAAAATATAAAAAATTTTCAAAAAAAATATAGAAAAAAATTTAACAAAACAATTCGTAAAGGAGAACCCTGAAATTAAAATCCTTAAACCTGATAAATCAAATAAAACTGGGATAATGAATTTTTACGACTATGATAGGAAAATTAAAGAATTACTTAGTGACGTAAATACTTACAAATAATTAAAAATTGATTTAATTATTTCTTATAAATCAAAAAATAACATGTTTATAAAACAATTGTTAAATAAAAAACTTTTATTGATAAAGAAGTAAAAACCTAATGATACACAACACTGTAGCACCCAAAATATGTGGTCTTCCAAAGTTACATAAAGCTAATATACCTTTAAGGCCCATTGTATCATGTATCCAATCTGCTTTTTATAAACTGTCAAAATATATGTCTAATTTTATGTCCAAAATAACAGGAAAAAACGAATATTATGATAAAGAATCTTTTGAATTTAAACAATTTATTGACAAAGTAAAAATTCCAGACAATCATGTACTAATATCCCTTGATGTTGTCTCTTTATATAGAAATATTCCAAATGAACTTTTATCGGTCATAATAACACAAAAATAGGACAAGTTAAAAGTTCACACATAACTTTCGTTAAAAAAATGTATAGAAGCTATTAACATTACTCTAAATAATAATTATTTCCAAAATGAGACCAAATATTATCAACAGTTAGATGGTTGCGCTATGGGTTCTTCTATTTCTTCCATAAATATTTTTCATTTCATACATAAAACCTTGTACATTTTAATCATAGCATAAACCCAAACTTTGTACTTCAAAATTATATAAACCTGGAGCATCTCTTCGACAAATTTAATATATCAAAATATGTATCCGATATCACAGGAAAAATTAATTTTATGTGCAAAGTTCCTTTTCTTTGAAAAAGTTTATTGATACTATATATATTCTACTAATTTCACTTGACGTAATTCACTATACACAAACATTCCAAACGGTCTAATAACAGAAATTAATAAACCCAAATAGAACTTATTAGAAGAACAGACTACTCTTTCTTACAAAAAATGATTCGTAGCGATACATTTAACATTAAACAATAATTATTTCCAATACAAAAATAACTTTTACCAACAACTTGACTGCGGTTCCGCTAAACCAAAATTCCGGAAACTATTAATTAATTTATTAGCGTTTATCCGAAACTACCATTTAGTTGTGAATTAGAGAAAATAACGAGATTGATTTTCTGAGTATCCATAATTCGGGTCAAAAATAGGATTATATCAAATTGGTACAAGAAACCTGTTCCCGACGATACCTAAATTTTAATATCCCCTATCCTAATAATTATCCTCTTATTGATCGAACTATTGCTCTTCCTTCTCCAGAGTTTCGATCTGATACTTACTGTTAAAAAACTTCAAGATATCCTAGAAAAAACTATTATCCTACAATACAAATAAAATGTATTTTATACAACACCAAAACATGTAGCAATGTCCTACACAAATGAGATGTCAGAAGAACTAAAACACACATTATCTAAATATAATATAATTGTATATCATAAAACACAAAACTTATTAACGATTAAATCAAGTTCAATTTATATTGTACTATGTATTATCCCAAAAATATATAGATATGACAACGCAGAACTTAAAAAATCGCCTAAACAGACATACACAAACAACGCTTTCACGGGCTACAAAACTATAAAAACATAAAAAAAAAAGGAAAAACCATGAATTCAATTATTCCGAAACCAAAATTATATGCCAACACATTAATTATCTTAAACTGGCAATAAAACAAATTCAAATAAAGAAGGACCCTAATGCAGTTAATGAGAAAAAGACAAACTGATAATCCTTTTTTGTTCAAAAATTCTCTTTTCGGACTAAGCTAGTTTCACGTGATTAGAAAATGAGCTTATTTGCTAAAATATGACAAAGTTGTATTAAGAAAGGTGTTTATTTTTTAATTTTACATATGCATACTAAATGTTGGTCAAAAATTTCAATATTTTATTTTTTAAACTTCTCCCTGTTTTTTGAAAATTCTAAAATAATAATCGTCTAACTTAAAAAAAATGTGTTCTGTTAGTAACCTCATCAAAATATTATTTTTTTATACCTAAATACTGCATAAACCCTGTTTTTTTCGAAAAAAAATAAAATCGCTTTTTAAAAATATGTTAAGCTTGATGCAATGTTGTGGTGATTTTGGGAATTTTACGTATATATTAATTGTATTAAATTTAATTTCATAGTAAATAGATATCTTAATACAAAAAAGTCACAATTGACTGATTTAGGAGCATAATCGAAATTTAAAGCTATTTTTAAAACATTTAAGTGCCTTTGGTAAAGATATAAAAATTGAAAGTTAGAATTGCTGACCAAAATTCGACAGATATATGTAAAACTATAAAATAAACAACTCTTTTTTTATAACACATTTTCGTATTTTAGCAAATCACTCTTTTCTCTGCGACTTTTTTAAAGAAATAACAATTTTGGCAGGGAACACAATTTCGCCTAAGTCATTTTTCATACTAATAAATAAAGTTAAAACAAAATGTAAGTATACCGAATTTTCGCCAGAAATTATAAAATTAAATCTTTGTAACTTTTTGCTAAAAGTAAGTTGCTTTGTCTCTCTCCAAAATGTTATAAATATTTGTAAATTTTGGGTTCAAAAACCGTATTTGTTGTAAAATTGTTGACGTAATAATGGTTTTGAGAAGGTACACGTAGCACAGATGCAGTTTTAAAGAAGCAATGTGAATAATGATATTTTATAAATTGTCATTTCAAGGAAATACGGACATTTTGGTAGTAGTTATACCTAGGAAAAATTAAAATGGTTTTGATATGTGGAGAAAATTTTATTTGAGTATCCTCACCAGTAAATTAATTTCTTACATCTTAATATTGCATAAAAATTCTGTTTTCCAAGAAAAATGAAAATCAGTTCTTAAATTTCAATCTTAATTCAAATATGGTGTGCCTTTAATGATTTTAGGTATAGATTAGACAAATTATTTTTTTTTATAATAAATAAATGTCTAAACGCAAAAAAAAATCAATAATTAGGATTAACTGGTTTATGAGTGTAATCAAGATGGATTTTTTTGGTGGAAAATTTAAATGTTATTCGACCATAATATTTTGAATATATCGATTTAAACTGCTTATTTTGTTTTTATTCTAAAACTACAAAATACGAAAAAAATGTTAAACAAATTCGGAAATATACCTAAATTACAAGAACATTTAATTTTTTTGATAATTTCCATGATTTTATTTTTGTACTTAAGTACATAAAAATGTTTCATTTCTTTAATTCAACAAATGCAGCCCTATTTTTTCACATATCTGTATGTAGTCCATCACGCTCAATACATATTATAGTTCTTCCATAAACAACAATTGTTGAAGTGACGTTTTTCATTATCTGTTCAATATGATCTGATAAATTCATTATTCGTCTTATTAGAGTATGTTATTTCTGTTTTAGTGTTTAACTATTTCTTGACTTGCAATTAAATACTTAAATGCAAATATTTCGAAACCGTTATTTCGTTTGTTTAGAATTAAATGTAGTATACCTTTTTCTTAGAAATCATGGCTCTATCACAATTTTCGATAAAAAATTGAATTTAGGCGTATTCCCCAACCCGGAAAACTCCCAATTACCAGTTTTTATGTCGATATCTCAAAAACATCTTGAGATATAGAAAAAAAAAATATATATATATATATATATATATATATATATATATATATATATATATATATATATATATATATATATATATATATATATATATATATATATATATATATATATATATATATATATATATATATATATATATATATATATATATATATATATATATATATATATATATATTACACGATGAAAAGCACTTTAACTTAGGATAGTATCATTTTAAAATAGTTAAGTGGAAGTAATAGGCACAAGCGTCTGTTATTATCTACCGGGCAGAGCAATACCGTTAGAGGACCTAGCAAGGTATAAGAAATAAACACCTGTACTCTAAAGCACTAAATGATTATACATTTTTTATTTGACAATAACAAATTAAGCTGTGCCGAGAGGTGTTTTTCTTCCATGTATCGCCAAGAGTTTAAGTCTAAGATATGTTTTAGCGTGCTTACATAATTTTATTTATGACACCCCACTTAATGGGGTGTGACTGAAAAGAATAACGTATTTTATTAAAATGGATATTTGTAAAATTAGTTTTTCACATAAGATAATAATTACCAATATTGAAAATTATGAGCGACTAAATGTGCACTCCCATAACACGGCATTCTCAACTCTAAGGGGTGGTGGCAAAAAGTAAAGTTCAGAATTTAATGTATGAATACGACATTATAATGTCAGTACACAGGATTAATATTAATATTTTTTATGGCGTTCATAAATATCTTGTACATGACAATTGTTCATGCATTGTATTCTTGATTTTTTTATTCCTAATATACCCTCCCTCGAAGATACCTTAAACAGCTGTTATACTTTTGTCCAGGCATTTTATAACTTTTTCCGCAAGCATAATGTATTTAATAGTAATGTGCATGTTCTCAAGTATCTAAAATTTGATAAATTATTAACCTTTTAAGAAAATCTGCCAGTGATCAGTGCATTAACCCTCAAAAGTAATTCTTACATCTTACTTTAATAGCCTGCACGATTATGTTACTCCCAATCCCAACATATTTCCAACATTACTTCAGCAAAAAAAAGCAACATTATCATGCAAAATTATATAATTAAAAGCAAAATTGGAATAGAAGACTAAAACATTTCCTGTCATTGAAATGTTGGTTTAAAATATAAGTTTCAACGTAAATGCTAAAATACTACATAAAAAACAATATTATAAATAATATTTTAAATGTTCTACAGTAAAATCTTAGTTTTATTTATATAAGTTAAGCTACTACCATATTTGTATTTATTCCTCATATTTTTTTCTATAACAGGGTCACATATCTGTCGGTTGTTAATATAATTTTCAATGAAATAATTTCCAAAGTGTTTGGTCTCAGAACGTCACGCGAGTGCATGAACATGAACTTCTTACTTATTTGCAACAGGAATCGAAAAAAAAAACATGCAGTGACTTGCTTGTTTCCTTTAATTACAAAAGGGCGATTTTGTTAAGCGCTAGCATTATTCTTACTAATAGGTTGGTGGTGATCTGATAAGCTCTTAGCGTTTACATACAAATATTTGGTAGTTTTAGAGTTTAGTGTGATTTTTAATGGTACATACGCCTATAAATGAGGCGCCCGAAAGCAAAACTCGCCTTATCCATTTTTGAAGTTTTGTCACAAACTAAGAAAAACGTTTCTACAGTTAACTTTTAAAAACAGGAAAACACCGATGATGGCAGACTATTAAATAAAATTTATAAAAATATTATTTTTAGCTAAAATAAACAAAACTTATTTAGTTTTTAAGTAAAACGCGGGAAAAAAATGGATAAGACAAGTTTTGCTTTGTCACTGGGGATTTGGCGAGTTTTGCTACAAGATGTTTAGGATAAGACCAGTTTTGCAGGAATCTTTTATTTTTTTATTAAACTTCAGTAAAACTAAACAAAATATAAAAAAATAAACTACTACACTAAACACAAAAACTAAACTAATTTTAAATTCTTAATCCATAACTTTCCAGTTTTGCAGGAATCTTTGATTTTTTATTAAACTTCAATAAAACCAAACAAAATATAAAAAAAAAAACTACTACACTAAACACAAAAACTAAAGTAATTTTAAATTCTTAATCCATAACTTTGGTTGATTTCTCCATCTGCTGTAGGTTCGAATAAGTCATTTTCTTCATTTGGCTCGTTAGCATCAATGATCGGTGTTACAGATAAAAAATCTTTAAAGAAAGTTAAATTACTTCGTGATTGCCAATCAAGCCCAAAATGTTTTTCCAATAAAGTTGTAACATCGTTAATCTTAGCAGCCTTTACGGGAACCCCAAGAGGTATTATTTGCAGGGGAAAATTTTCAATTTTTTTGCCTTTTTTTAAAACTGGTTTAAAAACACCTGTATTGGAATTGTAAAAAAATTCTCCGGCGATTACAGGATTTCCAACTGTATTTTTTGAGAGGATGAATCGCTTCATATCAGAAAACTTAAAGTGCCAAGATCCAACAGCTTTAAAATACTCTTTAACTCCTGCTTTCCAGTCTACTACTGGACAATCTTTCCCCAATAATGTTACTGTGCCGTGATCTTTAAACAAATTTATGTAGAATTTGGGGTCGATGATTGTTGCCTGTTTTCTCAGCACTTTTTCGATTCTTCCGAATACTCTGTCCGATGGTAGGAAAGAATGTCCAGGGACTGGAAAAATCAATTCAATTGCTTTAATGTTTTCTGGGGCAATATTAGGTAAAAAATAGGTTAACATACCAATCATGGTAGAGTTGCGATTTTGCCCGCCACAACCATCTGCGCAAAGTCTAATAACAGAGAAAGATGACAAATCAGTTTGGGAAAGGGTGTGATATACTGCTGAACATATTTCGTTCGATCCTTTGTTATGCTCGTTCTCCATCCAGGAGTAAATAAATACATTATCAGAATTCAGTTTTTCTTTGGAAGAACCCTGCACAATGGTAAAATTATACGTATAGAGCTGCCTGCTATAATAAGCGATTTGGTCTGGGACTTTGGGATTTACTAAGTTTTTTTGACAGTCGAAGGAAAATGTAATCATATCGTCTTTAACATCACCTAGTTTTTGAAAAAAAGCATTGGCCCGTAATTTGTGTACCCGTTTTTCTATCATCAAATCATTTTTTGTGCCAACGTCAGCTTCTGATTTTATTTTTTCCGTTAATTCAATGCATTTTGAACATGCGTCTGTTACTGGAGTTCCAAAGCCTATGTTGTATTCTCTATTGAAAATTCTATCAAAGAAAGTCTTTTTTGCTTTTAGCACTGCGTCACATGATGCGTTATACATTCTCCATATTTTTGAAATGTTTAAATCGCTAGACAAGTATTGCCTGGCAGCGGATCTCGAGCGGCAGTAGTGGCTTTCCAATCCTTTTAAATTTTCAATGAAATTTCGAACAGCCATTCGTTTTTCTGCATACTTTTGACTCACGTGATCCCCACCGCGATTTTCTTGGGGCATTTTGCCTGTTTCTAAATATCTTCTACAAAATCTTTGAATACGATCTCTTGAAATTTTAAGAATGCTTAAAAAAGTTTGTTGACATACCTGGATCTGAAATTTTTCACAGTCAGTCTTTTTTACAAAATACCTCACACTAACACATTTCCTGGAGCTATTTTCTTTTTTTGATCTATTCCGTTTTGGTTTTGAAACTTGGCAATGTTTTAAAATAAAGGCATCTTGACCAACTTTTGTCTTATGAGAGTAAAACGTGCGATGGAATTGATAGATATCATTCAACGATAGTTTCCTGCATTTGTATGTTTTTCCATCATGATTACACCTAGGATAAGATGGCAGCTCCTTTGCAGCAAGCCTAAAACAAAGAAACACGTCAAAAATTACAAATTAAAATATTGTGTGCGGCTAAGGTGATGGTTGTTTAAAAATATTATTAATAAGTACCACAACGTGTGGTATTTTAAGCAGCACGGGCTTCAAAATAGTTGTTTTCAATTTACATACCTTTCACGTTTAGCTATTTCCCGCTTCCATTTGGATTTATCACCCATTTTCTTCCGGCTTTTTCCCGGTTCTGAAGGTGTAATTTTTTGTTCCATTTATTAAAAGTTTTTATGGGTTCAAAAGTTTTTTCTCACATTTAATTACTAAACACAAATTTCCGATTATTCTTGAAAATAAAATGGTAAACAACAATCTTCTTCAAAGTATTCTAAACCACTGACAACACACACATATTATGCAAAATCTCGTCGCGTGGATCACTAATAAAGCAATTTCATTGGCGGAGCGGATAAGACAAGTTTTGATCCGTCAAGTCATGTGGATATTGCAAGTTTTGCATGAAAAGTCATAATTTAGCGCGGATTTTAAACGGTTTTAAGCAACTTTTGCTACAAAATTATTTTACTGCCGTGTAGAGAGTGTGTGTGTGAAAATAGTGGATAAGGCAAGTTTTGTTTTGGGGCGCCTCAAATATATAAACTGTTTAATTACTAAATTCTGCATACTTTTTAATCGATAAGAATTTACAGAACAGAACTAAACAACTTTTTACAGAGTGGTGTGTTTAAGACGGGATTTACTAGTCGTAAAATTAACGGGTTTTTGGCCTTGGAAAATAACTTTTTCTCTTAAATGTTAAATAAAATAAAAGTCTACTTTGTTACAGATAATTGTCTCTGAAAATTATTTATTTCTTTATATTTTCTAAGTTTTGACTTTACACATTGTACAGGGTATCCAATTTTCGATTATTTTGCGGGGTTCCTAACTCCGGTAGGTAAACATAGCGGAATACGGTTTTCGCAGTAATATACTTTGTGAAACGAAAGATGGTATAAACAAAATTTTCACAATTGTCTTAGTTTTTGATATACACAGGATTTTGTAAAAATCGCTGAAATCTATTTTCTGACATAAGTCAAAAAAGTACAATTTTATAAAAGAAAAAATCTAATAAAAAATGTGTCGGTTTTTTATTCGCTACACGATGACAAACTCAGATTATGAATGCGACGTTTCTTCTTCGGGGCGCTATTATCAACTTCATTTTTTAAATACGGATCTTATGACCTCCCAAATACAATGATGCATCACACTTGCCGAAAAAATGTTGTTGGTTTTTGACACACACATGTTCAAAGCGATCCGTATACCCATCTCCCTCTAACACATTGCTCCTTATGGAATTTTTTTTATTATACATTTTTTGAGTGCCATATATCATTATATTTAGGAGTTTATAAGCTTCAAAATAATTAAATAAAATATCCAAGTCCGTATATAATAAAATTAGAACAGTATCGCGCAAACCGCAATTCCTATATCTTTATTATTAACGAAGTTAACCCGTAAAAGTAAAGTGGACGCCCTGTACACAATTTCTATAAGGGGGCGTTTACAGCATTTTTTAACTTTTTTTTCTTCATGCTTTGATTACCGCCGGGCGGCCGGAGCCGTATCGAAGCCAGTTCCCGCTTTTAATCTTTTGTCACTTGTGTAAGAGAAATTAGACGTATGTCTTAAGTTTATAAATAACAGAATACATTACATTTTGTCCTTATGTTGTGATACAATGTTTTTGTGTAAATGGAACCTCTTAAGGGGTTGTTTAAAAATTTGCAGAGAGCTCACACGTAGGCTGCCTGATTCACAAACAAAAATCCAAAATAGAAAAAAAAGCTCTTGTATATTTTCCAAAATATTACAGATAGAACAAAAATGCTTTGCTAACATGTAAGACAGATCATTACCTACAAAAAAGGTTATAATGATTTTTTTCAGAAATGTAATAGTTTTCGAGATGAATTAATTTAAAATCATCATTGATTTTCCTCTCTTCCCTCTTTTCGGATCAAGAGGTATAAATTTTACAATAATTTGAAAAACAATTATTTTGTATTTATAATTCAAAATGCCTTCGAAAGAAGACATCCGTGCCTACATAACAACCTCAAAAAACTTTTTTCCGCTAAATTTTCGCAAAAACTATGAGAACTGCAGAAAAAAAACATGAATACCTTTTCTTTAGGTATTAATCTGTCCTATATTTTTTAATTAAAGAACTTTGCTCCATATGCAATAATTTACAACATATTGGCCTTACTTGGTTCATTTTTTTGTGAACTGGACAGCCTACGTGTGAGCACTTTGTACATTCTTAAACATTGATTTTGACCTGTTCTATGAATTTAAGTTCAATTTACGCAAATATGCAATTTTTCTTATAGCGGGATTGTGATTAAAACTAACTGGTAAACCTACTTCCGTAGCGGTATTACTTTTTAGTTTTCTAAAATTAATTGTTTTTATAAATTTAAGCTAAAAATGTTCATCATACAGATATACAGACAGCACCCAGGGAAATTTGGGAAAGGGGAGCAAAAACCTGACTTCGATTCCGATCTTCATGCCCCGCACAATAATCTTGCTCTGACGCCATTGGTCTACGGGCCCTCAAAATCATGTAAATATAGCCGATTACTCGAGCGATTTATCAGATAAATAAATAAAAATTAAATGTGGAACGTTACTTTGCCCGAACGGGCATCAAATTACCGAATAATCTATCAGCTCTATCGTGGGTATTCGCCGGGACTTAGTTTCACACTTGCATCAAGTGAGGTAGTACGATTCTGTTTGTGAATTCGCTGAAAAGACGAATGTCTGCGTAAAAGTTGATATACTATCGAAGATATAATCCGAAGAGAAAAAGTAGTGGCAATACAGATTTTCGCGTAGAAGTTCAGAAAATGCCGTTAGTCTGTCCCATATTTAAGCAATTCTCGCGATTTACTCATTAAGGAAGTGTTGATCTATCCTTAGTTGGGTCACTCACTTTAAAATTTTTCATAAGCAAGAAAATATTTGCTCTTGTAAAAAAACACGAAAAACTGTATAATTAATTTAAGTAGCTTCAACATTTTCCTAGACTAACTGGCACGTGACTTCACCGAAACGTCGAGTCATTCTTCAGAGTGGAAGATCTTAGGAAGTAGAGCTAATGAAACACATGCATATGTTTTTGTATAGCATGTTTAGCTTTCATAAAAGTAAATCGGGTGATTAATTTTAGCACATTTACTTTCAAGGTATCCTCTCGGTGCCGATGTTTCCTAGGTTTTAAGAGTTGACAGGACTAACATTTCCCCATTAACTTGCCCGTAGGTACTTTAAATATTTTTTAAACTTCGGTTAGATTTGTTAATAACTACAAAACATATCTGTTAAAGTAAAAACTTTTTTGAGAGAAAATTGTTGAGAAAACGATTTTGTTTTCTCAACAGATTATTGTATTTTTCTTGACCAGCGACGTTTTCCCCCATTACGAGTCCATGCAGCTCTCTAACATCATTGAGGCGGACATCAAAATTTCAGGGGGTGTTCGGGCAAATTATGGCCGGACCTTAACCGTGATATAAACTCCCAGTACAAGATAGGGCTTTACATATAAACGACAACCAAACTCCTGCCTTCTTAGAACATGACATTCTTGGAAGGGAATACTCCGGAGTGATGTGTTATGTTGTAATATATCCGCAGTTTCAAACTTGGGTCACATGCCGAGGATATTAAATTTGGACGCACATGAACTGGGACCAATATCTAACCAGGTAAATGTCTGCTAATGTGGATAATTTATTGAAACATGAAACTGTGATCAGCGAGGTTTTGTCATCGTTTACTGTAAAAACTTACACGTATGTCTCCCGACAGTGATGTACTTTGCTGCTGACATTTGAAAGTTTTTTGATTTTAATGGTAAACTATCCTAGAAGAAACGCTATTAGGCTATAGAGCAAATTATAGAAGCATGCCTTGTAACACAATCTTGTACATATGCAAAAGACACAAAATGTCCATAGTGTATTTTTAGAGCTTAGTTATTACTCTACTTCGTATATAAAAAATATTAAATAAATATTATCTACATGATTTTTCTCGAATGTAGTAATGCTATGTTTTTTGACCGGTAAATTTGCCTTTGGTGGACTTTCCCAAAAAAACTCATGTGCTATCTACAATTACTCTGAGAAGATTTCTGCATTTTTTATAAACTGAAATAAAATAAATAATATTCCAAAGTCGTGTAAATTTTTTTGTGGCGGCTCATGAGTGTCGCAATAAAATAATAATAAATATGATTTCTTTTTATTGGAAGGTCAATTTGAGTTTTCTGTTGTACATAGTAAAGTTTATATTGGATATATAGTTGTATTTATAGACCTCCGTCCTATAGTATTAGATAATTCTTGGAACGACTTGAGATTGAAGAATAGTTCTGTCTGGTGACTTCAATATTAATTATTTAATTAAAACTGATGATAAACAGTACCTACATGAACAACCTGTTACTATCTTTCAATCTGTGTTGCTTGTTTCCCATCCAAATCAAATTACATTTTATTGGAGCAGTTTAATTCATTTATTTTTATTAGAATTCTTATGATCAAATAGAAAGTACGTTGTCTGTAGTCCCATTAGGATTAACAGACCATGAGGCTATTTCAGTAAAGGTTGGTTTTAGGATTAAAACAAAAAACAAGCGAGTCAAATATTTAGATGGCACTGTAAGAAGGAAATCGTTTTTAATTAATTTAACTACCTTTAAAATTTTAATAATTATGTTCTTGCTCAAAATCAAAGCTAAATGTAAACTGCCAACAAAATCAGTTATGGATAACGGCTGGAATTAGAACATCTTTAACAAATTTGAGAGGCTTACATTGTCTAAGAAAATTCACAGAAAAGGAAATTTTCCAAAATAATTTTAAAAACTACAGAAGTAAATACAGTGGTGTGGTTAAGGCTGCCAATAAAAAAAATCGACTTTGGTAAGATGATAGCACTTTAAATAAATTTTACTGCTCTATTGCTGAGAAGTTAAGTCCCGATTTTCGGGTATTGATATAATACTAATGCATGTGCTTGAAAGTTTGTCCGAACAGGCAATGTCTGTTCTGGTTGACGCAGTAAACCAATCATTTGATACTGACACATTTCCTGATTGCTTAAAAATGGCAGTCCACTATATCAGGGCAATAGTTATGACCCTGTCAATTTTCTTCCAATTTCTTTACTGCCTTCACTGTCAAAGTTAATTGAAAAGCTAGTCAAGAGTAGAGTTAATGGTTTTCTAAAACGCCACAATATTCTAATAATGGAATGGTGCTTTACGGCTTTTCAGGAGACCAAGTGTACAGGAGACGCTATTTTCGGCTTTTTGGAGAATCTGTACCTCAGACTAAATGAAAGTGACCTGACAACAGCAGTGTTCTGTGATTTCTCCAAGTCGTTCGATTTCGTGAATCATGAAATACTGTTGTAAAAGTTGACTCACTATGGTTTCAGAGGGGTTACATTAAATTGGTTTAGATTCTATTTCTCTGGTAGAACCCAGGTTGTTAGATCGCAGCATGGAATGTCTGATATTTTGTCAATCAATCAGACATGGGGTACCTCACAGGTCTGTACTTGGACCGATCCTGTTCCTAATCTACATTAACGACCTTGTTACATTCCAAATTCATAGACGCTTTACAATTTTTTGCCGACAACACCGCTATTTTATTGCCTCACAAAATAGCTGATCAATTAATAAATATTATTACAGACGATTTGTATCAAATTAAAGATTTGTGTGATTTTAATCTCTTGTGGTTTATTCAATTTCAGCAAAACAAGTGTATTGAGTTTTATATTTAACTTTGTTGACATCTATCTGGCAGGTAATAACATTGAAAGTAAGAAATTCAATAAGTTTCTTGGCATTACAATTGACAATAAACTAAAATTCCATGAACATACACATTCATTACAACTAAAGCTTGCTCGAGGCTGCTATGCAGTCAGATTATTCGCTGAGAGTTGGGAGAATCCGCAACAAAATCTGTCTATTTTTAACTAGTTGAAAGCCATTTGAGGTATGGAATTGCTTTCTGGGGATTTTGTAGTCAATATCTTCTCACCTCAATTTTTATTCTCCAGAAAACAGCTTTACGCTACATCTGTAAAGCTAATACAAGGAAGAATTGCAAACCCTTATTTGTGAATCAAGGATTATTAACATTGCCCTGCTTGTTTATTTTGGAGACTGTCCGTCTCATTTTTATAAAATATGATAATACTAATGAGGTTGTAAATACATATGATACGAGACAAACTAAACATCTACCAATTTACCAAAAACTGTTCTTACCAAGAACTCTCTAATAATAATACGAAATTATTAAAATATTTAACCATTTGCCACAAAACATTACATATTCTGAGTCACATATTAGGTTCAAGAGATCGGTTTTAGTGTATCTTAAAAGTAAGGCATATTATAGTGTATCTGAATATCTTAATGATCGCATATAGGTTTACTTATGATATGTTTTTGTTTGTTGCATTATTTTTGTTCTTTATATTCATTTTTTCTTATCGACTGATCTGTTTTTATTGTCCTGTTTGTTTCTTCTGATAGTGATTTTAATTCATATATTTCTTGTCTGCTTCGTAGGTTTTTTCTTATTTATATAATGTATAGTGTAGGATATAGCTAATTTGATTTAACTGAATTTTTGTCTTTTTACTAATTTTACTGTCACTAATTTAGTTATAATAACTTTATTAACAAATACTATGCATTTAAACAATAAAGCATGTTTGACTTTGACGTTGACTATTACCCTGCTTCAAATGGGTAAACCGAGTAAGCTTCTGGCAAAGCTAAATATGTAGTTAAAAAATCTCTTGAAGGGGAAACATATAATTGAATTAAAAAGTAAAAAATAATAAAACTTCCATAAACACAGAACTTTTAAAAACTGAAATATTTTCTTCTTTCTTTCTGTATTTCAAGTGTGATAACGTTTCACCCCTCATCAAGTTTTTAAGAAAATATTACAAACGAAGAACGAATCTAGCTAGCTGAATTCTGAATCATGTATAATGTTGTCTATAAACCTGACAATAACTAGATTAGATCCATGAAATTTTGAGGGGGCTTGTATGAGAATTGTGAATGTACCAGATCTGAGCACCTTGCCTCATTATAAATTAAATACATTGGTTGCATATGTCTACATATGTAAAGATAATCACAATATTAGACTTTTGAGAATAGATAAATAGTGGCTAATTTCAGAATTGCGTTTATTATTAGTGAATAGTTTTGTGCAATGGGTTGTTGGAATGTTTTCGATGTATTGATAAATATTAATATATCGAATAACAATTGGTAAATTAGGAAAATATCGATAAATCGATAGTTATCGATGAGCAGCAATAGAGAAATGAAAAATACCAATAACTGGACAATAAATGTCAGAAACTATTGATACTTATCGGTAACTATCGATATATCGATAACTACCGATATATTGATTGAAGTATCGACGGTATGACTGAACTATGACAATCAATAGTTATTGATATATTGATATGTATCGATAGTTATCAATATATTGGGAGCTGTCGAAACATCGATAAATAAAATGTATCGACATGCTAATTACCAGTATTATTGTATTCCAGTTCTAACGATTTTTACTTCCCTCGTATTCCTTCGGCCTGTCTGTCTGTTCGCGTTCGCAACTGGTAAAACATTGGTATGAATCCAATATACTACTGCAAAAATGCTTGAATAAAACCATATAAAAAAATGATAAATTTCCTTTACCCGGAACTCCCTTCGTTATTCTTTTAACTTTCACTAGTATATTAAAGTATGATCCTATGTATATATATATATATATATATATATATATATATATATATATATATATATATATATATATATATATATATATATATATATATATATATATATATATATATATATATATATACTCTTATTCTTTGTGATTTTGGCGAAACGTTTCTTTTCAGAACGACAGTAGTGAACGGATGTATATTAAAGTATCAACATATATATATATATATATATATATATATATATATATATATATATATATATATATATATAAACTAGGGATTTTTCTTTAACCATATATATATAAATATATATACCTGGAAATCTTATTTTCTTGGGTCTAGGTTAATAATAAAACACAATTTTTCACATCAAGTCAACGTTCGCTCATAGTGTTAAGCTTTTTCAAGACTTTATTTGGGCTTACTAGATTTCTAAAAAAGTTTTTTCTTCCATTAAAAAAACACAGGAAATTAAATACCAAGACCACTATCATACATACTAGAAACATTAAAATGTTTAAAAACTATAAAATTTTCATTTGAATAATAATACATTTAAAATATATTTTTTCTTTATTTTTATTTCTTTTTTATAGAAGCACACCTTAGTGAGAATTTAATAATATCAGGTATGGTACGTTTGGGAAATAAAACATTTAGTTCCATTACATTATAAAAGTTTTTTAGTACACAAACTTAAGGCACATATAATTTTTACGGTACGCACCCTGAAATAGCTTTTTACAGGATTGTGAGTTTGTACAGTAGATACTATTAGTATATTGGATTCATACCACATGTTTTACCAGTTTCGAATGCGAACAGGCAGACAGGCCGACGGAATACAAGGGAAGTAAAAACCGTTGGAACAGGAATACAATAATTCTGGTAATTAGCATGTCGATACATTTTATTTATTGGTGTTTCGACAGCTCCCACTATATTCCACACGATAGGTATCAATATATTAATAACTATGGATAGTCATTGATATACCGATAATTGTCGATACTTCAATCAATATATCGGAAGTTATCGATATATCGATAGTTACCGATAAATATCAATAGTTTCTGATATTTATGGTCTAGTTATTAGTTTTTTTTTCATTTCTCTATTGCTGATTACCGATATCGATATTTTCTTAATTTACCAATTGTTATTCGATATATTGATATTTATCAATACATCGAAAATATTCCCGTCCCTCCCCCTGACGGAACCACACCACTGCACAACACCAATAATAAACGCTACTCTCAAATCAGCCACTATTTATCTATTCTCAAAAACCTAATATTTTGATTATCTTTACATGTGTAAACATAAGCAATCAATGTATTTAATTTATAATGAGGCAAGGTGCTCAGATCTGGTACATTCACAACTCTCATACAAGCCCCCTGAAAATTTCATGGATCTAATCTAAGTAGTTTTTAATCGAGTTATCCCATTGGATCTTAATAAGAGGTTCTAAACTATACTAACGAAAACGATTTGGCGCGGTGTTTTTTTAAGGCCCGAATAATTTATCTACTCCCTTGTGATCTGACAGTTTCAACATCTTGTCTATCTATACTCATGAAAAGATTGAGATCAACACTAATTAGTCGGACCACATTGTCAGGTTTATCGACAACATTATACATGATACAAATTTCAGCTAGCTAGATTCGTTCTTCGTTTGTAATATTGTCTTAAAAGCTTAATGAGAGGTGAGACGTCATCACACTTGAAATACAGCCTCAACCTTTTAAGAAAATATTTCAGTTTTTAAATGTTCTGTGTTTATGGAAGTTTTATTATTTTTTACTTTTTAATTCATGTTATATGTTTCCCCTTCAAGAGATTTTTTAACTACACATTTAGCTTTGCCAGAAGCTTACCCGGTTACCCCATTTGAAGGAGGGTAATAGTCAATGTCAAAGTCAAACATGCACTATTGTTTAAATACATAGTATTTGTTAACAAAGTTATTATAGATAAACAAAAATCTTTTTTGGCTTTTTCGCAACTTAATAAAAATATTTAACTTTAAATTGATTGAAGCAAATATTTAATAAAATTACATATCTCAACATGTAAACTATTCTGTCTACAGAATGTTTCGATACATAATATAAACAATATTATTTAAGCAAGCATAAGAAATTATGTCATTTACCTTAAGTTTTTATAGACACATAGTAGTTGTACAAATACTTTCATCCTATCGGGACTCATCAGTGCTCCGATTGTAAGAGAGAAACATTAAATAATAGAAAAGAATTGATTTCAAAATTTTAAAATATGTCAGTTTCTTTGACATGTAACCTAGATATGAAAAAATGATAGTTTCCAGCCATCTATAATGTTATTTTTAAATGTGTTCAGATTATTTGTTGCGTTTAGATTGACAAACAAAAATCTTTTTTGGCTTTTTCGCAACTGAATAAAAATATTTAACTTTAAATTGATTGAAGCAAAAATTTAATAAAATTACATATCTCAACATGTAAACTATTCTGTCTACAGAATGTTTCGATACATAATATAAACAATATTATTTAAGCAAGCATAAGAAATTATGTCATTTACCTTAAGTTTTTATAGACACAGAGTTGTTGTACAAATACTTTCATCCTATCGATATTGATATTTATCAATACATCGAAAATATTCCCGTCTATAGATATACGATCGGCGCACCGATGAGCCCCGTAACTTAAAGAACACATCTTCCATTTAAGTCTGTGGGAAACGTCTTTATTTACATTACAGTGTAGTACCGAGAGCAGAGATTTTTAAATCACTATTAGTTATTTGTGAAAGTTTCTGGATTATTCTGTCGCATTGTGTATACCAACGCCCAAACAATAGAAAATGTATAAGAAGTAGAACTTATACCAGAAGAATTATTTTGTGTTTGCTTGTTAACAAACGACTCTATATATATATATATATATATATATATATATATATATATATATATATATATATATATATATATATATATATATATATATATATATATATATATATATATATATATATATATATATATATATATATATATATATATATATATATATATATATATATATATATATATATATATATATATATATATATATATATATATATATATATATATATATATATATATATATATATATATATATATATATATATATATATATATATATATATATATATATATATATATATATATATATATATATATATATATATATATATATTTTTTTTTTTTTTTTGCTTTGTGTTCTTTGACCTTTTTTTTCAATATATATTTATCCTAATTTTTCTTGGTTTGAGGTCAATACATTAACAAAATTAGTACATATTTTTAAACATATATTTCGTTTCTAAGGTGACGTTTCGACCATAGTTTTGGTCTTTTTCAAACCTAAAAATTGTTTAGCACTATTTTTTTCAGTTTATAAAGTATTAAAATTTAGGACTTACCATAGAACGTAAAATAGTTGAATAAAAAATATACATAATCCACATATCTGACATATACTACACATATTTTGCCTGTAATAAACGTCCACAATATTTTTAAAATGTAAATTAAATATGTGTAGTATATGTCAGATACAGATAGATGTATATGTATATATATATATATATATATATATATATATATATATATATATATATATATATGTGTGTGTGTGTGTGTGTGTGTGTGTGTGTAAAATATATATAAATTAGCTGGACATTTCGTTTTTTGTTTGTAGATTTTTCAAGATCATTTTCATTTTGTTCATTCTAATCACCTTACCAATACCTGTCGTTGCTTACATCTTTGGTGTCATCACTTGGAGGACCACAGAGCTAGAGGATGGCAACAAAATATTGAGAGCCTTATATACGAAATTTTGCACCCAACAGCCAACAAAGAAAGATTTCACTTCCCCAGAAAACAAGGTAGTAGAGGTACTACCGACTTACCGTATTCTGTGTCAAAATTAGGTTCATACCCTACGAGAGTATTTTCTGAAAACTGCAACAACTTCGAACTTACACAAAACAGATAGAAAATTGGCATGCGAAAGAACTGCACGAAAGATATCCGCACATAATATCCAAAATGCTATTAACTAGAACGCATCTCTTGGTTGGCATCGCCACGGTAATATATTCTCTGAAACAGAGAGTTTCCTATGCGCAATATAGGACCAGGTAGTACCCACAAGATCATATCTAAAGTATATTATCAAGGACTCTAGCAGAACAATCACAAGCTGCAGAATATACAGACAAGGCTATGAAGCTGTGGAACAGCTTATTTGCGGCTGCGCACCCCGTGCGCTGAAAGAATACATCAACTGTTACAATAGTGTAGCTAAACTAGTACACAGAGAACTTTGCCACCGATTTGATCTCCACGAAAACGAAGATCCCATACTACTTGTATCATCCAAAGAAAGCCAAGATATTCTAGGGATCTAATAATAATCTTTGGAATAAATACCAACAATTCAACAAAAAACATGGCCTGCACAGCTGGCTTGTAAATAAAACAACAAAGTTTAAATAGAAAAAATATAATAAACACAACATAAAAATACATAGTTCCGTATTTAGGTAACATTTTGCTTAATTTTTAATATTAGATTATAAATTCTCTAAAGAATAAGATAACCCTCGTAATAAAAGTACATTAGTAAGTCTTTAGCGAAAATTATACATAAATATTTAAGCTTTAAACATTTAAATGGTTTAAAACAACTAATAACAGACTTTACATGAACAGCAAATTAAACAAAAACAATGCTAGATCTTATAATAGCAAACAAACATTCTTTACCTGCAAGTGTTATAAACCCAAAGTAAGTGACCATGATTGGATCTACCTTTAAATAAAACTACACCATGGTTCACAAAAAATGTTTAGATTCAAAAACAAAAACAGATATCCTGTATATAAATGATAAGCCATTAATTTTGCACAATTGTAAAGTTCAGTTGTTTGCTGATGACCATTTGATTAATATAAAGTGTAAAAATATTTTGGAAACTTCAACTGTCCTAATTTTAAAACTAAATATTTTGTCAAATTGGTTTTTAGGATTAAATACTCATAAAAAAATATTTTTGTCGATGATGATTATTTGGAAGTTGCAAAATCGTTTAAATATTTAAGATTACTTTTAAATTTAAAATTAAAATTTATTATTCAATCTGAAAATTTAATTTCAAAAATTGCAGCAAAAATGAAATATTTCAAAAGAATTAGCCCAAATTTACAATTTTGATCTGAAATAATAGTTTACAATACTTTAATACTACCCCATCTTCTATACAGTTGAACTATTTTGTATATGGCAGAGGAGGCTGTTGATAAAGTATTCTAAAAATGTTAATAGGTAAAATGGTTGATAAGGTTTCAAAAGAACGTTTAAAGAACACGTATTATGTAGCAAAATTCTAAATAAAAAGTTGTTACTACTAATTTTTTTATAAAAAATTATAATAACGAAAAAGTCTGACACCTTTGGGTATTTTTCGGATAAAAACATTGCCAATTTTGTTATTATCTATTTGCCTGACTATGTCTTTGTAAACATTTCAAATAATGCAGTTGTTTAACCGCGACTGCATTATGTTTTTTCTGAGAAATGTTTTTAGCCGTCGCAAAATTCAAAAACTTCATTCATGTTGACGGAATAAGAAAGAGTTTAAGAAGTTTAAAATATTCTGAAAATAAATTCCTTAAATACATATTTTTATTAAAATATGTAACAACTTTCGAAACCGATTTTCAGAAAGCTGTTTCCGACAGACTGGCAGAAATGGGAGAACATGTACCACGCAAAGATCTGCAAACATCTCGGAGGCTGATTTTTTACGATTACAATAAGCATTTTTCACAATTACAGTACCTACGAGGGAAGTAAAAATATAACCATGGTAAACTGGACACCCTATACTAACAATACCTACTTACATGTTACTGATTTTTGTTCTGTCTTATGAGGTAAATTCTAATAACTTAAAACTGATAAAAGCTGGAAGCCTTTTTAGCTACCCGCGCAGCATTAATAATTACAATTCTCTTATGTTTGCATTTTCACAACATTTGAAAGGTTTTTATTCTAGCAGTTTTTTTACTACCTTCATAAATAAGTATAGGATAATTTCAATTTTTTTCAATTGGGACGAGTGGGATGTTTAACTTTTCTAGATAATGAGCTTGTGTAGGTGCCTTTTGGAAAGCCAACAAAAATATTGTATTGAGTAATCTGAAGAACTTTTGTGAGTCAATTTGTTATACTGTTAATTTTACTTGTATATGACGTTACTACCTTTTCTAGTTTTTCTTGAACCTTTTCTTATACAATAAAAAAGTGGGATGGCCTATTTTTTTTAAAAAAAGATATGAATACCGGTCTTCAAGCATGCAAAAGAAGATATATTAAAAAAAAACCGCAGAAAATGCAAAATTTGATTGATTGTTTTGAGAAATTAATATCAGTGGTAAAACTATAAGACAGTATGTTAAAGTCATTTTTACCCCCGGTGTGTGTTAGATCGTTTTTCGCGTTATATATATATATATATATATATATATATATATATATATATATATATATATATATGTTTCACTGCGAGTTTCGTTTGTTTTTGTTTTATCTATTTGAGTTGTAATTTTATGGATTTAATGAAGATTAATAGAGTTAATGTCATCCACCTGAACGAGTATTCGAATACACATGCGTCGCAATCAAAGCCGCCTATCCTAGCCAGGAAACCCATGCTGAACATTAAAAAAAACTTGTTTATAATCCGCGAAAAGAAGCGACGAACCAATAAAAAGCACGCGAAGCTTCGCATCGGTATCATTGACGTACGGCTAGCCTCTATATCCATACCGGCTTTTTTTTCAACATACAAGGTGTTAATTCATTTTTTTATTTAGTTTTTTCTCTGTATATTCAAACCGGTTTATCAGACTAGAATAAAACCCGGTGTAGCAAAAACATGTATAAAAAAATTTCCTATATATCATTTTCGTCAGTATTTCCGGCCACTATGTATGAACGAGTAAGATTTTGAATTTTTTCATCATTATTCGGTCAAAAATAATGATTATTTGACATGAGTAACCACGTCAATTAACTTTTAGTATTGATTTTTTAAATTACAAGTGCACTTTTATTAAGAACAAAATGTATTGCTTGAATTTTGAATTGAAAATTCAAGCAAAACATTTTGTATTGATTTTAATAATATTCGACATTATTTAAAATTAAAATATCTCGGATATGGTTGGATTTAGCGGCTTGAATTAAGAGTACCTTTTATGTAAAATGAATAAAAAAATAGGCATAATACTAATAATTAAGTCGTTAAAAATATCAAAAAATGTTGAACGAATAATGGTAGAAAAATGTATAATCCTTGTAAACCACTGATCAGAAATATTGACAAGAATTCTATAAAAAAAAAGATTTTTGTACATGTTTTTACTACACCGAGTTTCATTCCAGTCTAATAATGCAATTTGATTATATAGAGGAAAAAACAAATAAAATACATTTTCTTTAACAGCCCGTATCTTGAAAACAAAGCCGTTCTAAACCTATATTATAATACATTATTGTCTTATTTTATGCCAAGGAATTTTCGACTTTTTCTTCTGTAAATATAACAACTTTATTTTTTTGGAAGAAACATCCTTTTTTTAATTATTAAAGCAGAATTTTAAAACTTAGTTTAGAGTAAAGTTGCGACTGATTATTCTTTGATGTTGTAAACTTTATTTTCAATGTTTACCCAAAAATAATCATTTCTTATAATTTTTGGCGTGTCATATCATTCCTATATACGGAAAATTGTTAGAGAAAGTTGAGCGGTGATAAAGACAACTGGCAGCGTCTGTACTTCCTGCTAAACATGTTACCAGGAATCGCAAGTACCTGTGTCATTAATTGCTAGGGATAATTTTCTAACTGGTGCACTTAGATATAATTTCCTTCACCTTGCATTTTCTAACTATACAACTTAAACTCTATAAAACTGACAAGAAACAAAATTTTATGCTCCACCCTATACAGAAAGTCTATTAAGAAATTCGGAACCACGCTGTAAATTCTAAAGCGAAATACCTACCATCCAAAAAAAAAATGGAGAAATCAGTTACCAATCAAGAAAATTACAAGTGTTTGAAATTAACTAGCATTTGTGCTGTTATTTGTTTAAAAAATGTTGTTTTTTTATATAACATGACAATGCTTTAAGTTTTAAAATTCTGCGAATTAATTAAACAGATATCATAGTAATCGATTGCAGCAAAAGACGAGTCTATTTTAATTAATAAAGAAAAAATTACGAATGCGACAACGATACAGATATTTTTAGAGCTTGGCGTGTCACATTATACCTATACATTTGTTACCATAGCTTAAGTCTAATTAGAGAAAATTGACAATTCCCACACTTTTTACAAAACTTGTATAATTTCGCATGTACCTGGAGGTGCATGGTGAACTACCTATGCCAATAATTACTATAGCCCCTAACTGAGTCACTATAAACATAAAGTTTTCTTAATTCTAGAATAAATTGCCTATAAGCCAAACATTTTGAGAAAACGGTTTACAATTACGAAAATTCCGAGTGATTAAAATTGACTGGCATTTTTAAATATTCCATAATTAATGGACGTAGTGTACATACGTTTTTTTATCGTAAAATTCCACCTGTGTTACATTTTACATTTTTATATTTCACCACATTTTTATTTTTAATTAACAGTAATTTTCTTTTATTTTACTAAGTCTAATTGTACCTTAATTTTAAATATAGGTATTTACATTTTTTTCGCAGTTTTTTTCAGTTTATCGTTATAACTCAATTCGAGACGTTTCTTGCACGTCAATCTTGAAAAATTATGCTGTGGATAGGCAACTTAATATACATTTCTATTACAAATGGGTTCAAAAGGGTTCACGCGCTGCAAAAATACAAAGACATGAGTGCCATTAAACATTTCAAATTTTGCAAGTATGTAGACAAAAGATTAATATAAGGAGGTATAGAGCCATTTTTGGAAAAAAAATATTCGGCGTCATTTGCGCAAAAAATAGTTGAAATTGACTACTTTACTTCTAATTTTATTATTCTAAATTAGATTTTTTCATAAAAATACGAATGTAGCGCCCAACTATACATACTTCCCTAAATATATATTGAAGTTTTAACATAATATAGAATAGCATTGGCGGAATGTAACCCATTAAGATTTAAACTAATTTAAATATTATCTTTCAAAAATCAAGTTTTTGTAGCGTTAAGTTGAAAATAAAAGGTATTCTCAACCATACATTCTTCTGTGTTGAAGTCATTAAAAATAATAAATTAATCTTTCAAATACATATTTCAAATTTTTCTAATTCAGTGGGATTAATATAACAATAATGCCTTTTAATAACAATTGTGGTGTAAACGCAAAAGATTATTATACGTTCAAACAAAAAAAAATTGACAAACAAATATGTAGTCAGAGAAAGAAGCATCAAAATAATACAATTCTTAATTAACATGAATCTTAAATTTTGCAACACACAGCCAAATACTTTTTGATTTTCATGGCTGCATACATTCGTAATAGTATTATTTGTCTCTAATGACAAAAGAGTTTACAAAACATACATACCTCAATACATACCATGAGAGGTCACTAGGAAAACTTAGAACAGTAATTCTCTTTCCGTTCTTGACGAATCACATACATAAACTCATTTAAATCCAGCTATTTTAAATTGTTCACGAAATTATCTAAACTACTTACGCATATTTTCATACATCGCACGGCTCAACTAATTTTCAGTACGCAGGCATGACCACCGCGCACCGGCAGAGTAATATGTGCCCACATGCTAAACTCATAGGCGCTCTCCTATTATACTAAAAAGAGTCTTGATACAGCATTTTTGGTCCGATATTTTTGAAGTAATTCTTCAAAACTAGCCCTGCTCATTCGATAATATTGAAAACATTTTTTAAGATAAATTCCTGGCCACTCTACGGCTTGACGAGCGTATTATGGCAACCGTGGTGATGAATAATTCCTTGTAAATATAGTCAGAGTTTAATTGTTTCTATTCCAGTATTTGCAAGTTTGATTTATATTGTACTAGAAACTTGTTCATGTATAACTGATCTAAAGAGGTCGAGTCTGTATTTGGCTTTTAAGATACCCACGCAATTTGTACGTTTAGGGTTATTTAGATTATAATAATAAATTATAATATTGCAAAGTACATATTTTCAATAATTAAATACGCTTCTAGTTCTTCTGTCTAAAAAATAATATCATCATTAACCACAGTCGACATAAGAAAAAACGCGTACTTAAAAAATAGGCTCTCTTTTACAAACTAGGAATATTTTCTTGGAATTCGCCAGAAATTATTTCTTAAATTTTTTAAAACCATTTCGAAATTTCTACGTTTATGGTTTGTTGGGCTGTGTTAAGTTGAAATATACTTATACTATATTTTTAATGACTAAAGTAGTTATTGTTAATTAATTATCCATAGTTATGCTTTTAATATTATTTAAAGCCTATATTGTTAACGACAATTAGCATAGACGAAACACATACCTAATAAAATGTATTTTATAAAAATCCTCAAAAATTATTTCTTAAAAACCAATTTTGCCATAGTTTGTAGATACACAAAAAAGCCTACACTTTTCTGATGACATGGGTTTACTAGAGTTTAATAAAAAAAACTCTGTGTGAATGAAAACATTTTTAGGTAAATGTTGTATACAAATGTTTCCTTTATTGTATTTTTTCAAGATAATTAAAAAAAAATAAGTCACTTAATTTGTTGATAAATCTTTTCTTTTTTGAGATATCCCGATTTTCCAAAAAAATGTGCATTTTAATATTATATAAATATATTCATATTTAGCAATAATGTTTACTAAAACATATACATATACACTATAATATACACTTTCAAAATTATTTGTTTTTCTTTCAACCTAAGCCCCCATTGTTTACAATGGCTTACATAAATTTAAAACTGTCGCCTGTTCTCATCATCGGTGCTCTGCAAATATTCTAGCTTTTTTGTATACAAGGAGGTAGATAAAAGATAGCTCTCGTCCATAAACAGTTCGATATAGACGATAGTATCTTTACTGAATTTAATATACCTTACTGGCTCGTTTATTAGGTGAGCTACTCACTATGCGTCATGCGATGTGTCAGTGCAATTTGTTAATCCGATTAAATAATTCTTATGCAGTAACGACTGCCGCATATATCATCCACAAACTACATAAATATTGCTATAAATGCATCTGCTTATGTGTGCCAAAACATTGATTCAAATCTTAAAATTAACTGCGAAGAATACATCCACACTATGCATAGATTTGTTTGTTTTATATACTGGGTATTTAGTTTTTCGTAGTTTTTATCAATTTAAGGGGAACCGTGTATATAATTAAAGACTTTAAGAAAAATTCAAGGATATCTAATAGCATATACTTGCAGTTTAGCGTTTTAAACCTGTTGGCTATTAAAGTCAGACATCAATTGTGCTGCAAACACAATTTTCTAAATTGCCTAATTTTTGCTACCGTTAAGAAATAGAAACTTTACTCACAGGTTTTGGTCTGTCTATCTGTTCGCGGCATAGCAAACCATTCTATTTTTGTGATCATAGGCCCTGCGTTACTGTACATTTCTTTTTTTAACATTTTTAACCCAGCCACAAAATATAAATAGATTTTATACACAATAAATTTTAAAAATACACAATTTACCAGTACCGAAAAACCATGTCGGGATTTCGGTTACAATTTCGAGATATCGGCAGCGATTTCGCGATTTCGGCTGCGATTTCGAGTTTTCGGTGTCGACTTCGGGATTTAGGCAAAAATTTCGGCGCAACCGTAGAAGTATTTCCGAAGTGATAAACCCCTCGGTCACAAACCGTTATTATTATATTAACATTATACAACTTTATTTAGATATGTTAGTAGTTCTATAAAAATATTAAAATTATAAAAATTCAAATCTGGCAACACTCGGAATCGTTTAATGTTTAAACTTTAAGCCTATTTATAACATAACACAAAATAGGTAGATATCCTTTACCTGGAACTTCCTTGGTTATGAATATTTCCTTTTACTAGGAATATTAAAGAGTGGCCCAACTTAGTTTCGCATTTTGGATTCGTACCAATAGTTGTACTGACTGAGCCTAATTTAAAATACATTGAATAAGCCGTTTTAGACGCTTGATTTTTTAAAATTTTATGAGACCGCCATACTCCATTTTAATGCGTCATGTTGAATTCGTACTAAAATTCTACCAGTTTATCCATATATCGCAGCTAATTTTTGTAATGAGTCAATAGTGTCAATGAGTGATTTTGAAAACATTTTATTTGGCCGCCATTTTGTTCTATCATTGTATCAGTCTTCATTCTTGAAATTTGAAATTCATCTAATAAATTTTGTATGCTCATCTTTTAAATAATTTATCTGGCCGCCATTTTGTTTTGCCAGCTTGGATCTGTCCCAAAATAATAGCAGTTCATTCTTATGTAACACTTAATTTTTATGCAAAACTTAAATTATAAAATTAGTTTTTTAGTAATTTTTTTAACGTTCAAAACTAGGCCACTATTTTGTTCCGCAATATTGGATTTTTGTCACAATGTTACCAGATCATTCCCATATGCCTTAATTTTTGAACAAAATTTGAAGTCAATCGGCAAAGTAGTTTTTTAGCTACGCCGCGAACTGACAGACAGACAGTCCGACGGAATTAAGAGAATATGTTTTTTTTACATCTGGCGACGTGAAGACCTGTAAAAACTTTTGCCAGTTAATCTCTATATCACACTTACTTCTCGTACAAAGTTAAGCTGCTTTTTTGTTCCGCCATCTTACATTCGTATACCAAAAACAGTCTATTCTTACGAAATACACGATGTTTATACAAAATTTGAGGTAAATTGGATAAGTAGTTTTTTAGTAAAATTTTTTTTAACATTTCACTAGGCCGCTATTTTGTTCTGCATTTTGGACTTTTACCAAAACGTTAACCAGGTGATCCCTATATGATTCCTATTTTTTCACCAAAACTTGCAGTCAATCGAATAAGTAGTTTTTTGGCTATGTCGTGAACAGATAGACAGACGCACAAATATAACGTGTATTAAAAGATGCATCTAACAACCTTTTGTGTTCCGTTCGTTAGTGCGTAGTTCAACAAATCGTACTAACACATCGCATGACGTATAGTGAGTAGTAGGCTTTAGCCTCACGTAATAAACCAGTCAGTAAGTATATATTAAATTCAGTAAAAATACTACGTCTACCTATATCGAACTATTTGTGGCCGAGAGCTACCTTTTACCCAGCTCCTTGTATAAAAAAAAGCTCGAATATTTAGAGAGCACAGAACAGGCGACAGTTTTAACTTTATGTAAGCCATTGTAAACAATGGGGGCTTAGGTTGAAAAAAAAAATTATTTTGAAAAAATATATAGTATGTATGTATATGTTTTAGTAAACATTATTGCCTCATACTAAATATGAATATTTCTTTAAAAATTAATTTTTAAAGAATGCACATTTTTTGGAAGATATATATCTCAAAAAGAGATATCTCAAAAAAGAAAAGATGTATCAACAAACTAAGAAACTTGTTTTTTTTGTAATTATCTTGAAAAACAAAATAAAGGAAACATGTGTATACAACATTAACCTAAAAATGTTTTCATTCACACAGAGTGTTTCTATTAAACTCTTGTAAACCCATGTCATCAGAAAAGTGAAGGCTTTTTTTGTGTATATCTACAAACTATGTAAAATTGGTTTTTAAGAAATAATATTTTAGGATTTTTATAAAATACGTTTTATTAGGTATGTGTTTTATCTATGCTAATTGTCGTTAACAATATAGGTTTTAAATAATACTAAAAGCATAACTATGGATAATTACTAACTACTTTGGTAAATGGTTTTTAAGAAATTTAAGAAATAATTTCTGGCGAATTCCAAATTGATCGGCATAGTTTGTAATAGAGGACATATTTTTTAAGTACGCGTTTTTTCTTATGTCGTCTGTGGTTACTGATGATATTATTTTTTAAACAGAAGAACTAGAAGCGTATTTATTTATTGAAAATATGTACTTTGCAATATTATAATCTAAATAACCCTAAACAACAAATTGCGTGGGTATCTTAAAAGCCAAATACAGACTAGACCTATTTAGATCAGTTACACAATGGACACGAAGTTTTTAGTACAATATAAATCAAACTTGCATACATGGGAATAAAAACAATTAAACTGACTATCTTTACAAGAAATGACCACGGTTGCCATGATACTCTCATAAAGCCGTACAGTGTTAGTAAATGCCAGGAATTTATCTTAAAACATCTTTTCAATATTATCGGATGAGCAGGGTTAGTTTTGATGAATTATACTTCAGAAATATCGAGCAAAAAATGGCACATCAATCAAGATACTTTTTAGTCTCAAAAGGCTCAATTCCGTGACAATATGAAAGATTCTAAAGGAATACTTTTTTAACCTTATAGCCTCTGTTATAATTCATTCTGAATAGTTAGTTAGTTAGGGCACGATTGATTGGCAAATGCACACAGGACGTCTATCCGTACAATTTCTGCGACCATCACCGGTACAGTTTATTTTTGATTTTAAATAAATATTTAATATATATATATATATATATATATATATATATATATATATATATATATATATATATGACTAAAGCAACATTTGATGGTCCGCATAATGTAAATTTATTTTGATATAAGATTAAATTTCAAATTCAAATATGTAACCCTCTCACGCCACCCCCAGAAGGGAAGGATCCTGAATTCGTACCAGAATTTTACCAGCTTTTACCAGCCCTCAAAAAAGTTAAATTCAGGGTACGCATGAAACTGCCATATTTCACACGTTTTAGCTTTGACAGTAGTCGACATATTAACCTACACTACGACTTTTCAGATACCATGAGTGTATGTTAATAAGGAGGTTAATAACGAAAAAAGAATAATTCAAATAATAAAAATACTCATCCCCCGAAATCCTGAAATCGCTTACCAAAGTGCGAAATCGATACAGCAATCTTGAAATCGTATCCGAAATAGCGAAATCCTTATACGCTTTTACTTCCCTCGTAAAAGGGAAGTATTGTAATCTTGAAAAATTCGCCCCCCCGAAATTTTTTAGGTTCTTTACGTTTCAAAGTCCCTAGATGCCGAAAAACAAGTTTTCTCAATTCCGTCGATCTGTCTGTCTGTGTGTCGGTCTGGCTGTTCGCGGCATATCTAGAAACTACTTACCCCATTGATTTCAAATGTTGGTCAAAAATTAAGGGTCATGTGGGATGACCTGGTGGATGCTGGTTGGTAAAAATCCAATATGACAAAACAAATTGGCGGCACAGTAAAATGTTAAAAAAAATATATTAACTAGTAAAAGTGTGGTACAAATCCAAGATAGAGGAACAAAATAGCGGCCAAATAAAATATTTTTAATCGTGAAAAAATCACCTTCTCAGGTTTTACATATTTTCAGGTTTTAGCGTCCCTAGATTCCAAAAAATGTTTTATCAATTAATAAAAAAATATTTATCCAATTTACCTCAAATTTTGCACAAAAATCAACTATTACCTAGGAATCAACTGGTAAAATTTTGGCACGAATTCAAGATAGCGAAACAAAATGGCGGCATAATAAAATCTTTAAACATTACGCTCTTAGGTTTTACATATCTTCATGTTTTAGCATCCTTAGATGCCAAAAATATGTTCTCTCAATTCCGTCAGTCAGTTCGCAGCGTAGCTAAAAGAACTATTCATTGACTTCAAATATTGGTTAAAAATTACGGGCCATATGGGGATGACCTGGTAGTCTCTTGGTTAAACATACAATATGACAGAACAAAATGACGACTTAATGAAATGTTAAAAAAATTATTACTAAAAACTAATAATCCAATTTACTTGAAATTTTGCACAAAAATCATGTGTTACAAACTGAACTGGTAACATTTTGGTACAAATCCAAAGTAGTAAGCAAAACCAAATGAGGCCTAATAAATTGTTCAAAAAATCAGCCCGAAAACCTATTTATTAGATTACTTTCCAATTTTGTGCAAGCATTAAGAGATAGAGAGATGGCGAAACAAAATGGCGGCCAAATAAAATGCTTAAAAGTCTGCTTAAAAAAATCTTATTTAATTGACTTCAAATTTTGCAGAAAAAAATGTAAAATAGGTAGAGATAAACTGGTACGATTTCAATATGACGGAAGAAGTGCTGGTCTTAAAAAATCAATGTAAAAACTATTTATTCAATTTATTTTTAAATGGCGTCCAATAAAAACGTTTGAAAGACAGTATTACTTCACTATTCCTGATAAAAGGGAAAATTCATAAAGAGGGAAGTGCCGATTTTTTTACTTTGTTCTTCTTGTGTCGAGGCGGGTCGCCTACCTGTTTTTCTAGACCTTACTACATGGTTTTGTCTAGCTATATATACCTTAACCATTTAACAAAAGTCTCACGACCGTATCTATTACACCTTTTGTTAATATTGTAATAAATTAATTTATTCTAATATTTGGATTTGCACCTATCTGGCAAAAACATATTTTAGTGATATTATATTTAAAAAAGTTGTATAATTTATACAAAAAAATCGAGCAAATAATAATGTGCCAGAAAATTCAAAATATTTGATTTTGAATGTGAAACTCTAGGAGAATCTTGTTTGTTTTTTGAAAAGCAGTGGCTAGATACGTGTTGTGCATATCCACTGAAAATTCCAAAATAATATTTTAATTTTTCGACATTTATTATTATGTATCAAACGACGCTCTGAAAAATCCCATTCTTTTCGTTTTAATGTGGTCCAGGTGTGCTCTAAAGACGTACTAAATATCAAAAGTGTATCTGAAACATTTCCTGATACAGCGACCGAAAGTACATTTTTGACATGAAGATTACCACGACGTCGAAGTTACCTCCTTGCACAAATTCCACCAGGAGAAACTTCGGACGACCAAGCTTTTTAGTATCTACTAATAGTAAAACATTAACATAAACTCGATCGGTCTGCGGTTGTGTACATCTCCACGTTATTTTAATTAAAAGCAGGTCAAATATGATGAGAAATAAATTATGAAGTTCGATCCGATTAAACCGTAACAAGTAATGTTTGGGCTACAAATATTTTGCCTTAGTAAGAATATATGTTTTTAGGTTATATAATTTGATAGATTCAGTAAACACACAGTCAGTCATTTTCTTTTCTTTTAGTTATTTTAGTGTTTATACCAATTTTCAACAAAAAGTATGCAATATTATGTTATATTAGGATTATTACATTCCCTCCACCACTGTACATTCCAGATCTATACCTTGTAGCTTTTTCTCAGTCTCCCAGAACTTTTGCAGCTCAGTGAAGTATTTGTCCAAAATAAAGACTTTGCTGAGTCCTAAAGTAGCCATGCCTATAGCTTAAGGGCAGAGGTTTTCAGTATCCATACCTCTAAAACACTTATAGTCATCTTTTAGTAAACACAAATAAAATAAACTTTAAAAACACATACGGCCGTTATTTTAAAGGCAATGCGATCGTTCTTCGGGTCCACGGATCAAATCTTAAGGTGCACTGCCTTTTCTTCGGGACCGGTTGATTGTCTTGACCGCCTTCTACCTGTAAGCCTGCCTCGCGGTGTTGCCGCCTTTTCAAAACAAAACATTTTGTTAGTAGTTGGAAATATCTTCATTATATATTATGATTGTGGTGTAATTTGAAGCATTCTTCATCACGGGATTACTACACACCAATTAAAATTTGCATTTGTTACTGATATAATTGCAATTAATATTTTGATTTATACAATAATTATTTTTTTTATATGTATCACTAATACTTGTGACAATATCAAAGAGAAAGTAAAATACGATAAGTTTGTTCAAGTTGCTTGTCCTCATCATGTCAATTTCAAAAATTATGTTATAGGAATTAGTGCCGTATATGTAATTATATTGGTACAAATATAAATTGAGCCACTGTATATATAATCCCTGTTTCGTTAAATAATTTCCTTTATCTCTGTTATGGACCTATGTGTCCTTATACATGTGTCCTTATCACCGACCATAATTCTATAATGGGAGACCCCACAACCTTGTATATCGATCCTCCTTGAGTACTTTGCTCACTCTGGGTTATTAACCATCCGATTCTCTTTAGATAGTGAGGCTAGTTAGTGCCCTCGTAGAACGAATGCTCTATTCTCTCATGAAGGAGACAGCAGGACGCTCACATGAAAATGTGAATTTCAGTTGCATACCGCAGGCTTCTCTTCGGCATTGCCCGGTAATTTTTCTTTCCTTGCTAGGGTATCTTAGCATCTCTCTAGCTAATTCGCAACTATTTGATTTATTTCAGGAATTTTATACAATTTTCTTATAAATAGGTTCATAACACGTCTTATTACCTTAGTTTGTTTAAATACATATCTAGAAATGTTAAAGTTTAGGAACGAAATACCGGTGCAAAACATATATAGGTGTTCTTTAATAAGTGTCCGATATTTTACAGGACAATTCCCCAAGGATTATTTAAATAAAAAGTTCATATAAAAATGTGGACAAAACGCTTCGTTTCAAAGATACCAGGTGTTAAAATTTTAAACATTTTTTATTTTTTGTACGTGCCCCGTACATTTCTAAGGATATTTAATTCATATTTAACACACGATAAACCGTAATTAATGTAAATGACTAAAATACGTTTTAAAAAATTATACAGAATGTTACTTTTTTGAGGTAACGAGCCAAAAAGGTTTTTGTAGCGACCCTGACCTAGTTTGGTACTACTATCGGCTTTTCTGCTTTGGTATACAAATTTTATACCCCTGGACATTTTGCACCGTTTTGTTTGTATTTAAAAACATGGACAGCTTTAATAGTTTTAGCATCAGCTTTTATTATTTAAATCACAAGCTAAAAGCCATCAAAAACGTCTAAGTTTTTTAACACAATTTTCTAAATGTTTTAGTATCAGTTTTTATTATTTAAAGTACAAGCTAAAATTCATAAAAAATATTCAGTGGCATAACTATCGATGAGCGGGAGAGCGCAAAACGTCCTTGTCCATCAGCCAGGGGAGGGGGGGGGGACAACAGCAAAAGGGAGCAGTGCGTGGGGCATGGATGTCAGTGTCATCAGTTATTTTTCGGCTCTATTTTTGGAGTTGAATTTGTTTATAAAAGGATTATACAACTATGGGGGCAAAATTTGTAGTTACGCCACTGAAAATGTCCAAGTTTTTAAACACATTGTTCTAAATTACTTCAAAAACGACGCAAGATATCAAACAAGTCCAAGGTATGTATAATTTGTAGAATAAAGCAAGAAAATACTAAGCACCAAAATGGATCAGTGTCTCTACAGCAAACTTTTTGGGGTAGTTAAAGGGGTCGTGACCCCAAAAGTTACACCCTTTATACTTTTCTAAATCATATTCTAGTCATTTCATAGACATTAATTATGGTAAGGTGTTTGAATTTGAATTACATATCTCTAGAAATGTAGCCCAAGTAGAACTTTTAGTGACAATACGTCGTTGTTCCCATAAGTATTTTCGATGAAGTAACCGGAACTTGGTATCACCAAGTTCTGTTTAAGCTGAGACTACGTAGTCATTACCAAAATGGGGAACAATTTTTAGGGTAACTATTTCGTGAAAAACATGTAACTGTGACTGTGACTATTATAGATAGTACGGAATTGTGTGGTTCCATTTAAGTAGCCGAATAGTAATAGTTCACCCTATTTGTTACTTCCTTATTTCTGTCTTTATTTAATCCGTTTTAAAAATATATATGGTTCTTTTTAATACAAACAAAACAGTTATGGCGACTACAAACACTCAAATTGGGAAAATGGTGTAGAGCGTATATAGGATACGTTATTAGTTGTTGAAGTAGGATACATGCGTTTCACTTAGTTTTCTGGCCATGCTGAGGCCCTAAATTAAAACGAACAATTTCTCTGACGAATATGGTGATGATAGTCGTAAAAAAATGACGCGTCTTTGAAATTCGTTAATTTTTAATACATTTTCAAAAATATCGGCCAATTTAAATCTCAAAAATTTAATTTTGGACTTTAGCTTAAATAGTAATTATCATTAAATATCTTATTATGAAGAGTGATTCTTTTAAAGTGTATGTATTTTTAACATTTATACTCGCAAAAATAAACATTATAGCTAAATATTTATAGGGGAGATGAAAATAAACAATGGTGTTCTATTGGACTTTTACTTTGAAGTTAGCTGCATTTCTTTACTGAGAAAATTACTTAACAACCAAGGTCTACGACTGCCCCCATAGGCTTTTCTAGTTTTGGATTCTTTAAATACGCAACTGACACTTTTAACCAATTACTTTGAAATCTTGAATACTAATAGTACGTTACGGTGTTTCTTTCAAATACCGCTTTATGTTGTTTTGTTCAGGTATGACATAACCAAGTTATGATATTTTTAATTTTCTATAAAATGTGGAAGCTACTTTTTTTTTCTTATTGGACGTGACGCCATTGCCATTTTAACTTTTTACTCGTATTTTATCGTCTACAACACATACACAACTAATAGAGATTGACAAATTCGGACCGAATACAATAGAGTTTAATGGCTGTGTACCGAATTACAGTGACTTTATAAGGACGCTAGCGACAATAGGGTAACCAATTTTTGATTGATTCGGCCATATTGTTACTAAAATGATTTATTTACTTTTTGCCTACGTGGGTTTCTTTTGAGGTTTGTTGTTTTAGTGTATTATTTTATTAGTTTTTGTGATTATTAAAATGAATATAGGTTCAAACAATAAGTTCTAAGCCATTGGCCATATGGAGATATGTGTTTAAGCGTGATTTACCTGCTTTTTGCTTGTAATTATAAAGTGTTTGTGTTGAATTTGTAAATGACTATGACCGTAAATATTTTAAGTTTAAGTTTAGCCCAAGAAAATGTATTAAATATTGCACGTTATTACGTGTTAGTTTTATTTTGCTGTAAAAGACAATATTGTTTCATGTCTTAGTGTATGTTTTACTTTATTCAGCATCCTAATTTGAGGTAGAATCTCTCAAAGATTAGCATAAAACCAAACTTTATTTTGTAGGGCTTCTTCAGTACATACTACATTACTAAATTCACTTGGGAGACAACTGTCATCAATCACTTGCACAAACATTGTTATTTGATAAAATTCTAAATGAAAAAGTAAGTTTGAACTAGATAGTTCACATAGATTATTAGAGTAAAGCATTAACATATCCCTAGATTTACAACTGACGCTGACAGAGGTTCTCAGTGTAAAGTAAATTTCGAATTTTTTCTGCGGCATATTACTCTTTGTAGACCGAAAGTAATAACAATTTCATGAGTTAACCTTTTAGCTGATCTAATTTCTTTATATTAATGTGTTAAAGTAGATTAATTTGGTCATATTTTGGGAAAAATTAACGATAATATGTGTGCGCCCATTTAAACCTCATCCTAAATTAATATGGCGGGTTGGCTTCTATTGTCGCCACTGTCCTTATGAAATCACTGTAGACCAAATCTCGCACCAACGCCCCCTATCTTCGGAACCTCAAGCACAAGAGATAATAGTTTCTTTAAAGTAAATAATTACTGTATTTCTCACTTCTAAGTTGCAACTGAAAAATAAAGGCTGGTAACAGCCGGTTTAAAGTAACATTAGACGATAACTGATACTTAAAAGTTGTAGTTTAGTAAACAGATTAGAAGCAGTACTTTGAAAAATTACTATTATGTCACCGAAAAGAAATGACGACCTTGGAGTCAATTTCATAAGTAGTTGCTTGGCAGTAGTAATAATTTAATTACTCTACATAGGAAATTACTATAAACTATTATTTACAGTAACAAATACATATATAATGCTTAAAAACGCGTAATCCAAAGTGTTTATTGATATATAGTAGGATTATTAGTAATAAATACGTAAAAACCTTTAAAGAGTAGAAGTGGAAAAACACTAATAATTATTAAAACATTTTAACACCCTATATTTTGGGAACGAAACTTTTTTGACCACATCTTTATATGAACTTTTTATCTCAGAGATATTTAAGGAAGGAAAGTGAAATATCTGGCATACAAAATTCTATATATATAAAAATGACAAAAAAATTTCTAGTTGAAGAGTGAGCATGCCTTGATAGGAGCATTCTTTTTGTTTTCTGTGTAGGTAAAGTGTCCCTTCTTCTTCCCTAAAATATGATAAGTTGAAGTAAGTCTAAAAAGAACTAAATTATTCAATTTAGCTACGTCTATTTTAAAATCATTTTTCAATATTTTTCCTAAACTTAATTTCTTCAATGGTCGATGCATCCTGAATTATTTATTTTAAAAACTTCCTGTCATATTTTTATTAGCAGTAGCAAGAATTGACAACATTTTGAGTTTGAGAACTATACTATTTAAGAATTTTGAATTTCTTCAATTTCTTCGTAACCCTTTTTAAAGTATGCAAATACCTTCGTTACAAGACTTTAAAATTATTAGCGTTTTCTGTGTTGTTTGTAACTGTTATTAAACTAATTAAAGTCTAGTATGCCTTAGAAATAAATACAGAAGAATTTTATGTTACTGTCAAAGTTATGTGATTGTCGTATTGTGGCGTTATTTAAACATTCACTTTCTATCTAAAAATTTCAAGGAAAATGTTAAATTTGGAACAAAAAAATTTATTAAAGTACATTTTAGATATTTTTCGTGAAAATATTCGCAAGTAGAGATAACAACACATTTTTGCTTTGGAGTGAATTGCTGAAAATCCTCGGATGTCATTAAAAACTAGGTCGACGGTGCTGAACATACGTAAATCCGATTTACAACGAATTTATAATGCCAATAACATTAAAGAATTCAAACCGTATTTGCATACTCTAGAAGAGAGTGATGGAGCGCGACGTTTATGTTTTGTGCTTGTTTAGGCGAGAAAATTTTAAAGAACAAAGATTTTCATAAGCAAATAATGTTCTAGGACGAATCTACATTCACTACAAATGTTACAGTTTCTTCACAAAATGTCGCTTCTGGGCAAAAGAAACACCAGACTTTGATATCCATGGTAAGCGGCAATATTTCCAAAAAGTCAATGTATGGTGTGGCGTATCCTACGATTTCGGTATCATTGGAGCTTACCTTATCGGAAGAGATTAAGAACTCTATAACGTATATTCAAATTTTGGAACAATCTCTTGAAGAGCATTTAAAACATTTGCCAATTGAACAAATAATAAACCTTTTTTATCAACAAGACGGCTCAAGTAACAGAGTGAGTAAATGTAAGTTTTTCAAACCGTTGGATAGGAAGAAACGGCCCGATTCAATGGCCTTAAAGGTCTCCTGATTACTATTTCTGGTTTATTTATGGGGACGACTCAAACAAATTGTTTATTCAGAGCCATTACTAAATGACACATGTAGGTAGCTACATTAAATAATTTTGTTTTTTTTAATCTAAGTTCAATTTATCATAGAGCATATTTTTAGGATCGTTCGTCATTATCAGTTTAGTAAATTAAAATTGGTCATCAAATGTAATTTCTGAAAAATGTTTTCCTAATAAGTATATTCAAAAACCATGTCATAATAAATATTCTTTATTAGTTAAAAAATGTAAAAAATCAAAGTAGGCTTATTGTTATGAAATTTAGTAAGTGTGCATAATTTTAAATTCTAAGTAACTTTTTTCAAATAAATTTTTTCGATATTTTGTGCAGAAGGGACACTTTACCTACACAGAAAACAAAAAGAATGCTCCTCTCAAGGGATGCTTAATTTTTTAAAAATCAAAATATGATAAAATTTATTATCTCATCAAGAGGTCTAGACCCCAAACGGTCAAATTTCAACTCGAAAATTGTTTGTCGTTTACTCCTATAAAATCGCTTAGAAAATTATACAGGGTGTAACTTTTGGGGACACGACCCCTTTAACAGAGTCGCCAACAAGAGACCGACATTTGTGGTTACCTAGAGAACATCCGAAATCTTCGCCGAACTTGATACTCTATTACCATGGAGCAGCATATAGCCACCTGTGGCGAAACTTACTTTAATTCCAACCGTTCAAATGACTAAAAAAAATAGTTTGATAATAGGATTAACTGACCGTGCAATCGCACTAACCTCTCCAGAATACCGACCATAAACTCTGGAAAAAGTTAAACAAACGTTAATAGATAACCATTATCCAGAAAAAAATATTCTAAAAATTATTAAACAAAGAACTTCTATATTATAATAAAAAGAAAGAACCAATTAAAAACGAAAACCGTAAGTACGTGGCACTACTGTACACAAATAACTCATCAGAAAAATCGTGTCCATTCTATCAAAGCATAATAATTGTTTGTTATAAAGCCCATAATTTATTAAAATCTCTTTATTAATTAAAAAGTAAGGGTACCACAAGAAAAGAAATCAAACTTAGTTTACTCAATTTCTTATTTGAAAAAAATATCAATCGGAATGACAACACAATGATTAGAAAACAGAATTAAAAGCCATAAATATACTAAAAAGCCGATCCGTCTAATATCATTTACTCTACTAACTCGCAATCATATAAATTGCTATTTCAAGGTGCGTACAGTAAAAATTAAAAAAAAAGTATATGTTATGATGTGTTTTAAGTTTGTGTCCTTAAATATGTGTGTTTTGTAATGTAATGAAACTAAATATTTTATTTGCCAAACGTACCATACCTGATATTATTATATTATTACTAAGGTGTGCCTCTATAAAAAAAATGAAAATAAAGAAAAAATATGTTTTAAATTTAATATTATTCATATGAAAATTTTATAGTTTTGAAACCTTTTAATGTTTCCAGTATGTATGATAATGTTTGGGTCTTTGTACATAATTTCCAGTGTTTTTTTAATGAAAAAATAAATTTTAATATATATATATATATATATATATATATATATATATATATATATATATATATATATATAAGCAACAGAGGACAATTTAGAGTAAACACCATCTATGAGATTCCCATCCCAGACCACTTTCTATATTTAATCCCAAGAACCTTGTGTCCGATACTTGCTGAAGCAACTTTAAATTAACTTTTATTAATAAGGATTTATCATAAGTGTTGTTTCGTGGGGTAAAGTTCATAAAAATTGAAGAAATAGAAATCATAGATCTCGAGAAACAGTGAAGATTTTAATAAGAATAACCTTTTTACGTAAGGATCATCCTTAGAAAATCATTCTTTTTAGCCGAAATGTAATACAAGATCTCACAAAACAAAAGTTAGCAGCCTTTGAAAGTGAGAAAAGACATGTAGGTGGCGCCCCTACAAGTAAGAGCTAAATTAAGATCAAATTCAAATTTCCAGGTATATGTGTATTGCTGAATGCGACCCGGAGACATCACAGCGAATTATGTCTAGCGATGATCAGCGAATTTTCGTGAATTATTCTTATTGTAGAGTGTTTGAACATTTTCCAGTGTTTAGGTGCTACAGATGTGGAAAATATGATCATGAGGCTGAGGAGTGTAATGGTCCTGATGGATGTCTGATTTGCATGGATACAGAACATGAAACTAAACAGTATACCAGTGCAACAAAAGCCTGCATAAATTGTTTTAAGTCCAATTCGGAGTATGGAACAAATCACAACACATCGCACTCATCATTCGACTATCTTTGTCCTATATATGGCACGAAGGTTCAATTGGAGAAGAGAAAAACCAGAACTTCATCATAGCAATCACAAGATAGAGCGCAAAATATAGAGTTTGTTGTTTTGCATCAAAATGTGCAATGTTTAAAGACTAAAATTCATGATTTAAACATATTTATTGCCGAAGGAGACATTGATGTTGCTTGTTTTAACGAACATTGGATGAATAATTATGAAAGGGGCGTTATAAAGTTAGATAACTATATACTCGGCAGTGTATTTTCTAGAACCGTACAAAAAAATGGTGGAGCTATAATCAACTACAACAAAAAATGGAGAGGTTCGGTGAGTGAGGTAAAAAATATTTCAAAATATGCCAAAGAGAATACTTGATGATATGTTTATTTCATTTGGGATTGTAAATTTAATAAGTGAACCAACTAAAGTAACTACTGGAAGTTCCTCTTGCATTGACTACATGTGCACAAATCTGGATATGACTTAGGTCAGGTGCAATTAGTTCATAATGGTATCTCAGATCACTCGGGTCAAATACTTAGGGTTGAAATAAACGAAGTAATTAATAAGGAAGTAAATTACACTAGATAATATAGTAAGAATAATTTTAATACTTTTCTTTGTTACTTAAAATCTGAAAACTGGCTTAGTGTTTATAACCAGAAAACTGTTGACAATGCATTTGAAAATTTCACAAACATTTTAAAATATTACATAGGTGTAGCATTCCCTTTATTTAAAATTACTTATAATAAATGCAACACCAAACCTTGGCTTACTGTAGGCCTGAGAATCTCTTCACGTACTCTTAAAGATTTATGTAAAAAGAAAATGCTAACAAATAATAATTTTGATCAGACCAGGTATAAACAATACCAAAAAATATTCAGAAAGTGTATAGGTTTAACTAAAAAGATGTATTATGACAATTTGTATAAAAATTCTGATAACAAAAGCAAAATTGTTTGGAAGATTATTAACATGAATTTAAACAATAAAGTAGCATCACCCAAATTGGCTGAATTACAGACGTATTCCGGAGACATAGTTGGAGGTAAAAAAATAGCACAGTATCGTAATAAATATTTTATCGATTTGCCAGTTAGTTGTAGAAGCTCTATTCCAGATAATAACATTACAGAATTTAAAATAATAACAAATCTGTCGACCATGTATATGGATACTGCATTAGAATGTGAAGTATGAAACGTTATTATGGCTCTTAAGAGTTCTTATTCTATTGGTATTGACAACATAAGTTCTAGAGTTGTTAAGGAGGGTATTGCTTATCTTTTAACACCCATAACTTTTTTAATAAATCTATCCATTTCAAATTCCCTGTTTCCCAATGCTCTCAAAATAGCAACAGTGTTACCTATATACAAAAAGGGAGACAAAAAAAATCCTGGGAATTACAGACCTGTGTCTGTACTACAGACGCTTTCTAAAATATTGGAGCGAGTAATTTATGATAAGATGGTGTGCTTTATACAGAAGTATAATATATTAAGTGCTTTCCAACATGGATTCCGGAAAGGTAAATCCACCCAGTCGGACATTCTTCAATTTTTATCATGTCTATATGAACATTTAGATAATAAAGATAAGTGCATTGGAGTTTTTATGAACTTAAGCAAAGCGTTTGACTTGGTGGATCACACATTATTGTTGTCTAAATTGTATGATTATGGATTTAGGGGTAATATTCATACATGGTTGTCATCCTATCTCCGCGATAGGTCTCAATTAGTTGAGGTAAATGCAGATCGATCTGAATTATTAAATATTAAATATGGAGTACCCCAGGGGTCAGTTTTGGGGCCCTTGTTATTCTTATTATTTGTAAATGACCTACCGGAGATTGTTGACCAGGGAAACCTGACTATGTTTGCGGACGATAATAGTCTTTTGTGTTTTGATAAAGACATCTCTCTAGTACAGATGCGTGTTCAAAATATGCTTAATCGACTTGCAAGATGGTTTAATAAAAATCAGTTATGTCTTAATGAGCGTAAAACCATTTTTATGAACTTTATCCCACGAAACAACACTTATGATAAATCCTTATTAATAAAAGTTAATTTAAAGTTGCTTCAGCAAGTATCGGACACAAGGTTCTTGGGATTAAATATAGAAAGTGGTTTGGGATGGGAATCTCATATAGATGGTGTTTACTCTAAATTGTCCTCTGTTGCTTTTGCAATGTATAGATTAAATCAAGTGTGTAGTACAAATGTCCTAGTTTCATATTATTATGCTCAATATATATATATATATATATATATATATATATATATATATATATATATGCATATATATATATATATATATATATATATATATATATATATATATATATATATATATATATATATATATATATATATATATATATATATATATATATATATATATATATATATATATATATATATATATATATATATATATATATATATATATATATATATATATATATATATATATATATATATATATATATATATATATATATATATATATATATATATATATTGAGCATAATAATATGAAACTAGGACATTTGTACTACACACTTGATTTAATCTATACATTGCAAAAGCAACAGAGGACAATTTAGAGTAAACACCATCTATATGAGATTCCCATCCCAAACCACTTTCTATATTTAATCCCAAGAACCTTGAGTCCGATACTTGCTGAAGCAACTTTAAATTAACTTTTATTAATAAGGATTTATCATAAGTGTTGTTTCGTGGGGTAAAGTTCATAAAAATGGTTTTACGCTCATTAAGACATAACTGATTTTTATTAAACCATTTTGCAAGTCGATTAAGCATATTTTGAACACGTATCTGTACTAGAGAGATGTCTTTATCAAAACACAAAAGACTATTATCGTCCGCAAACATAGTCAGCTTTCCCTGGTCAACAATCTCCGGTAGGTCATTTACAAATAATAAGAATAACAAGGGCCCCAAAACTGACCCCTGGGGTACTCCATATTTAATATTTAATAATTCAGATCGATCTGCATTTACCTCAACTAATTGAGACCTATCGCGGAGATAGGATGACAACCATGTATGAATATTACCCCTAAATCCATAATCATACAATTTAGACAACAATAATGTGTGATCCACCAAGTCAAACGCTTTGCTTAAGTTCATAAAAACTCCAATGCACTTATCTTTATTATCTAAATGTTCATATAGACATGATAAAAATTGAAGAATGTCCGACTGGGTGGATTTACCTTTCCGGAATCCATGTTGGAAAGCACTTAATATATTATACTTCTGTATAAAGCACACCATCTTATCATAAATTACTCGCTCCAATATTTTAGAAAGCGTCTGTAGTACAGACACAGGTCTGTAATTCCCAGGATTTTTTTTGTCTCTCTTTTTGTATATAGGTACCACTGTAGCTATTTTGAGAGCATTGGGAAACAGGGAATTTGAAATGGATATATTTATTAAAAAAGTTATGGGTGTTAAAAGATAAGCAGTACCCTCCTTAACAACTCTAGAACTTATGTTGTCAATACCAATAGAATGAGAACTCTTAAGAGCCATAATAACGTTTCATACTTCACATTCTAATGCAGTATCCAAATACATGGTCGACAGATTTGTTATTATTTTAAATTCTGTAATGTTATTATCTGGAATAGAGGTTCTACAACTAATTGGCAAATCGATAAAATATTTATTACGTTACTGTGCTATTTTTTTACCTCCAACTATGTCTCCGGAATACGTCTGTAATTCAGCCAATTTGGGTGATGCTACTTTATTGTTTAAATTCATGTTAATAATCTTCCAAACAATTTTGCTTTTGTTATCAGAATTTTTATACAAATTGTCATAATACATCTTTTTAGTTAAACCTATACACTTTCTGAATATTTTTTGGTATTGTTTATACCTGGTCTGATCAAAATTATTATTTGTTAGCATTTTCTTTTTACATAAATCTTTAAGAGTACGTGAAGAAATTCTCAGGTCTACAGTAAGCCAAGGTTTGGTGTTGCATTTATTATAAGTAATTTTAAATAAAGGGAATGCTACACCTATGTAATATTTTAAAATGTTTGTGAAATTTTCAAATGCATTGTCAACAGTTTTCTGGTTATAAACACTAAGCCAGTTTTCAGATTTTAAGTAACAAAGAAAAGTATTAAAATTATTCTTACTATATTATCTAGTGTAATTTACTTCCTTATTAATTACTTCGTTTATTTCAACCCTAAGTATTTGACCCGAGTGATCTGAGATACCATTATGAACTCATTGCACCTGGCCTGAGTCATATCCAGATTTGTGCACATGTAGTCAATGCAAGAGGAACTTCCAGTAGTTACTTTAGTTGGTTCACTTATTAAATTTACAATCCCAAATGAAATAAACATATCATCAAGTATTCTCTTTGGCATATTTTGAAATATTTTTGACCTCACTCACCGAACCTCTCCACTTTTTGTTGTAGTTGATTATAGCTCCACCATTTTTTTGTACGGTTCTAGAAAATACACTGCCGAGCATATAGTTATCTAACTTTATAACGCCCCTTTCATAATTATTCATCCAATGTTCGGTAAAACAAACACCATCAATGTCTCCTTCGGCAATAAATATGTTTAAATCATGAATTTTAGTCTTTAAACATTGCACATTTTGATGCAAAACAACAAACTCTATATTTTGCGCTCTATCTTGTGATTGCTATGATGAAGTTCTGGTTTTTCTCTTCTCCAATTGAACCTTCGTGCCATATATAGGACAAAGATAGTCGAATGATGAGTGCAATGTGTTGTGATTTGTTCCATACTCCGAATTGGACTTAAAACAATTTATGCAGGCTTTTGTTGCACTGGTATACTGTTTAGTTTCATGTTCTGTACCCATGCAAATCAGACATCCATCAGGACCATTACACTCCTCAGCCTCATGATCATATTTTCCACATCTGTAGCACCTAAACACTGGAAAATGTTCAAACACTCTACAATAAGAATAATTCACGAAAATTCGCTGACCATCGCTAGACATAATTCGCTGTGATGTCTCCGGGTCGCATTCAGCAATACACATATACCTGGAAATTTGAATTTGATCTTAATTTAGCTCTTACTTGTAGGGGCGCCACCTACATGTCTTTTCTCACTTTCAAAGGCTGCTAACTTTTGTTTTGTGAGATCTTGTATTACATTTTGGCTAAAAAAAATGATTTTCTAAGGATGATCCTTACGTAAAAAGGTTATTCTTATTAAAATCTTCACTGTTTCTCGAGATCTATGATTTCTATGAGAATTATATGAAACAATATCATGAAGTTATTTTTTTAATCATCATAAACATTTCAGACAATGATTTAAAAAAACAACATATAATAATAAAAACAACAAACAATAAAACACTAGATTTATTTAATCACAATAATTGTTGGAAATATCCACCTCCTGCCAAAATGCATGCATCTAACCTTCTTCGATTCGTGCACCCTTTGAAAAATCCCTGAAGTACTTCTAATCATTTGACAGGAATTTATTATGGATACCCTAGTTTTTCATTTTGAATCGGAGTATGTGAACGAGGATCTTAAAATGAACCCACAGGAAATAATGCGGGCAGTTAAGGTCTGGTGACCTAAAAAGCGAGCCATGGATGAGGGTCCTTCTCGACCTATCTAACGATTATTGAAAGTTTGATTTAAAAATTCTCGAGCTTGGATGCTAAAATATGCTGGTGCACCGTCATGCATAAACCACATTTGATTTCGAAGTAAAACTGGCTCATTTCCAAGCAAAATATATATCTATATAAATATATATATATGTATATATATATATATATATATAATATATATAAATATATATATATATATATATATATATATATATATATATATAATATATATATATATATATATATATATATATATATATATATATATATATATATATATATATATATATATATATATATATATATATATATATGTATATATATATATATATATATATATATATGCATTTTGGCAGGAGGTGGCCATTTCCAACAATTATTGTGATTAAAAAAATCTAGTGTTGTATTGTTTGTTGTTTTTTATTATTATTACTCCATGATACTGTTTTATATAATACTCATAGAAATCATAAATCTCGAGACACAGTAAAGATTTTAATAAGAATAACTTTTTACGTAAGGATCATCCTTAGAAATTCATTTTTTTACCCGAAATGTAATACAAGATTATACAAAACAAAAATTATAAGCCTTTGAAACTGAGAAAAGACATGTAGGTGGCGCTCCCTACAAGTAAGAGCTAAATTAATATCCAATTTAAATTTCTAATGTCAAAAAAGTCACAGTTACCAATGTTCGTGCAGAAATCGGAATTATTTAGGAAATTATGCAGGAAAAACAAAAATAAAAACAAAATTTTGACACTCTCTCTCTCTCTATATATATATATATATATATATATATATATATATATATATATATATATATATATATATATATATATATATATATATATATATATATATATATATATATATATATATATATATATATATATATATATATTATATATATATATATATATATATTATATATATATATATATATATATATATATATATATATATATATTAGATTAATAATAAAACACAATTTTTCACATGCTTATAGCTTAGCTTACTTGATTTCTATAAATTTATTTTTTCATTTAAAAAAACACTGGAACTTATATACAAAGACCCAAGCATTATCATACGTACTGGAAAAATTAAAATTAAATAACAAAAAAAATAATATTAACTTTAACACATATTTTTTCTTTATTTTCATTTTTTTTTTAAAGAGGCGTACCTTAGTGATAATATAATAATATCAGGTATGGTACGTTTGGCAAAAAAAATATATAGTTCCATTACATTACAAAACACACATATTTAAGGACACAAACTTAAAAAACATCTGTAACATATACTACATTTTTAATTTTTACGGTACTCACCTTGAAATAGCGATTTATATGATTGAGAGTACAGTCAAAGTTTACTGAATAAATATATAAGTTGCAGCACTGGGCCGTCGGCACTTTGAAAATCGCAGATAAAGGGCGAGCCGTCTAGTTTTAAACCCCATGAACACTGCCTCCTATTACCGATCTGTTTAAAAGTAGTTTGGCTTCGCGCTACGAATTTTTATCTACCAGGGAAATTCAAAAGTATAAATAATAACTTTAGACAAAAATTATTGAGTTGAATTTTGTCGTCCGAGTAGTTTAATATTTTACAATTACAGTTTTAAATGTTATTTAAATATAGTGAATTTAATATTAAATTGTTACTTACCTGCTAGTCGAATTTAAGAATACAATATTTTTATTATATAAATAAAAAATCGGTAAATTTCATTTACCCGGAACTTTCCTCATTTTTTCCATTTGTTCGGAATAGTAAAGTGTGACTCAGTTTACTTCAGTACATAGTCGCGGAATATAAGTGTTACATATACTTTTAATTTTTATTGGCCGCCATTTTGTTTCATGATATTGGATTCCCACCAATATTTTACAGTTTTTTTTCTACCTACGTCACACTTAACTTTTGGGCATAATTTAAAATAAATTCAATAAATAGTTTTTATATAGACACATACCGCCATTTTGTTACGTCATGTTGAATTCGTACCAGTTTTGCAAAATTTAAAGTCAATTGAATAAAATTTCTTTACGATGATTTTTTAAAAAAATTATTGGGCCGCTATTTCGTTTCGCCATCTTAAATTGAAACCCATATTATCAGCAACGCCCATTAACTCTATAGGTTGCCTCTAGCGATCTTGACATATCCCAACTCGATCTGAGCGATCTACGTCACTCGGTGACCGGCTTGCTTTAGCACGGCATTGTCAATATCTCTTCTGTGTGCGTTTAATTACATATATTAATCTTTTTTTGTTCAAAATTGAAACTTTTTTGTTACAATAAAATGCAGCCTTCAAGATATAAGTTATTATAATTTTAAACTTAGGTTTAGGGATGTTGGTTCAAATTTTAACTAAGTTTTTTCAATTTCAAAAAGTTCGTATGGTATTTGAAAAAATATGATGTATTTTTAAAGTTTCAAAAAATATTCTTGTAAAAAGTTTTAGCATGACAAATAGTTGTATAACTTTAGAAAATGTACATTTTTTTAATACAAGCTGTCCCAGCGTTGTGTTCTCGGTTTTGGTCATAATGGTTAGAGCTAGAGACAAAGTTTAAATATAAATATTAGTATATAGGATGACTTATATACCTACTTAAATAGTTTTTCATATACGAAACACACTATATTTTATTACATTTTTGAATTGTATCTAAAATTCTACGTCTACTTCATATATTGTTCATAGGCCTAAGTTTATTTGTTTTCGAGATATTAATATTTAAAAACTTGGGATTCTCAATTTTAAACAGCTGTCGAGTCTAAACGGTCCAAATTAGAACAAAGCTGTGTGCGCTTTCCTGATTAAGTTTTTAATAGGCTACCATAAATTTCTTCTCTATTTCTAACCGGTACCAAGATATCAACCGAGAACACACTATGGGGACACCTTATGTATATTATAAGTATTTTTCATATTTTGTTAACTACAAGTATGCTATTTGCAGTAAACACAAATATTTAACTGTTCATCTTTTTTAATAATAGGAAATAAATCAGCACTTAATTTACGCTTAAACGTTAACAAATTAAAAATTCAGTTAATAATTTTTCTCATTTTTTATACAGCTTTTCGTGAAGTCCATTTCAGAATGGCTTCCTTTTTTACCTTTTTTTTTCTTGGCCAGTTCATTTGAATATTTCATTCTTATAAATAACCTTTGTCTTACGAACAGTCTTGGGGCATCTAGGTTTATGTTGTTGTGTCTATTTGTAATTATTTTCATTCATACTTTTACGTAATACATAAATTACGTAAAAAGTCTTTTAAAATATTCACATATGTACACAAAAAGACGAAAATGTCTTAAAACTTTCACTTGAGGAAGTAAGAAAATACTCTGAAAAACACAACTGACATCTATCGCAACGAAAAGGTCAAGCTGAATAAGCAATAAACTGGCCGCCTTATCAGACCGGGTCGCCTATCGACGTCGCAACCCCCGCCTCCCCTCGCGCCCCCCTCGCCAGATAGCTGCTCAACGAGGTAACCTAATAGAGTTAATGGGCCTTGTATTATCAGTACTCCGTTGGTATATATATATATATATATATATATATATATATATATATATATATATATATATATATATATATACTAATTTTGTTTTCTTGGGTATTTTGGTTCGATAGTAGGAATAAAATTAAAACAAATTTAATTTCATTTTTGTTACATTTTTATAGACGTTTCGACCATTTATGGTTGGTCTTCATCAGTATTTTTTTTGTGTGTCTGTAACAATAGAAAACCGAGATAAGATATTTTTCTTGAAAGACTATTATAAATTGTATGGACAAATTATTAATAATATTATTTTAACATTTTAGATGACTTACCATAAGAATGATCTTTCAGAATTCATCTTTATGCAACATTTAAAAACAGCACGTTTTCCATACAACACTCAGAAACAGCACATTTAAAAACATTGAAAAGAACGTCATACAGATTAAAATTACTATAATATTAATTGCTACGAGTATGTCTATCTTCGAGCGACACTGCTTTAACTGGCAGAATGCATTCATGTGGAACGTGGGTTAAGGAATTCTATGAGTTTTTTTTTATATATATTAGTTTAAAAAAGCAAAGATAATTAGATTTGTTTTGAACTGTTTTATTATTTAAAAGTTGATATATTGTTTATTTACTTTTGAATTTAGAAGAGAGGGGGCTAATTTAGTTTGTTTTTTTTTATATTAATTTAATGTATATATGAAGTTAGTTTTAGAGTTATTTGATAACGTTATAATATATTTGGCTCAAATTCTTTGTCTGTTTTGTCATTTATAGCATTGATCTCCCGTTTTATGTATAACATTTCCAGAAACTCTCTCTTTTTTTGATTAATTTCCGTATTTAGAATAGTAGTATCTTGAAAGTTAAAAGTATGTTTATATTCTGTTTCGTGATTTGTAAGCGCTGTTTTATTTTTTTTATTATACTTGTGTGCATTCAAACGATTTTTAAGATACTGTGTGGTTTGCCCTATATAGACCTTTGGGCAGTCGTTGCATTTTATTTTGTATATACTGTGTGTTTTTTGAAACTTAGGTGTTTTTGATTTTAAAGAGGAAAAAAATTGTTTTTGTAGGGTATTGTAACTTTTGTGAGATACGGTTAGATCTTGTTTTTTAAGGGATTTTTGTAAATTTTCCGACAGTCCTTGAATATAGGGTATTGAAATATATTTATTTTTATTGTTTTGATTGTTGCTGGGGTTAGAATTATTTTTATTAATGTTATTTAATCGGGCCTTAAAAATTGAGTTTATTAATTTCATTGGGTAGCTGTTTTTTAATAAAGTATTTTTTGCTTTTTGGATAGCTTCTTGTCGAAATTCTAGATCGCTTAATTTGATTGCCCTATCCGCGAGCCCTATAATGACAGATTTTTTTTGGGAGTGTGGGTGTTGCGAAAGATAGTTTATGTATCTACCAGACCAAGTATTTTTTGTATACCACTTTGTTTTTATGCAAGTTTCTTTGTTATATAAGGTCATGTCTAGAAAATGTATTTTTTTATCTTTTTCAGTTTCGATGGTGAAATTAAGTTTTTGGTGAAAATTGTTAAACGCGTTAAGGATATATTCGCTTTCTCCTTGTGGTATGATTGTTAAACAATCATCAACGTATCTGTAGAAGAATTGAAGTTTAAAATTTAAGTTTTTAATAACGTTGTTTTCTAATTCTTCCATCACTTATTGGCCAAATATATTATAACGTTATCAAATAACTCTAAAACTAACTTCATATATACATTAAATTAATATAAAAAAAAACAAACTAAATTAGCCCCCTCTCTTCTAAATTCAAAAGTAAATAAACAATATATCACCTTTTAAATAATAAAACAGTTCAAAACAAATCTAATTATCTTTGCTTTTTTAAACTAATATATATAAAAAAAAACCCATAGAATTCCTTAACCGACGTTTCACATGAATGCATTCTGCCAGTTAAAGCAGTGTCGCTCGAAGATAGACATACTCGTAGCAATTAATATTATAGTAATTTTAATCTGTATGACGTTCTTTTCAATGTTTTTAAATGTGCTGTTTCTGAGTGTTGTATGGAAAACGTGCTGTTTTTAAATGTTGCATAAAGATGAATTCTGAAAGATCCTTCTTATGGTAAGTCATCTAAAATGTTAAAATAATATTATTAATAATTTGTCCATACAATTTATAATAGTCTTTCAAGAAAAATATCTTATCTCGGTTTTTCTATTGTTACAGACACACAAAAAAAATACTGATGAAGACCAACCATAAATGTTCGAAACGTCTATAAAAATGTAACCAAAATGAAATTAAATTTGTTTTAATTTTATTCCTACTATCGAACCAAAATACCCAAGAAAACAAAATTAGAATATATATGTATAAAAGGTTCAGAACTAAACAAAAAAAATCTCTAAAAATATATATATATATATATATATATATATATATATATATATATATATATATATATATGTGTGTGTGTGTGTGTGTGTGTATATTTAGAGTCTTGTTTTTTTCTGGATCCTAACCTCAAATAATACACCACTCTAACATAAAAACAAGAGGATCGCTAACGAAAACCATTTAGAAACTTAATATCTGGGAAATAACTGTGGGACAACGTAGTACGTAAAAAGTGAAAATACGGGTCTTGTGCAGGATATAGAATTTATATGTGTTCTGAGAATGCAACAATAAAATAGTAAAACGTCGACAGTTTAAAAGAATCTATTGTTTTTTACTGGATCCCAACCTCAAATAATACACCACTCTAACATAACAATAAAAGGATCGTTAACGAAAACTATTTAGAAATTTAATATCTGGGAAATATCTGCGGACAAGCGTAATAGGTAAAGACTGATAATGCGGGTTATAGAATTTATGTGTCCTGTGGATGTAACAATAAAATAGCGAAACGTCGACAGTTTAAGAAAGTCTGTTGTTTTTTTACTGGATCCCAACCCCAAATAATACCCCAGTCTAACATAATAACAAGATGACCGCTAACGAAAACCATTTAGACACTTAATATCTGGGAAATATCTGCAGTCCAATGGAGTAGGTAAAGACTGATAATATGGATTTCATGCAGAATATATAATCTATATGTTCTGAGGATGCAACAATAAAGTTGGGAAACATCGGCAATTTAAAAAAAGACTTTTATTATAGGATCTTAACCCCAAATAATACACCACTCTAATAACAATTTTTTTTAACATCACTATGTCATCCTCATATCAAAATTCGGAGTCAATCGAGTAAGTAGTATTTAAGCTATGTCGACTACTAATACACAGACATACAGACAGACAGACGATATGACGGAATTGATAAAACATGTTTTTTACAACTATCTACACAGCAAAATCTAATAGGCATATTGGTTCATATTTGTCAAAGAAATAAAACATTTTTGTCTCACTATATAGCACACTAACAAACTAGCGCGATCACGAAGCCTGACCAACTGTGTATGTGCCGGAGACCCGACCGTTACCCAGAATGTATCAGCCGGGGTGCGACGCGAGGAATAGGTAAATCGAGTCACGTGTTCAAGTGCCGCAACTTTTATTTTTATTCACTAAACTTTGGAACAGTAAATGCTATTAGACGAATCGGATTGTTAATTCTGCTTTCTAAGCATTGTGTTGTCATTCCAATAAATATTTTTTTCAAACACGGAATTGAACAAACTAAGTTTGATTTCTTTTTTTTTCTGGTACTCTACTTTTTAATTAATAAAGAGATTTTAATAAATTATCGGCTTTATGACAAACAGTTATATTACGTTTTGAAAGAATGGACTTAAATTTTTCTGATAAGTTATTTGTGTAAGGTAGTGCCACGTACTTAGGATTTTCGTTTTTAATTGGTTCTTTCTATTTATTATAATATAGAAATTTTTTGTTTAATAATTCTTAGAATATTTTTTTCTGGATAATGATTATCTATTAACGTTTGTTTAACTTTTTCCAGAGTTTATGGTCGGTGTTCTGGAGAGGTTAGTGCGATTGCGCGGCCAGTTAATCCTATTATCATACTATGTTGTTGGTCATTTGAATCGTTATTATTAAAATTTAGATATCGACCCGACCAAGTTTTTTTGGTATACCATTGCTAATTTAGGGTGCCTTCTGGAATAGCAGTTAAACAATCATCAACGAATCTTTTGAAATAATTATACTAAAATCCAGTTTCTCCGTAAAACTTTCTTCCAGATACTCCATTACAAGTTGTGCTCTTGTAGAAGAAATTGGAGAACTCACTGCGCAACAGTTTATCTGTTAATAGAAACTTTCTTCGTATTGAAAATAATTGTTATTTAAAGTGATATGTACCGCCTCTATAAAATCTTTTAACTTAAGTGTTTTCTTTTAATGTGTCCCATTTCTTTGGGATTATTTGAGGAACTAATTTGTTTGGTATGTTGCTATATAACGAAACTACATCAAGCGATACAACCTTGTAATTATTTGGAATATTAATTGTATCAATAAATTGTTTAAAAGTAAATGAATCTTTTATAAAATAATCATTTTTTCGCAAATTTTTGACAGGCAATCCGATATATATTGTGATAGTTTGTAAAATGGAGAGTTTAGACAAGAAACAAAGGGTTTCAGTGGTATGCATGTTTTATGTAGTTTAGGTAACTTTATGGTTTATTTAATTTCCTCTGCTTTTTTTAATGAAAAAACACATTTTTAGAAATCAAGCAAGCCCAAAATAAAGTTCTGAAAAAGCTCAACACTATGAGCGAAACGTTGACGTGGTGTGAAAAGTTGTGTTTTATTATTAACCTAGACCCAAGAAAATAAGACTTCCAGATATAAATATATAGTTAAAGAAAAATCCCTAGTTTACAAAGAACAGTTTTACTGACATTTCGCCAAAATCACATTTGGCATTATAGAAGCTTTCTTCCTCCTACAATCTCTCAGAAAGTAAAATATCCGTACTGAGTAAAGGTTTTAATTTTGCGATATCTCCTAAGGAAATCCCTAAAGCAGAAATAATAGCTGAAGTGGAAGCTGTCCTTGGCTCCTCTGAAGAGACAAAAGCAGAGGAGATTCGACAAGAAGTGGCAAGAATGTTAAGATCAAACGAACCACCAGAACAAAACCTAAATGCCACTGAACGAACGGCCCAAACCTTTGAACATACAAAGACATCACAGTACTTCCAGCAGATGCAGGAAACGCAAAAGTGGTTATGAATACCCAAGACAAAAAATGCAGGACATCCTAGAAGACAATTGTTATAAGCTTGTTCCAAGAGACCCAAACTACAAAAACTGGAAAAATATCTTGCTGAATTTATTCAACCAGCTGTAGAGAAAGTAACGAAGCAGGAAGCAAGTTTAAAGCCCAGATTATGGATTCGTTATGTGGATGACATATTTAATATATGGCAACATGATCATACAGAGCTCGAAAAATTTCTGGCTCACGTAAATTCAATTCACCCCAGAATACAATTTACTCTAGAGTTAGAGGAAAACAACAAACTTCCATTTTAAGATGTTCTGCACAAAACTACATAACGGAAATTTCGAATACACCGTGTATAGAAAACGAACACATACAGACAGATTTAAATGCGAGAGCATATCATCACCCAGCACAAATTCAAGCTGTGGCCAGTACCCTAATATCCAGATCCGTGCGATTAACTGAAACACAGACGAGACAAAACGAACTTAATATAATATCTAGAGCTTTAAACAAAAATGGCTACACAAATCACACCGTAGAGAAAGCTATTAATGCACAGGGTTTCCGAACAATGATCAACAAAAATTATGCATGGGAAAACAGCAAGAAGTCTTACCATATGTAAAAGACAGAACAGACAGAATCAGAAGAATTGTTAGGAAACACAACATACAAAATAATACACAAGCCACAAACAACTACATGTAAGCTACTTCGAAACCCTAAAGATAAAATCAAACTAGAAAACAACGGAGTATACAGCATTTCGTGCCAGGACGAAGGTGAAAAGATGTACGTGAGGCAAACTAACAGGCGAATATCAGCAAGAGTGGAAGATCATAAACTCAGCATTAGAAACAAACAAACAACCTCAGCTCTATTCCTACATCATCAGGAAACCGGCCACAAAATAAATTTCGATGGCTGTAGGGAGATTGCCAGTATAGAACATTATAAGACCAGAATAATCTGAGAAGCCATAAAAATTGAAAAATATGGGGATTTGAATAAAAGGCACGAATCATTAAACTTACCAACAGTATGGAAGACAATAATCGATAAATCTAAAATCACAAAAAATCAAGCGCAACAACAACAGCACCATCCGGAAAACATAAATAGCGACGAACGGCCACACAGATATAACCTTTGGCCTTGAGTGGAAGTATAAAAGGAAGCGTCGCAGTCACCAACACTTCAGTCTCTATTCGGACCCGCGACGGAAAGCTTCGAAAATGCCAAATGTGATTTTGGCGAAACATCAGCAAAACTGTTCTTTTCAGAACGACATAAGTGAACTGATGTACACCCGGAATGAAAACCCATTGTATTTTTCCATTCATGAAAGACTGAAAATCAACATACAGGCCAAAAAAAATTAGGCACATTTTCTTAGATATATATGTTATAGAAATACATATAGAAGATTAATGTGGTTCAAATGTCTTTTTTACAGGGTGATGTTCGTACTATATATAGGATATTTTACTTCCCATAAGGCTCTTATTGAAACTTTAATTTTTGCTCAGAAACTAACTATAATATTTCAAACTTCGCCTAGTTTAAAGTTGCAAATAAGTTATAATTGTTTCAAAATTGGTTTTATGGAAAAATACCATAATACACAAATATTGAGGGGCAAAATGTATAAAACTGCGTTTAAACTTCATAGCTATATGTTTCACGAAAAAAAATTATCTGGGCCTGTGGACTGATAAATGGACCCAGTTACACACAAACGCTTTGCTGCTCCAACTCATCCAAGAAAGGTACTTGAGTAGCTCCCGAATCAAACAAATATCGGCATTTATCATAAATAGAAAAATTTCAAACATTCAACAACAAAACAACATTTCTTAGGTAGATCTTACTAAATTGGGGAATGTTTTGCCCTCAAAGTCTGGCTATCACCCTTAAAAGATCCATATTTTATTCTGCAGATCTCAAAAATACTCAAGGAATAAATGATTCGTTGGGTATTTTTAAGGCCCTAAAACTAAATCATATTTATTTAAATATATATACTCTTTTATCTCCGACAGCGGCAATAGCTACGTTTTGTCTAAGATAACTGGATCCTGAGATTTTTTATTTTCGCAAAAAAGGCAGTTTAGTGTAAATTTTTTTCAAATTGTGGTGGGTATGTTCAAAAATGTTTTAAAACTAGATAATATGTTATATAGTATATGGAACAAAATATTGGAAGTAATTGGAAAAATAAATATTAATGATTTTTAAGGAATTATTCGTCGTTAAATGGAAACGTAGAATAAATGGAACTTAAGTGTGCAATGTCGGATTTTTTGTTCATTGTGAAGTTTTTTTTATGTATTTCGGTCATTTCTAAAAAAAGCCTTTTGCTAGTGTTATGTTCAGTGTGTAAAATTTTTGTTTCGTTAAAACTACATGTGTGTTCCGTATCTTTAATGTGTTCTGGAAGGGCATAAGATCGTTTATTAAGTCTTGCATCACTTTATGTAATGCAATTCTTTTACTTAATCTTTGTTTGTTTGACCAATGTATTTTTTTATCGCAATTTGAACAAGGAAAGGAATAAACGTAATTATACTGTTTTAAAACATGATATTTATCTTTTAATTTACTATACAAAATACCAATGGTTTTAACATTACTTTGTGCTATTTTTATATTTTCTGTTTTAAACATTTTAATAATATTAGGACTCAAATTTTGAATATAGCTAATTGAACCAAAAAGTAATCCAGGAATAGGATTTATATTATTCAGTTCATGAATATTTTCGTCGTTCAGGATATTATTATCTAGTGTCGTATAATACCTTTTTAATGAGTTTAATTGGGTATGAGTTATCTCTAGTAAAATTTTTTTCTTTAGCGTTGGATGTACTAATTTTTCAATTCTATTTTTTAAAGTTAATATTAAATTAATTTTCATTTTGTTAATATGATATGACTTATAATTAATATACCTACCCGAAATGGTAGGTTTGATATACCAATCTGAAATTAATGTATTATTTTCAACTTTTATGACATTTGTATCTAAAAAGGGAAGACTTTGGTTAGTTTCTTTCTCTAATGTAAATTGTAAATTTGGATTATAATCGTTAAAAACTTGAATAATCTCTTCGCATTTATTATATGGCACACAACAAAAATTGTCATCAACAATTTTTTTTAAAAAAGGAATGTCAAAACTTAGTAAAGGTATGCAGTGGTCAAGCAAATCGTCTTTTGCATATTTGGCAATAATTGGGGAGATAGAAGATCCCATTGTTGTTCCGAGTATTTGTATAAAGTATTTATTTTCAGATGAAAAAATATTAGTACTAAAAATAAATGGAATGATTTCCTTAAATACATTTTGGGCAATATTACAGTTATTTTGAATTAAATTTCATCTTTAAAAATCATAAATATTTCTTTTTCTAATTACCGCCAATATTTTGTTCCATATGATATCCATTATTATTTGCTAGAAAAACAATTGTTTTTAAAAATTGTTTATTTCTTGTCAATTGATGTCAAACTTTTAGTAGTTAAAATCGATCCAATTTTATATTTTATATTTTCTCAAAATTCCTTCAAAATTATATACTCAGTAGATATGTTTATTTTTCGCAGTCTTATCTGATAAGTAAACTTAGGAGCTATCAGTTAAGGAAAGAACCAACAAAGTTACAATTTGGTTTGTGAAAAATCAAACGTCGACACTGTTAAGGTAGAACTGAAAAAAATAAAAAGTTGTTATCGACACTTAAAACTTCATTGGTTCTTCAGATTGACCCCTTTGAACTAAGAACATACATGGTTATTATCACACACGATTCGCAGGCGTAATGCGTGGATTTCAGAAGCAAGTCCCGGCGGGTAGTCCCTCGGTGAAGGAAAAATCCGTATTCATGGCTTCAGTACTAGACCTGTTGACGTGACAAATTCGTTGAACTATCTGTTTTGGAGGTAAAAAATGCACCAGTTTTGTTAAGTTTTACGGAACACGCCTATTTTTGCACATTGGGACCCACCAGAGCAAAGTCGGAATTTCGAGGCACTCCGAAAATGGTCAGTCTTGTTTACGGATATGTAGAAGCAGCGGCAAAAATTTGAGCTCCTGAGAATTGGTTTTTATTTTTTCTTGACTTTATTTTTCCCGTAATCTACTTATGAAAATCTATGCCTGAAGGGCTTATGATAACAAAATTGTATAATACAATTGGAAAATTGTTTTTGATTTAAATTCTTATTAGTCTTATTTATTTAGATATAGGCGAGTTGTTTCTGGGCTAGCGTGAAAAATTATTACCGACCATGTAGACCGCGCCTTTTTAAAAAGAACCGGTATTGTATTTATTGCTTACATATACATAGGAAACATGGTTTCTTATCCAGACTTGAATATTGGGGCGGAGTTTCGTTCTATACTTAATGGTTATTTGAATAACTTAAGATTGTGTTTTCTGATTGTTTTATTAACGTCATCATAAAATTTTCTTTTAGATAACTGTCGGCTAACTTTCCGTGTAATCGTATGGGTGCATTATCGGACGCCCACGAAAGGGTTGATTTAAATTCAATTTTTTAGATACCAGTCGCGAGTCTATCTCATTGCTTTTACTTTGATTTAAATTATTATTGTTTTAGTTTGAAAGGTTTGATCTTTCTGATAAATTGTCTAAAGTTGCTCGCGTTTCAAGTTGATTAGTCTGATCACTTATTTCTGGATTTTAGGGTAATTGTGGCACTTGCAAGATCGGTATCGTTAAAGTTAAAATTGTTCCCTGCAGGGTGTTTACGTAGATCGTCGAGATGTGCGGTCCAGTGTGACCCATTCATTAGACGTATGATGTGTCATCTAAGGTTTTTATTATCTCGTGTGGACCTATTCCTGTGGTAGCAAAAGAACCAGAACCAATGACATATTTTGCGCGGAAAGTTACTTTATGTCCGGGCTAAAAGGTAATATGTGGGGGGGATGATTTTTTGATGGTATATTTTATTTGAAATTCAAGTTTTAAAATTACTTTATTTTTAGCTTTTCGCTGGGTGTGATTTACTTTTTTCCTGCGTTATGCTTCGGGTGTAAAATTAGTACCAGGTCTGGGTAATTCGTATCCTAGGGTTATAGAAGCAAACGTTTCACCTGTGACTTTGTACCGACGTGAACGCAATATTTTAAAAGCTTGCTGGACTTTAGTGTCTCACGCAGTTTCAGCCTTATTATGTAGTAAGAAGCGCATAATTTGTTTAAACTCCTGAACTCGACGTTCGACAGGCCTATTGATGATAGATTGCAGAAAAGAGATGTGTTATTTTATTATTTTCGCAAAGTTTTTCTAGACCTTTCTAGATAAAAACAGGGCCTTTGTCACTCACCAGGATTTCGGGACATCCGTATCTAGTGAATATTTCGTTCTCTAGATACCCAACGACGACTCTGGCTAAGATTTCAGGCATAAGCAACGCTTCTACTCATTTGCTAAAGACGTCTCCTACTTTAATAATAAACTGATTTTTTTGGTGTGTTTTTGTGTACTTGGTTATTTCTATCGAGATCATTTGAGAAGGGAATTCAGGTGTTCTAGGATACGTTGATGCCTGAGGATCTTGTTGTTGAGTTTTGCAGATAGAACAAGGTATGCAGTTCTTGACAAATGTGAAAAAAAACTATTTTCCAATAGTATAACCGCTGAATTTGACAGGTAGTTTCTTCTTCTTTAGATCACTTCGTAAAATAAAATGTCTATCTTTGAGATAATTTCGGAAGTATTTTATCGCCCACATTAACACAGAGACATTCCTTCTCGTTTATGTGATATTTGGATGAAGTTGGTGGGAATTTTGAACTGATGTGTGCAATTATGTTTTTGGTGTTATTGACGCCTTCCTGATAAAGCACAGCGGCCATACCTATGGAAGACGCGTTCGTTTGAAAAATGAAAGGTTTTGTGTAGTCTGGTCTACTTAGAGGTGTTGGGTTGGCAAAAGCCTCTTTCGCTTGAGAAAAAGCAAAGTCATGGACTTCGGTCCACTTCTATTTGTTGGTTTTTCTCAGAAGTTGAGTATGAGGAGCGTGTATGGCTGACGAGTTTTGTACGTATTCACGTAACCAATTGCATACTCTTAAAAAGCTTTGAAGTTTTTTTTTGGTTTTTTGGAACTTAAAATTTAGGTTATGTGTTTTTGCTGTAAAACATTGTTCTCGCCGTTAATTCTGTGACCTAGGTAGTCTAAGTCAGTGACGATTAACTGACAATTTTCTCCAGATACCTTGAGATTGTGGGTTTGTAACTTTTCAAAAGTTAATCGTGGATGTTTTAAATATTTTTTAAGGTTATTGCTGTAACAAATAATGTCATCAAGATATACTTAAACGAAATTGTGAAGATAGCCGACTAAGACTTCAGTGGCCGCCTTTGAGAACAAAACGCATTACCGTGAAGTGGTCAGCTGCTCAGGCCGGGGTAGTGAAAGCGGTATAATCTTTAGAATCTTTCGTCTATCGGAAAAAATGTTGGCTTGAGTTAAATCTGTGAGAGCGTCCTGAATTCTAGGAAGAACTGAGCTCTCCCCTTGGGTGATATTATTGAGTTCATGATAATCAACACAAAATCTCTCTTTGTCGTATCGTTCAACTAGAACGGGAGGGCTGGAATAAGGAGATTGGGTTTGTTCAATGACTCCTGCCTCAAGCATTTTATCAATACATTTATAGAGAATTCGTTTTTTGTGAGAGTTTAAAGGGTAACAACGTTTATTTATTATTTTATCGTTCTTAAGGGTGATTATATGTTTAGTTGTACGGGTGGTAGGTTGTACCAAACCGGTTTCGAAAATATTTTTGAACTTTTCAAGAAGAGATTTTAACTTTTATGGCTGATTGTCGCTCACTTCTGGTAGTTGAATTACATTTTTTGATTTTTTAGAAGGCTGCGCTCAATAAAAAGTTTTTCTTTCGTTTCGTCCTATATAGACGCAATTAGTTTATAGTCCATTGCACCCTTGTCATTTGACAAGAAAGGATCCCCTAGTAGCATGTTATCACAGAGGTTCTGAACCACAAGAAACTCCTCAGTATACCTGGACCCTTGTACCTTGAAGGTGCAAGCGCATGACCCTAACACATTGGTTTGGGAGTCTTCCTGCAAGAGATAAGCTTGTCCGTTCCGAAGCAGAAAGGTTCGCGGTAGCTATTTTACTAAACATTCAATTTAAATTGGGATGTGTGTTTTTAGAAACTTTGCTCGAAACTGGGTGTTAAAAAGGATTATGTTTGCTTGTTAAAGGGTAATCTAGAGTGTGTGGACCAAAAATATTGTGTCAGTGGTGTTTAGTGTTTTTGCGGTGAAGGTTCAACTGACGTTCCAGTATAGCATGTTCTATCTTACTTGTTTGCTGCTATGTTGGGCCACCTTGCATGTGTATGATGTGTTCTCTGTTTCTGTACGGTACACAGTTCGTCGTATCGGGTCGGTCTTTTTGAAATAGAGTATTAGTGTAAAGGTGATTTAAGTGTTCTGGTGTAAATTGTGTGTTGGCCGACACTTTTGTAAATTAATTAGGGTAGCATTAAGGATTTTTTGATTTAAAAGAAAATTAGGAAAAGTGAAAGCTATTGAATTTTGAGGATTATTCTCAAAAAGGTGCAATTGATTTTTGATCGAATTTTATACTGAAGAGGTAGGGATTTTTTGAGGACGGCCCTGGCTTATTTTTCTGAAGACTCCTCTGAATCTTTGGATTTTTTTAATTAACTTTTTATAAGCTTTCTTGCCCTTTTCGACAGACTGGATAATTTTCGTTTGATTTCTCCTGAAGAGGGTCTCGCCTCTTCCTCAGGAGTGTAATTCTCATCATGTGTAGTTTTTGAATTTGAGGGCTACAAAGGTTTAGACCCTGTTCATACCCAGCTGCTCGGGGTTTAAAAATTTGATTTTGATTATTGTTTAGGTTTTGAAAATTTTTGTATTGTGCGTTTGGATGCAAATTTTAGGGCTGATTGTTATTGGGACTATTTTTGTAAGATTGGGCATTATTATTCTCCATATTGTTTTGGGGCCGGAAATTAGAATTTGAGGGATTCCTAAAATTTGAGTTAGTATCTGTAAATCTCGGATTATTCCTGTTCTGAAAATTAGGATTTCGATTATTTTGTGAATTTTTATTGTTAAAACTTGATCGGAAATTCGAGTTATTTGAGTTAAAATTTCGGAAATTATTTTGACCATTAATTTGGTTAGAATTTCGGAAATTGTTTTGGTTGTTGTTTGCATTAAAATTTCTAAAATTATTTTGTGCATTCCGGTACTTAAAGTTCAAATCAAAAAATGTGTTTATTCTTAAATAAATTAAAGCCACACTTAAACAGGCTCAGACATTAATAAACGCATTGATATATATATATATATATATATATATATATATATATATATATATATATATATATATATATATTTATTTTCCTCTTAAAGGCTGCACTAGTTAGGTTGCGAAAGTCCGGATGAATTTTATTATATAAATTGGGAGCTGTATATGTATAATAGAAGTTTGAAAAAAGTAGTTCGATGCCGTAGAATGTGTAAAGCCTGTTGGTGTTGTAACAAACTTTTCATTCGTTACAATATTTGGTTCAGAATACACAGAAAAAAACCAATTTAAATTATAAATATTTTATATTTTCTAATTAATAGCATTAAACCCCAATTTGCCTGGATTAATATCAGACACCGCGTGAAGGTACTAAAATATTTTATCGTTTCGAAATCAACTATATTCGTAAAGTTTTGCATGGCAGGAAATACCCGAAAGAGAATTTTCTAGTTCGGATAATAACTGCTGCATTTGAAATTTTTTTCATACTTAATCTTTATAATTTGAGTAATATACTATGATATGGTTTCTAATTGATTTCTTTTGAGGCATGTTACAAGGATTTTGGTACTGGGAACAATTAGAGTTTCCAGGTGATTAAATACTATTCATTTATTGTTTTTCTTGTCATTAAAATTCTGCACTGCTAAGAAATAATGTTCTATTGGTGTCATATTTCGGAGTGACATACGATGGTTTTGTTTTTTGTATAGCCCGAGTGAATAAAACCGAATGGGACGGCCGTTTTAGGTGTCTTTTGCAAAACTTCAAGGTTGAAAGCAACATGAGATAATTCTTTATTGAATTTTAAATAATATTTTAACTTAGTCAGCCTATATGCTGGATTTTATCCGATGAAATCCCTATTCAGTGATGGACAAATGCTTGAGCTATAATATCTGGTAAGTTCTTTAACGATTGATATTTGCAAAAATTCCATTCTTGGGTGTGAAAATGTGGACTTATAACCGCTATTTTGTTTCAGGCTTTTTTTTCACCTATTCTCCTTTTTCATTCTAAAATTTAATATATAATTTTGAAATTTCTTTTCAAAATCCTAAATAAATCCATTCATACTAAGAAAATTAAGTTATTTATTTATATATATTATGAAGTTCCTGGGCGAAAAAAAAATTAATGCTTGCTGTTACTTATCGACTCCTGGAGTAAGAAAGTTCCTTGCCTTGGTACCGTGTGGTCAATTTTTCTGGACGAGTGCTGTGTGGCCGTTTACAGGGTGTTACAGTTTCTGATTTGGGCTTGGACAGTCTACAGGATGCGATGTGACGCCGTAGAAAGGGCAAATTCCAGATTTGAGTTGTGAAAAGGTAAGTAATTTGTAATTTTTTATATTTTCGCTTTTGTGAATTGGTGTATTGGCCATGCATTAATAAATTAGGAATTACATAACGAGTAATAAATCAGGTAGTTACTAAAACCTCTCTTCTTTATACAACATATTATTAATTATTTTCCAAATTTCTGTAAACTATGTATTTTCCAAATTGGTGTATATCTATAATATATTAGTATTTTTACAAATATAAATTTAAGTATTTTTCTAATTAAGTCGAACATAAAAATCCATATGACTCATTCATAAGATGTACTGAATTTACATGAAACATAATGTTTGGCGTTGGTATAGTTATTGTAACTTTATTACTATTAGTAACTTGTGAACATTTAGTGTATTATAATTTCTGTTTTTCTCTTAATATTGATGAGTTTTGTGTACCAAAATTATATAAATTCTACATTTAACTGACATCATTTCAGTTGAATATGACCATTGGTATTTTAGGGAATTAAATAATAAAAAAATATATCAAAATTTTTATTCAAATTTGACATGAAATATTAAAATTATCTTAAGTAACCTTGAAATGGGAAATAATAATCTATGGGTTTAGTATTAAACATTTTCTTAACTCAATTTTGCTTAAATATTAAAAATCCAGTTATTGGAATAATGTTTTCAACATAGAAATTTTGCAACTGGGTTACATTGTTGGTACGATCAGAAAGAACTTCCCAATTAACTTTTATCAAACTGGTTAAAGACCAGCTGCTTAAAAAACTAAGATTTTGCTACCGATTAACTGATTAACTCTTCTAATATTTTTTTATATGCTCTGCTCTTTTGAATCATATGATTATTTTACATACTTAATTTTTTTTTGAAGAAAAGCGTTTTCCAATCTTACATTATTAAATGGTTGATTGTTATGCATAATAAGTATTATATTTTGATAATTTGATTAATTTGTTAAAATGCTTAGGTATAACTTATTTATCTATAATATTTTTGAATAATAGTATATATTAACATTCTGTCTGCTTTTCAAATTTTAAATGCAAAGCCCTTTTTATTGGTCTTTTTATTGCACACTTATATAACCTATTTAATTAACGTCTTCTGTGATTCATGTGCGAATAACAAAAAAAAACACCTATAAGAATATTGTAGTCCGAGGTATGAATAAATTGGTAGTAATAAAATATGTCGTTTCCATTTGTTTAATTTATGATATATTTACAGCATATTGCCTAAAGCTAATTATTTTTTTTTAAGGATTGGGGTATTTTAATACCTAAATTTGTTTGTTGTTTGACCTTTATAATTTATTTTTCTTTTTCTCTCTTCGAACTTCTATAGCTCTGGCGCTCATAGCCAAATTATAAAATATCGTTAAAAAAACTTTTGCAAATTTCAATTAGCCAGAGTATTATTAAAAATAAAACCTATCCAAACGCTCTAATTTGGAAATCAGCTAACCGAGTCGAACTCACAAATTTATAATGGTTATTTTTGGTAAACTAAAGAGGCAGGCATTAAATAACAGTATAAGAGAATACCCAAAATAGTGTATTTTTCTTATATTCAGAGATCGTCGGCAAATACGGGAACGAAGATAACTGGGTTTTCCGCTCTGAATCACACGATGTACAAAGAAAGCATAGGAGTTTCCCCCCAAATTTTTGACATCGGTAGCCATCTCAATATTTTAAGATGCTTTAAAACCCTGTCAAGTTTTCTTAGACCGAATAAGAGTCTACGGAAAATATTTTGCACTCTGTATACGTTGTTTTGTTATATAATCTAAGCATGGCCCGTAAATGAAATTACAGTAATTGAATAAAGATTAACACTATTGATTCACATAACATTTTTCTAAGATTGAAGTCTAAAATATGTTCGTTAATACATAGAATTTTTAGTTCATTATACGACTTTTTCAATAGATGTTTAACATGTTCTTTCAAACCGACTTCAGTTTTATTATCACAGAAGATATAATAGGAAACTCAGGCGTTAATTTTGAGATTGTGGGATTGAGTATACTCGTAAACTACTCTGAAGTCATCAGTTAAATGAGATTTCGTTTCTTGACATTCGTCATTTTGTCAATATAGATCGGCGCAGCCCTGCATCTTCGAATGTTTAATATGAGAAAAGAGCTTTGCTGTGTATATTATAAACAGCAGAGGAGGTAATATTGAGCCCTGGGATACACCCGATGTCACCCGTGTGGACACAGATTAAGGCACTTCCATTGTTCATAAAAAGTGAATGACTGGGGGTTTAACGTCATCCCAAATCTACCAGAATTGACTCAAATCTTTACTAAAGCAAACATGATAAAATGTACTAGTATAAGAAAGTAATTTTTACTAAAGAAAGCGTAAAATGACTTTAAGTTTTAACTTTCTAGCTCCATAGATAGAGGCACTTCTATCTGGCAATTTTTCATAAAAAGTGAATGACCGGGAATCTAAAGTTATCCTAGAGATATCAAAATTGGCACAGGTCTCTATTAGAGCAAGCTGCATAAAATGACTGAGTATCAACTTTCTAGCCACTCAGACTAAGGCACTTCCCTCTGGCAATTTTTCATAAAAAATGAATAACCGGGGATTTAACGTTATTCTAAAACTACCAAAATTAACTGAAATCTCCACTTAAGCAAACAGCATAGAATGGACCATTTTCTAGCCACTCAGATTGAGCACAGCCCTCTTGCAATTTTTCATAAAAAGTGAATGAACGGGGATTTAAAATCATCCCGAAGCTACCAAATTGATGCAAGTCTTCACTAAAGCAAACAGCATAAAATTGTCAAGTATCAACTTTCTCCCACAGATTGAGGCACTTCGTTCTAGCAATTTTTCATAAAACGTGAATGACCGGGAATTTAAAGTTATCCTAGAGCTATCGAAATTGGCACAAGTCTTTACTAGAGAAATCAGCATACAACGGTTGAGTATCAACTTTCTAGCCCTTCAAATTAAGGCACCTCCCTCTAGCAATTTTTCATAAAAATTAAATGACCATGGGTTTAGAATTATCCTAAAGTTACTAAAATTAACTGAAATCTTCACAAAATCACACAGCATCAAATGAACTAGTATCAACTTTCTAGCCCCTCAGATTGAGGTACTTTCCTCGTAAAATTTTTCATACAAAGTGGATGACCGGAGGTTTAAAGTCATAAGAAAGCTATCAAAATTGACTGAAAACTTCACTAAAGCTAGCTGCATAAAACAGCTATGTATCTACTTTCTAGCCCCTCAGATTGAAGAACCTTTCTCTTTCAATTCTTGATAAAAAGTGAATGAGCGTGGGTATTAAATTATCCTAAAGCTAATTGACTGACATCTATACTAAAGCAAACAGCATAAAATATACCAGCAGTAACTTTCTAGCCACTCAGATTAAAGCAATTCTCTTTTGCAATTTTTCATATAAAGGGAATGACCGGGGGTTTAAAATAATCCCAAAGATAGCCAGAATTAACTCAAATCTTCACTAAAACAAACAGCATGAAGTGGACCAGTATCAACTTTCTAGCCCCACAGATTGAGGCACTTTCCTCTTGCAATTTCACATAAAAAGTGATTGGTGTTTAAAGGTTTTCTAAAACTACCAAAAATTAATTGAAATCTTCACTAAAGCAAACAGCATAAAATATACCAGTATTAACTTTCAAGCTCTTAAGATTGAGGCACTCTTACAATTTTTCATAAAATGTGATATATGTATATTTATTATTGCACGTTATGAAAATTACTGTTGGAGATTGGTCACTTTGAAAATAAAACAATACTTTTTAATTAAAGAAAACCTTTTTATTCAGAAAAGTCGCGAATGAAACAAAATTAAAAACTAATTAACTAACAACCAACAAAAACTTTTAATGTAAATTTCAAACTTTAAACTACTAATTTAACTAACTTTTAAATGTTTTTCCTTAATAATTTAGTCGTAGCAAAAAATTATACTCTTAAGTTACATTTTTCTTCTCCCATTTCACATAAGTGTGTTCTGTTATAAAAGAGTGTACTCTTGACAACTGGAAACACAATTTCAATTTTTGTTTGGATAGCCAATGACAGCACATACTAATGAGGGTTATATTTTATGACCCCCGCATCCATTACACATTAGTCTAGTAGTCTGTATGTATACCAGCCAAGATGGAGGTGGTCACGGTCAGAATATGGTGAATGCAGGAGGAAATCTCATTAGAACCTTTGCTGTATTCGTTTTCAGTCCAGCAAAAATTAGAATCTGTTGAACTGTTTAATTTACTTTTTGAAGTACTTCTAACAACAGTAAAATTGTATCTATAAAACTGTCTAGAGTAGTATACTTGTTGATCAGGAACTTTGGATAATATCTGATTTTTCTGGTAATCGAAAGAAGTAAATTTCCATCCCATCTTCTTTTTCCCTTAGAAGTGTAAAATAGGCTTGAGCCCTCATTTTCTTTTTTCCGTCATTAAGTTAATCTTAATATTTCGGTCATTGCAGGTTTTAATTTTTTCCGCCAGCTGTAGACACGTAGAATATATCAGTGCAAGGGATTCCAAGACTCAAGTTATATTGTGTATTAAAAAACCTGCCTAAATTAACTTTTTTTTACTGGTTGCTCATTATCATTTTGATACATGGTCACATTTGTGTAATGTTTAAATTTGAATCAAGGTACAGCTTTTCATTTTATTCCCTTCAGCAGTGACTCTCAATTTATAAGATTCTTTTTTACAGCAATATTTTTCCGACATTTTATCACCTCCACGATTTTCCTTTGCCGGTAGAGAAGTTTTAAAATCGTTTTTTGTCACCGTGTCAATCCCCCGTGTTGTAATTCCCAAAATGGCTATGAAAGAGTTTTTGCAAACCGGAATAATTTTTTTTTGTTGACTAAGAACATAAAACTGTGCTTGACATATTTTCCCACTATGTGTTGATTTTTTGGGCGCTTGCGCTTAACCGGCACAGTTTTATTATATTTTAAAATTACCTTGATAAACTTTTTGTTTAATTTGATAAAACTTGCTCTGAAAAATCTTAAATTCAGCCATTGTGAGCGAAGCGCATTGGAATGCCAAATTTTTGTAACCACAAGTAGGGTAAACTGGTGGGAAATGTGAATGTGAACCATTTATTGACATAAAAATGTTTTTTTTTAATTGATTTATTTGAGGATTACCATTTCGAAATTTAAAAAGTCCTGACAAAAAGCCGGATATTTCAAAAAAAGTCCGGACATTTTAGTCACTATAGGAAATAATAAATCCCACGAACACTGCACGTTCTGCTGTGATACCGGTCAGGTGTCGGCGTGGGAACCCCCTGCCAATTGTCAGCAAATTCACACGATCGACGATCGGCGATCAGCCATTGTAACCAACGTAAGCTTATGAGAGAGATTTATGTTTTCTGTCTCGAATGTGGCCAGTTCTATTTCGTATGCTTAAACAAAAACTGAAGCTCTCGTGTTATAACTCCATGGGTAATAAAACAAATACAATATCAAATATGTAAGTTATGTAGGTATCTTGACCGCGCGACGCCAGTAATCATGGCGCTGAAAAAATATTCCCGATTTTAATTCAGTTCTTTGACTGGCAAAATTATATCTAGACAAAACTTCTAGAAGTTTTAAACACACCAAATTAGACAGACCAAACAGTTACAGATCTAATAAAAACAACTCTTCAGAAGTATGATTTACTGGCGAAATGCGTCTCTTTCACTGGCTATAACGCCAATGTCAACCGTTTATGTCGCCAAAATGTACGGCTAAATTAAAAACCCTTCTAGAAAAAGACCTAGTGGGAGTCGGATGCCCAGAGCACATACTCCATAATTGCGTCCAACGCGGATCTGATACTCTAAAAATAGACTTAGAATCCGTAACATGGAGCTTTTTAATTATTTTTCGGTGTACACTGTCCGCATGGAAGCGCCCAAGGAAATTTACAATTACATTGATGTGAACTACCATAAACTATTCTACCACAGTAAAACAAGTTTGAAGAGCTTATTTCTGGCGATAGAGAGTTCTTCAGGTGTACGAACCTTTGAAACAATATTTTGCAACTGCTACTGCTGCCCGTTTAACAATCAAGGGATTTTTCAATGATGAATTGAGCGAAGTATACATACTTGTTTATGGTGCACTCGCTTATGTCATTTTTTCAACCAAGAATCTTGGACATCGAGAAGGAGGACAATTCAATTTTAGACATTGCCAGAATACTGCATGACACTCGAGCATTAATATGCTCTCGCGCAGATGCAAACATTATTTCGCTTAAAGTAAGATAATTATTAGCGAATTGCACCCCAGAAAATCAAAAGATGTTTAGAGAAGACGTACGTAAGAATTATGTACAAAACTTGTGTCGAGTACCTTGATAAATGGACAACTCCATTATCTGACTTTAAAGTTTTCGAATGGATTCAGTTAAAATAGGGCGAAAAAATTGATTTGGAGCAGATTGTGGGCCCAATTAAATATATGAATGGTAAAAGAGTAATTTTCAATGATGTAAAGCTGTTTGATGAAATAACTGAGGTAAAATCGTTTTTAACCCAACAAAACGATGATTTTTTTGGTACGATGCTGCATAAAAAATGGGTGTCTATTTTTAAAAACTTTACCATGGCGAGGTTGTCAGAACTATTGGGGATTTGCGAGTTCGTTTTTGCCATCCAGGCTCAGAACCCAAGTGTATGGAAATGGAAGCGCTATGGACAAAATAAACAAACAAACAAACAAACAAAAGTATGCTTTATTGCCGCAGAAAAAATTTACAATTTTATGGACAAAGCAAAATATACCTAAAAATAAGACATATCAAAACATTAATCGAAAATAATTTCGACAGGTCAGTGCTTTTTTTTTTAAATGTAAATTATCAATTTACCAAATCGTAATAGCGAAACAGATTGTCTGTGTCCTCTGTTAGATGTTTATTAATGATTCAGTATAATCTAAAACACATGACATGTCACGATTTCTACAAAAAAGTTTTAAAATAACTCGAGGTGCTGGCGAAGTTATCTGATGCTGAAAAATATTAGAAGTAATAAGTTTAATAAGAAAATTCTCGTTAAATGTGTTAAAAACTATTTTATTTCTAAAGATTTTTCTAATTATTTTATTTTTAATATATGTACTTACTTATCATGTTTTTATACTTATGATTGTAAAGTAAAGTTGATTGTTAAAATAATATCAATATTTTAAGTTTCTAATTTTTTGTTGTTGTGTTTATAATTTTAATTAAATACTGAGAATTATTAAGTTAAGGAAATTCTCGTTACGGTTAAATATGATTATTGTATGTAAAACTATTCTATTTCTATAAAAGGTTCTTATTTACGTTTAAAATAGTTGACTGTCAGTAAAATAAGATTAATATTTTAACGGGTTAAATATGATTATTGTATGTAAAACTATTCTATTTCTATAAAAGGTTTTTATTTACCTTTAAAATAGTTGACTGTCAGTAAAATAAGATTAATATTTTATGTTTGAACTAGAAGTTGATTATTTTAAGTTATGAGGAGACTGATTAACCAGTTGTATGTAGCAGGCACGTAGTCAGAAATTCGGTTGGGGGGGGGGGCCAAACCAGAAATTCCATTTAAGAAGGGGCGAGAGATATACGTCTTTACTCTTAAAACCAAAGTCGAACACTAAAGAAACAAACAAGTTGTACCCTGTAAAATCAATCAGTAAACAGCTTATTTTAGCGCGAAAAATTATTGCAAATATTATAAAACAATGTATTCAGTTTGCATTGAAGACTGTACGTTTTGCCTTAATTGACAAATTCGGAGATTGTACGGTTTGGAGCTAAATTATTTATGGAGATTGTACGTTAGGGAAGTAAGCACGATTTTCTGATCATAAAATGAATGGTTGGTGTTAAATTATTGTTTTTTTTGAATTCAGCGCTAAAAAACGTTTGTCAAAAAGTGAATATTGTACACTTTGGAATTAGCTCCCTCAATTAATTTGTTAATAACCTGTGGCTTAGGTTACAGGATCAAAAACCCCACTGATTTCAAAACTTTGATACATGGCACAAAATGGTGAATGTACAAAAAATTCCGTACCATAATATCATTTAGCATAAAATGTTTTCTTATATTTTGTTACCCCAACTGTTGGTTTCATTTTAAGAGATAGGAATAATGTTAAATACAAAAGTAGTAGGATTTTTTACCTCGTTTATAGAAAATTATTATTTATGTCTACAGTATATCTCAAAAATGTGAGGCAGACCCAACCAGAGCTGCTGTAGTTCTGTATACTATACTATTCAGTATTTAAATGCCGAGTATTTAAATATTTTCTTTTTGCCTATAGTAAGTATTTATAACTGCAGATACTTTTTAAGGTATTTAGTATTTAAATATTTTTTAAGAGTATTTAAATACTTTTCGAGTATTTAATTATTTTTTCAGTATTTAAATACTTTTCTATTATACAATGAGCCACCTATCGATTTTATATATAAAGTGGGATTTCTATGAGGTGTAACATAAAATGTGCATATAACCACAGTTAATATATGCTATATATGTAACTACACATATATTATCTGTGATAGATTAGTGAGAATTGAACATTGCTTAAAAGTACGGGTTCGGTAAAATTATGAGCTACATGCTACAATTTTCTTGGCCAACTTGTATATTCCAAAATCGTTTAATCAATATTGAACACATACATTATGATCTTGCATTGAAAATTACGGAAAGTTATTATGTTAGATTCGATCCGGTTTTACTAATTTTGGTTACATTTGATTCAGTTTCCTGATTTTTTAATTTTTTCGCCCTTTCTTTTTCTTTTCCTGGGAGCTGATTGGTTGTTGGCACGGCTAACCGACGTCTGTTTAACTGGTTTTAAAACTAGTCATCTTAGCATTGCCATGCCAATGATAAGGAATTTTCAGTATTTATACGGAAAATGAATTCTAAAATACAGTCCGGAAATTATGATTATCCGATACGAAAATTACTAAATTTTTCTTCAACTGTTATTTGGTGAACTCAATTAAGCTAATCAAGCATGCGTACTTAAATGTCACATTTTTTAATAAAGAAAGATATGTAATAAGCTTTAAATCAATAAGTTCATTAAACATTTGACATTTGCAAATGATTTATTTAAAACAAAAAGATATTTAAATATTCTAAGGGAGCTTAAATACTTCTATAAAAGTATTTGATCACCAATAGTATTTAAATACTGAGAGTATTTATTAGTTAAATACTTACCTTCAGAGAAAAGTATTTAGTATTTAAACACTTTCTAAAAGAATTTTGCCCAACTCTAGATATTAAAGAACATTTTTCATATTATATATTGATAAAATGGTCCTCTTAACTGATCATAAATATACCAGGGTTGATACTTTTATTTTTAAATACGCCCGAGAAATTTTACAAAAACCCGGCCATGAGAAGCAATGTATTCTCATTGAGTCCACTTCGTATGTAGTAGAACGTTTTCCGTCCCTCTCTAACACATTGCCTCTTATGGCAGGGTATTTGTCAAATTACTACAATAGTCTTTAACGACACAGGTATCAAACCTAGTATATTTATAATCAGCAAGGAGAGGTCCACTTTATGAAGAAATAATATACAGGGTATTCCATTAAAAAATGTATGAAAAAGTCTGTTACACATTTTTGAGATATCCTATATATATAAATAAATAAATATAAATAATAATTTTCTGTAAACTACGTAATAAACTCTACAATTTTTAAATTTCTCAAAATTAAATCTATAATGGGGGTTAGTGATGCCGCCGAGACGGGAGATTCTCGCCTCTCGTCTCGGCGGCAATTTTCTCTCGTAGCACGAAACGAGACGAGACGAAAGTGTAGTCTTCTCTTGCCGGCAATTTCTCGTTTCTCTCGAGTTCTCTTCTGCTTCTCAAGCATAAAAAATCTGCATTTTTTTATATGTCTAATGTTAAATAAGAGAAACTATTGAAAAACAAAAAATCCGGATTGCTTTTGTAAACTGATCCTAAAAAATGAAGTAGGTATTTTTTTAACGTACCCGAGACTTCAATGTTTTGCATCTTTCTTAAAACAGAACTTCTTTTAATCTGTAATACGAAAATGAAAATGGCGATTCTTTGTCTTTTATCGCAATCGTTTACAAGGGCTTTAGATTGAGCAAATGACAATATACAGGGTATGTAAAAATGATTTTACACATATTTATAACAAAATTGACTTATATTTTTGCAAAAATTAGAAAACAAATTTTTTTATTAATTATTTGGTAGAGCTAGGTATAACCTTTCGTACTCTAAGAAGAAATTTTCTCTGTTCTTCTCTTTAACTTTTCTGCAAATTTTGTGAGATCTATTTAAAAATATTTTCGAGATCAATTTTAGATCTGATATTTAACAGGTTATATGTTACTTTTGGTAATTTATTATACAGGATGTATATAATAAAATACAAAAATCTATAAATTTACCATTACAGATACACTCCTGTATGCATGAACTTCTTATATTTATCTATCGTTTACCCTAGTATTCCGAGGCCTCCACAAGCTCGTACCGATCTTGTGTAAATTAATAGCCCAAACCGGCTATCACATAGTTCCGTTTTAATCACTAAGCCAAAAATGTAAAGATTTTTGTATTTGTTTCTACAGACTTCCTGTATAATGAAGTGACAAAGTGCAATTTAACATGTTAAAAATAAGAATAAATAGATCTCAGTAATAAAATCCAGATATTCAAAAAAAAAGTTAAAATGTTTATTTTCTGTTAAAGTGGTTTTCTTTTAGTTACATCATCAAGTATCTACGCCAATAATTTAATTTTTTTTTATTTTAAACTATTTCGGTTTTCAATTTGATTGCTATCGGCTTCCGAGTTCTCAAAATATGATTCTTTTACTTTTTCATATCCCTTAGGGAGATCTATGCCTATGGCACCCGAAATCTAATCCCTTTAGACACTGACCTAGTCTATTTTTGATGCAAATTTAAAAAAACGTTCTCAAATTATCATTCGCGCAAATTTTGTTCGGATACACACATACCTACCGACATGTTTTTTAGAAATTTTTTTGGATTCCAAAACAACTTTTTAATCAAAACAAAACTGAGATATTTTTTGTTTATTCTATATCGGTATATCGGCCTCTCTAAAAAAATAAAACGATTCAAATAACCAAATAAAGCCTAAATTATAATGTAGTTGTTTAGGTATAAATTAAAAATGACACAGCATTTTTCTCTACCATTTCAAAATTAAAAGTATTTTTTAAGAAGGTGAAATTACACATGTAAGATAACTCACCATAGTAACTTTTTTATCATTTTACATTATTTTTCGTGCAAAACTTTCTGTAAACTCAGTTTTTAGTTTGTTCAAATTTTAAAAAAATCCCGAGAAAAATCCTTTATGATGAAGAGTTTACTGGTCGCACTCTGTATTTAAATGATTGGAGTGCTCTCCCCAACTGAAAGCTTATTTTGTTTTTCAGAAAATATGATGACTAGGAGGAACTGTAAAAAATATAAAATTTAGCGATCAAAACAAAAAACTTCACAGAATTCATGTTTCTTATCTAATATATTTTTTATGGTTTTCATTTGTGTGTAAGTATTGCGATAATTACGTATAATATTTTAACTCCATTAGGTTTTTTATTTTAAATTTTAAGAAAACATTTTTTAAAGATCGTTATATGGTAAAATTTGTAATTTAAAATTTTGTATGTATGTCTGGTGTATATGTCTCAATTCGAATGCGGAAAAGGAAGATTTGAAAATGTCTGATGCCATTCTTTTCAAAACAATAATAGTGAACAGAGTAATACCCGGAATAAAAATACATCCCAATTTTCTATACCTAGAAGATTAAAAATCAAAACAACATCAAAAGCGACACTATATAAGAATCTGTTTTGATTTATTTTTATTATGTATGGTTCTGGCAATAGATATTTGTTACTATTTAACTAGTGTACTTTATACCAAAATTCCTTGACTACAAGCTGTTATCTACTGGCAAAACGACACACCTTGACACATCATCAACTCGAGAAAAAATTTGCAAGGAAATTTTTTCTCTTACAATCGAAAAATACCACTTCTATTTTCAATATGCGCGATTGTAGTGGTTTGTTGAGTCTTTCATAAAAGATAGTTAAGTTCATTCTCAAGTGTAGTAAATGTAAGAGGCCAACAAAATTGATAAAAAAACTGAGAAATTCTTCAAATTTAAATTTTTTTAAAAATAATTAAGAATATTTGAATATATAAAGAATTGACAATTACTCTTCATTAATCGTTTTTTCTTCTAGTTTTTAGATTTTAGATAATTAAAAAGTACCCTCTTTTTACAAACTTAAATATCAAGCTTTTAATGTTATTATTATATGATAGGTTAACAAATTAGGAATAGTTTTTCCAAATTTTATATCACGAGAGTAACGAGACAGGGTCTCTCTCGTCTTGTCTTGGGACATTCTCGGCGAGACGAGAGGGCAATTTTACCTCGTGTCACGAGACGAGACAAGAGAAGCCACATGTTTCTTTTTTATTCCAGCTTGGTCCCTGTACTTGCTTGTTCTCTAGAATAAGCCCTTTTTACATTTCTTTTTTTTAAGTGGGTTTTAAATAATTTTTGTGATATTACAGCGAAATCACATCTGATGTTTTTTCTTCTGTAAATGACTATCTGTTTCCTATATATACATACATTTGGCTTTTTCTAAAACTAATTTTTACCGAAGACGAAGAAATATTGCATATTGGTATTTAATGCTTTTCAAGCCGAATATTTAAGTCGCATAATAGTGCTATTTGAAATGCTGAATTATTATAAAATTGTATACATGTCGATCTAATCGTCTTTGAATGAATACTTCGGATCATTTAGGAATCTAAATAGTATATTTTGGACTTTCAACTAAAACATCAGGTTTGCCGATTTTTGACCGTTTTTAATCCGAACGGCATCACTGTGCGACGCGGCGTTAAGTTTTTAGCACAAAATGGTGAATGTATACTAAAATCGGACTATATTGTCTTGTTTCCGGCTTACCCTAATTTTATTAGTTATGTCGGCTTTATGTGGCTTAACATAATAAGATGGTTTTTATTTATACTAAAGTAATAAATTAGTAAGGGAAGTGTTATCATACCAAGTGCACCTTATTTATTAAACATTGATTTTTTTAGTTTCTGATTTTATTCTATACTGAAATTTAAAATGGTGTTCATCCAAGCTCTCCCAATTACAAAATCCATTTGAAAACGTAACAAACCTCAGCTTAAAAACGGCAACGCAATTCGATATTACACCTTTATAGATTGTTAGGTACTATATTTTTTATTTCCTTTTTTAGCAATTAATTTAATTTGAAACTGATTAACATTCACTATCATTTTCCATATCAGGCATATTCTTAAAAAAAACTTGTAGAATATTAAATTTTTCCAAATTAAACTGATATATAAAACTTGAATAACTGTATGCAAAATTAAACAAAAATTAATATTTCCCTATTTCTAGGTTTTTCAAGAGACTGACTTTTAATTTATTACTATTAACGATGTTTGAGCGGTTCGATGTATTTGGTCCTAAACTTCATTGACCCAAACCGACAATACCCCTAAAAGTCACTGGCCCTAACAGTCGAAATCTCGAGAGATAGGAATGAATGGAATGCGGCGTTGGCTTTATATGCCGAAATACGTAAATTTGCACGCCAATGACGGAAGAAACTTGGGTCACCGTTGCCAAACTGCATTATTGTCTATATAAACTTTAGAGAACCAATCTATAACATTATTAGTATGTTTTTATTTACATTTGATAACGTTGGTGAATCCTGAAATTCCTGAAATTAATGTTGCAAATCGTCAGAGAGTTACCTAGTTTATAAAAATAGCGTCGTATTATCCTACTACGACCGTATTTCATTATAAGGAGTTCGGATACAATAAAAAAGTTTTGTATTTATCTATAGTATCCCGATATACCCCGAATTTTCAGTTTTTGGTTCATTTGAATAGGATTTCAAGGAGACTGGAAAGATAGATGCAACAATTTAAAGCGACCATCAATATAAGACATCAGAATGTGTTTTGTACTGTTCGCATCATATTGGTAAGTCACCTAGATTCTTTTTTTATGTGTTAACATCTATTTTCTTAAATGTCCCTCTTCGGATTTTTTACAATAGTTGGATTTTTTAAATATAAACTAAATGTTTGTCAAAACAAAAGCATTTGTAATTGGTTGATAACAATATATAGTTGTATTTGTATTTTTAGGAAAATCAAGTAAATTATTGGTCGTCAATCATCCAGAATGGCCCCATCTCAGCATGTGGAATATGAATCCCAGGCAACAACAAAAAGATCAGCTTTGGCTATAAAATTATAAGTGGACAAACAAAGCAGTACTGGGTAATTAATACATCCGAATAATCAGTTTGGTTTATACTTTAATAGACATTTTTTCTTTTTAAAATATTTTTCTTCTCACAGAGATGTTATCTTTTAGAAATATTTAATATTAGCACTAAAAACTAGTGTTACTAAGCAATTAAACAAATTGCTTTGACAGATTTGTCAGTCAACCAGTTTTGTTAACATTTACAAAATTTAAAAATCTCATTTCTTCAATTGAAGATTGATTTTCTTGAAATCTATAATTTTGCATGTAATTGTATTTTAAATACATTGCTGCGTTTTTAATTAGCCCAGCTTATGCTGGTTTTTCTTTTTTTGGTTAGATGATCTATAATAAATACTTATACTCTTTATTCATGTTTTTGCAATAGTTGTATTACATATGTCATTTAAGATATCTATCTCTAAATTAATGTGATATTTAAAAAAAAGTTATTAAAACAGTTAATATGAACCCAAGGGTATGCAATCAGGTGTTAAAATCTGAGCTGTGACTGGTGGAAGTCAGAACATAGAGAAAGTCTAGATTGCAGCCCTGTCTGTGTCTTGTGCCTCATTTAATTCACACTTTCAACCTAGGTACTGGTAATGACTTCAATTTATTCATATTGTAGACAACTTGTATAATTTGTATTTTTTTTAACCAAAGCTCTTATTAACTAATGATTGTGGAGTTGTTGGCAAACAAGTTACAAAATTGTATTAATAAACTAACTCAAACTTTGCAACAGCTACATCACAAAATCATAAAAAATTTTCGAAGTAATATAGACCTAAAACATCTGCTGTTTTTGTATAATTAACAATATTGCACTGTTGCTTTTCGATACATACAAAATAGCAAGAAATGGAAATATTACACATAATTTGAGCATATGTTTTAAATTGATTTTATTCATGTTTTAAGTTTTAAAGAAGTTGTACGAAACGGAATTATTCTTGTCGAGTTATTTATTGAATACTTTAATTTAACTGTGCTCAGGTGTCTGTTATTTGTACAGGGGTCCCATAATCGAAGACATGACTATTTGAAGAAACGTTTTGTTTTGCGAAGGACATTTCTGTTATTTTGACAATTTAATTGGCAATGCGTTATAGATGGTAGCCACCATTTAAAGAAATGATTGTCCTTAAACATGGATACATTTTATGTTTTTTTGTTTCAGTCACAACAATTTGCCAAATATTTAGAATATAAGGCTTTATGACTCAACGTGATATAAAAAAATGAGTACTACGGGGCTAAACATAGCATAGCAAGAAAACATCGTTTAAAGTATTTATTGATGAAAATTTAAACAGTTAAACCAACTCAAATCAAAACAAAAATGTATTATAAGATGTTGATCTCGCAATGTTGTGAAATGCGTCCATTCGCGAAGATCCCAGTCAGTTCATGAAACGTCAGCATATTGTGTATAAATATGAGCTTACAGAATCTGCCTAGTCTCTTCATGAAGAGCCCATAAACTTACGCCGTATTGCGCGTAACACAATATATCCTTAAAAATCGGCATTTGATGAAGCAATGTGTTCCAGTTGTCGAATTGTGTTTGTTTTGATTTTATTGAATGGGTAATTTTCCTTCTGCTATTCAAATTCAAATTTTTTATTTGGTTTCGAGCACTATAAATAATAGAAACAAGCACGTCAAATAGAAATGTAAATAGACATATAACAAGTACCTAATATAAACTAACAATAAATATATATAAATATAGAACCCAAAACATAGTATATAATTTTTTCCTTAAAATCTGATCTTCAGTGCAGTGTCCAACAAAACAAGGTAAAAAGGTTTTCAGTTTGCATATTATGATGGTAATTCCTCAAAAAAGTGAAAAATTCATCTGTGGTGTAAAAACTCTGTGATAAAAATTTCTAATTTTATTTTTTAATTTATTTTGACAATTTATTGTTTTAATATTAGAGGTTAACATATTATAAATTTTACTCCCAGCTTAGATTGGTGATTTTTTACAAATATTTAAGTTAAGCTTGTCAGAAGTTATTTTTATTTCTTGTATCGTACGCATGAAAATTACTGTTAAATTGAATTAGATTTCTATTTCGATGAATATATGATAATAATTTTAAGAGATAAATTGAACTGTCAAAAGTTTATTTGACCTGAATGTCTCTCTGCAAGATCTTTTGAAAAGTATACTAAAAATGATTCTAAAGATTCTTTTTTGTATTATAAATACTCTCTCTATATCTGAGGCCTGACCCCACACTACTATGTTATAAGCTATTGCAGACTATATGAAAGCATAATATATTTTAGCAATTGTACGATCAACATAATTACGGAGACCAGAAATTACGTAAGCTCCCTTATTGAGCTTCTTACAAACATTGTCAATCTGAATGTTCCAATTGAGGTGGCAATCCATAGACAAACCCAGGAAACTAACACATGAGGAAATCTCAAGATCATGACCATCGAAGGAAATGCTGATATCACAAGGTGCTTTACGAATAGTTCTTAAATTCATAGCTACAGTTTTGGTATGGTTAATCATTAACTTATTAGCAAAGCACCATTTAGAAAACTCATTTAGTACAGTGTTCATTTTATTTTTTAAGTGACTTTCTGACATATCGAATACTACGATAGTAGTATCATCTGCATATAGAAAAACCTGGCCCTGACTTATATAGTCGGGAAGGTCATAAATGAAAAGTCGGAAAATTAGGGGATCTAAGATACTTCCCAGAGGTGTGCCAATATTCTGATTAAAATCAGAAGACATTACATTTTTAATTTTTACAAAAAATTTTTTGTCAGTCAAAAATGAAACTATAAATGCGTTTATATTACCACGAAGTCCTAGGGCGCCTAGTTTAGCAGAGAAACTGTTTATCAACAGTGTCGAATGCAGGTGTCAAGGCAAAAGACAACGTAATTACAAATTTACCTTTGTCCATCTTATTAGAAATATACTGTACAAGATTAATGCACTCAGTTTCCGTAGACATGCCTCTCTGAAAACCCTGTTGCCTGTCGTTTAAGATATTATATTTGCAAATAAAGTCATAAATACGATTTTAAACAATGTTTTCAAAAATATTAGAAAAGGAACTCAACAAGGGAATAGGCCTGTAGTTTTCCATGCTAAGAAGAATCCCCCTTCTTAAATATAGGTACAACTATAGATTTTTTTAGCCTGTCCGGAAATACACCAGCACATACCGAAAGATTAATCAGGTTACACAATTTGGTTGAAATATTAAATATAACATGTTCATTAAACTTAATGGATATAGAGTCGAAACCACAAGATTCTTTGTTGGGGAAACTCATGACAACTTTCTCCACCTCGGTACTTGTATCAAACCGGTAATAAAACGAATTCAAGACAAGTCTTCGACCAACAGTGCAAATGCCGGAATAAGTATCCAGCTTGGTAGGAATAACTAATTCTAGGTATTCCACAAAGATTGACGCAATCTCAAGTGGCTCAGAAAATATTTTATTATCTCGAGATAGAACTATGTTTTTTGTAGTATTAATGTTTTTGCCCTGTATTTTGTTAACTATTGACCAGCTTGTTTTAACTTTATTGGTTGAACGAGAAATTAATGTGTTATACTAAGCGAGTTTTTCATCTTTATTTTTCAAAGTTACTTCTTTTTTAAATATTAAATAGCGATGTTTGATTACATCGTCCCTACTATTATTTTTTAGTCAGTTTAGTTTTTCTAGATTTTAAATTTGGATTAAAAGGTCCTCCGAAAATCTTATTTTAAAATTATTTTTAATCTTTTTGGTCATTAGGGGAAAAGTAGTTTGTCACTGGTGGTATCCTCCAAAAGACGATATACTTGAAGATATCCATTTTTGGGTACAGTTTTTAGTTCATTGGTAGTCGATTTATTGCTTCCGATCACTGTTTTTCCTTTTTTTACTTGTTTACGTGAGCGCGGGGTATTTTGGTATTTGGTCTGGTCCGCAACAGTTTTCGATACATTGCGATCTTGCTGACTGAAAAGTATATGTTTAAACCTAGTTATGTGTTCCATAACGCTGACTAATTGTATATATTCACAAGAACTCGATTGCAGACATCAGCATATATTTTAATATAAATTGTATTCGTAAAATATTGTTAAGTTAGTTATAAGGCAGAATCTATGTAACTTGGTTCTCAAAATAAATTGTTTTTTAAAAAGTCAATTTCGGGTTTGCGAAACTTAACTGGCGCAGTCGGGCACGGATTTTGATCGAACGGAAAAGACATACATCGCTAATCCGGTCTGTTTCAACAGTTCGTCGATCAAGAACCAGAAAATAGAAAAAAAGAAGTTTGCAGCCCTCGAGAACCTACCAGAGAGAAGTCCAACATCGACCAAACCTCTGGGAACCTAGAATTAAGACGCCTGGGACACCTCACATCGGGATCCAAGGCAGTAGTTTAAGAAAAGGCAGCCAAGAAAAACAATGCAGTTAATCTTCGCTGGAATACTATTGTAAGTGCTCATTTCCTTCACAATTTCCCATTTTTCCTAGTTTTACATAGGCATTTTATTTTATTTTTATACATGTACAATTCTTTTTATGTCTGACATTGACGAAATAATTACAAATTTGTCACAATTAAGTGTAAGCTCGATCGACGAAACTTATTCGACAGTTCTTGAAAATAATTTAGTTCTCGAAACATCTACCCCAACAAAAAACATGAGTCGCGATATTCCACTTATGAGATATCAAGCCGATAACATTCCTCTCTTTGACGGTAATACTAAATTGCTTCAAAGATTTTTCTGCTCATGTGAAAACGTTTTAAAAAATTTTCAAAATTCTATAAATCTTGACGACCCTATAAATGTAATACTTTTAGATACTATATTGAGTAAATTACGAGGTAGGGCAGTCGATTTAATTGGATCTAGATCTGAACTTAACTCTTGGAATCTAATTAAAAACACATTAAATTTAACATTCTCTGATCAAAGAGGCATTGATTGCCTCCTACAAGATTTAATTTCTATAAAACCACAGAAAAATGAATCTCCTTTAAATTTCGGCATGCGAATACAAGATGCTAGGAGTCTTTTATTTGCAAAATTAAGTACTCTTATAGTTGACGATACAGAAAAAAGAATTAAAGTAGCCCATTATGACGACTTTGCCTTAAAAACATTTTTAGCAGGCCTACCTTACCAGTAGTTAGACTTAAAAATCCTCAAAATCTCGAAGAGGCCTTAGCATTTACAACTGAAGAAGAAAATTTTATTCAGTTTAGCTCAGGTAGAAACTACACAACGAATTCTAATTTTAAAACCAATTATAATACAAATTTGCCTAATATAAGAAATCAAAATTCAAGCGTTCAATCGAGACCACAAAATATATACCCCAACCAAATTTTTTACTTTTACCTCGACCCATGCTACCCCCAAATAATTTTCCACCTAGGCCTTTTCAAACAACACCTATGATAAACAACTTTACGCCTAGACCATTTCAACCAATGCCAACAAGTAATTTTCCACCTAGGCCCTTCCAACCAGGACAACAATTTCAAAACCAAAACTTTAGATTCCCATTTGCCAACAACAGACAACCACAAAATCAACTTTCCTCATTTCCAAAATCAAGCGCGATAATTCGAAACCAGAGACAAAGTGAATTAAATAAGGTTACTCCTATGGACACTAGTTCAGGCAATACTGTGTTAAATAAACCAAAACCCAAATTTACATTTCAAGAATTATACGTCCAACAAATAACTAATCCTTCAAACTCTAATGAAAACCCTGAGGAAATTAAAGAACTAACAGACTATGCGACATACGAAGATAGCCAAAATTATTTTTCAAATAACTACGAAATAAGTCAAAATTACTATGGTGCAGATAATACATATCCATACCCATATGACACCACATACGCTGACACATACTCGACGGACCATTATTATATTTCTTAATAATATGAGGTCAGACCTTCCATATATTTTTGTTCCGGAAATCGAAGCATACTTTTTAATAGATACAGGTAGTTCTAGAAGTTTGATAAATCCTGATATTGCTCATAAATTTTACAAAAAATTTATAATACATGAAACCTTTAATATTCAGACGGCACATGCTATGTTTAATCACGATGAAGTTGCTAATATTGCCTTTTTCAATATTTTCAACACAAATGGCTTTCATAAATTGTATCTATTTGATTTTTCCCAAAAATATGAATGGCTTAATAGGCGCAGATATTTTGAGCCAATTAAATGCCAGCATTAATATAAAAGCAGGGACATTAAAAACCCCTTTTGCTGAAATTCCTATAATTTACGAAAAATCTAAAAAAAATCTGACAAAACAGACTTCCAAAATTATTACATAAACATACCTGCGAGAACACAACAAATTATAAAAGTACCTGTAAAAATGAAAGTAGGTATAGGGATTCTTGAGTATACAAAATTTGAAAAGAATCTCGAAATGCCCAAAGCTTTAGTAAATGTTTCAAATTATTTCGCTATAACATCTGTAACCAATTCTTGCGATTTCCCTGTTGAAATAAATTTTGCCGAACCAGTCGATATCGAACCCCTTGATATGTGCCACATTAACTTTCTCGAGAAAATGGAAACCGACAAAGATATTTCCGAATATCACGATTCTCTTTTAAAAACCAATCTAAAAAATCTTCGCCTTGACCATTGCAACTCTGAAGAAAGAGAAGCAATACGGAATTTGTGTTTAGAGTCCAGAGACATATTCTATTGTGATAAAGTCCCCCTAACTTTTACTAATCAGATCAGGCATAAGATTAACTTAAAAGATGAGTCCCCTATTTTTACAAAAAGTTATCGTTACCCTGAAATGAAAGGAAGTCAAAGAACAAATTTCCAAGATGCTTGAGCAAGGTATTATTCAAAATTCAGTCTCCCCTTGGTCTAGTCCCATTTGGATCGTTCCAAAGAAGTTAGATGCTTCTGGAAAACGTAAATGGCGGCTTGTGATCGACTACAGACGCCTCAAAGAACGCCCTATTGACGACAAATATCCCCTCCCTAATATTTCAGATATTCTAGACAAGTTAGGCAGAAGCCAGTACTTCACAACCTTAGATCTAGAGAACGGATTTCATCACATTGGGATGGACCCCGACGACGTTCAAAAAACAGCTTTTTCTACTGAAAATGGGCATTATGAATTCAAAAAGATGCCATTCGGTCTAAAAAACGCACCATACACATTCCAACGTGTGATGGACAATATACTGCGTGGTCTTCAAAATGAAATTTGCCTCGTATATCTAGACGATATTGTAATTTTTAGCACTTCCCTACAGGAACATCTTACCCGATTAAGACAAGTTTTCACCAGACTTCGAGAATCAAATTTTAAGATTCAAATGGACAAATCCGAATTTCTAAGAAAAGAAGTCTAATATTTAGGTCATGTAGTCACCACAGAGGGTGTCAAACCCAATCCTGACAAAATTTCCGCTATAAAAAATTTTCCAATTCCGAAAACCCAAAAAGAAATAAAATCATTTTTAGGGTTATTAGGTTATTATAGACGTTTCATCAAAGATTTTGCAAAAATTACCAAAGCTATGACTCTTTGTCTAAAAAAGGATTCAAAAATAATTCATAACTCTGATTTTGTCAACTCCTTTAATCACTGCAAACAACTGCTCATCAATGCACCAATCCTCCAATATCCCGATTTCGAAAAAGCATTTGTCCTCACAACCGACGCTATTAACTTCGCTATAGGTGTAGTACTATCTCAAGGAAATGTTCCCAATGACAAACCAATAGCTTACACCTCTAGAACGTTAAACGACTCCGAAACTAAATACTCTACCATCGAGAAAGAACTACTTGCCATAGTATGGGCGTGTAAATATTTTCGCCCTTATCTATTTGGTCGAAAATTTCAAATTTTCACGGACCATCGTCCTCTAGTCTGGCTGTTTAACCTAAAAGAACCGAACAGTAAACTTGTAAGGTGGAGATTAAAACTCGGGGAATACGATTACGAAATAATATATAAAAAAAATACGAACGCAGGCGCACTTTCACGAATATGCATCAATGCGATCGAAAATGAAAGCGTAATAAATAACCCGGGAGACATAGACTTAGATATAGACACCTTTTTAGACCAATCATTTGACCCAAACAACTTAGCACTAACCGACATTACTACAACTTTAAAAAATTTGGAAACACCGAAACCAAAAGAAAACAAAATCAAAATTTTACAAGACATAAGAATAGGTCCATCTCAACCACCCCAGATACCAGAATGTAGTTTACAAACACCTCACTCAAGTAGTAACAACAAAACAATTAATGACGGTATCTCTATCCTGGACGAAATCATAAATAATAAACCCAATCAAATAATAATTTCGAAAAATCCCTACGACAAAATTGAAGTTACTTGGGACACCTTTGAAAAACACAATATATGGAACGTAAAAATCGGAAAAGGAAATCCTCGACTAATACTAGACTTCTTAAAAACATACACTTCAGATAACAAAACCTTTCATTTATATCTCTACGACGATTCTATGTATCTCGAATTTAATGACATATACATGAGACATTTTTATGCAACAGCCTTAAAACTAATAAAATGCACTAAATTAGTCAATTCCATAAAAGACCCCGAAGAACGCACCCTCCTTATTAAATACCAACACGAAGGCAAGTGTAATCACCGTGGCATTTCTGAAACCCTTGAAAAACTCAAAATAAACTACTACTGGCCATGCATGAAATCCGAGATGTCCAAATACATTAACGAATGCGAAATATGCCAAACATCAAAATATTCTCGTAAACCTCCGTATGTGCCTCTAGTTCTTACCGAAACAGTAGGAAAACCATTCCTGTTATTGCATATAGATGTTTTCAAATTCGAGAATCAAAAATTTCTAACTATTATAGACACATTTTCAAAGTTAGGACAAGCCTTGCCTGTGTCCGGCAAAACCTCTATTGAAATTTGTACAGCTCTAATACATTATTTCTCTTTCTACGGCATGCCCGAACGAATAATAATGGACAACGGTTCTGAATTTAAAAACAACACGGTACAAGAACTTTTAAAAGCCCACAAAATAGACATACATTTTACAACACCGTTCCATCATGAATCTAATTCCCCCGTAGAACGCTTCCACTCGACAATCATAGAACACCTACGTATTTTAAGAGAAAGGTTCAAAAAGGAAGACACAAAAACATTAATGAAATATGCCCTGATAGCATATAACAATTCCATACATTCGTTAACCAAATACACCCCTTTTGACATAACATTTGGACATACCAATTCTAGAAACCCGTGCGACTTAATAAAAACAAATTTTTATGTAGATTATGTATCGAATCACAACGACAAACTAGAACACCTTTATGACGACATAAAAAATACCTTACAAACTCAAAAAGAAAAAGTAATCGAAAAACGTAACACTCTAGGACCAAATCAGTTTAAAATAGGACAGACTGTTTATAAAACAAGTAACAAACGAGACAAAAAGGAAAAGAAATTCCTCGGTCCCTTCGAAATTGTCGAACTGTTAGAAAATAACAAAGTCTCAATGAAAAATAAATCAAACAATAAACTCGAAACTATTCACATAAAAGAACTAAAAACCCCTGTTGTAGCGTGGCTCTTCGAAAGCACAAGCGCAGAAGTGACCTTCCACAACCTCGACAAGAACCCCGGACTATTACCACTAAAACTTGGCAACTCCCAAAATATAATCGATTTTTGGTCATTCGTACAAATCTATGGCATAACCTCTATATTAGACGAATATACACTTTTAAAAACTAGTTTTAGGAAAATAGTAACCTCCCTAAAGAACTCAACGATCTATAAAAAAGAATTTTACAACTCATATAATCTAGCTTCTATTCTCGAAAATAAAATTAAATCACAAATAGCACAGATAAATCCTATAGCATTTAGAAACAGAACAAAAAGAGGACCCGTAAATGGCTTTGGCTCGATAATAAAATCTTTAACAGGTAATCTTGATCAATCCGATGCCGAAAAGTACGACAAGGCAATCTCATCGATATTTGCGAACGAAAATCATTTAAAATCAGCAATGCAAGGGCAAATAACCATAATACAAAAATCTAATAAACTATTTCAAGAAATTTCAAAAAACTTAACACATAACCATCTTATCTTAGAATCGCGTACCCTACAAATAGAAGAAGTTCTTAAATACTTAGAAACAAAACAAATGGAGACAAATCACTATTTTTTAATACATATGCTAATTTCTCAAATAACAACATCTTTTCAAGAACTTTACGACATCCTAGAAAAAATACAAATAGCAATAACATTTTCTAAATTAAACACATTTCATAATTCAATTTTAGATCCCAATGATCTCTTCAATGAGATAGAAATTGTAACGAAATAAAATCTGGTAAACTCCCGTTTCTTCCGAATCTCGAAAATATTCTTATTTTTGAAAAAATATTACAAATCAAAAGTTATTCAAAAAGAAATCCTTATCCAAATACCTTATCCTCAATGAGCGGAAGTATGCCTCATTTCACCAACAATGCCAAGAAGTCAGTACAGAAGAATACCTCTGCCATGAACTCAACCCAGCGCCCATCGGTCAAGAACCTCCATGCGAAGTACAGATGCTCAAGTTTATCCAAAATATAACTCAATGTCACCAGATGAAAATTGAAATCCAAGATATCAAAATTGAGAAACTAGAAAGGCAAGAATGGATGTTAATAATTCCAAAGCAAGTAGTAGCTGTACAACAATGCGGTGCGAATAAAGATAATATTCCGCTTAAAGGAACTTACATCCTCGAAATGAACCCAAGCTGTGAAATATACATAAACAACGTATTATTAAAGACGTACCAAGACCCCAAAATACACTTCAAAAACATCGAACTTCCACAAATAAATCTGAAGTATTCGAACGAGGAGTCGGTTCCAATAAAGTTTAGTAACTTTGAACTAAGCTCTTTAAATCTCAACGAAGCAAGAGAAGAATCCAAACAGCACTTGATGTTCAACACCAAAAATTAAACGAAGCCCTTCAACAGCCCGTATACTTCCACAAATTCAGTTTTTGGACGCTATTACTGTATCTGGTAATACTTATAGGAATTGGGTACTTCCTCTACAAGAGAATCATTAGCCCAAGATTCAAGAAGCCCAAGCCTACCCCGAGATACCAAGAAGCTAACCCACACCCAATTCAAAGATAGTTATCTGAAGCTCGCTACCTCCGTAAGCTCGTCTCTAGGTCGGGAGGAGTTATGTGTTCCATAACGCTGACTAATTGTATATATTCACAAGAACTCGATTGCAGACATCAGCATATATTTTAATATAAATTGTATTCGTAAAATATTGTTAAGTTAGTTATAAGGCAGAATCTATGTAACTCGGTTCTCAAAATAAATTGTTTTTTAAAAAGTCAATTTCGGGTTTGCGAAACTTAACTACCTTTGCAGATTTTATGGGGGCTGGTAGGGGGCTGGCGGAGAGGTTTCGTTGTTATTCCTATGGACATGAGCAGGTCCTTCAACAAGCATAGTTTGCTGTACCGAGGATTTTGAACAGGATTTGTTGTTCTCCATTATATTGATAGATGTCGCATGTTGTAGCGATTCTTGATTTCTTGGGTTTGTTTTTTGATGGGGTTACGTAATAATTAATTTTTGGTTACTAATATGATCTACTAGTCTACTAGTTACCTCTTGGGAGCCTTCCCTTAGTTGTACTTACACGTAACGTTTTAAGTTCAATCTGTTGCTTTACACACGTATTTTGTAATCAAATATTAACATAGTATTACTGTCGTGAAAAACTTCTTGATCACTTATTTCACTTATAGATACCTTTCGAAACTTATTTTTCACTTCACACAGTAGTTTATTAGCCTCAAAAGCACTTGGTAGTTTCTGATTTACTATTAGTTCAAATATTTCTGATTTTTTAAATTTATTTAGTTCCACAACTAACAAGTGGCATACGTCCGCCATCTTAATATTATATTATAGAAATATAATATATACATATATATATATATATATATATATATATATATATATATATATATAGATATTACCAAAAAACAATGAGCAAAAGTTGTATTATAGTAATTATTATAAGTCATACATCCTACAACTATAATTAAATCAGATTAAAGTAAACACTGAATACTTTTTGTCAGTAAGAAAAGCATTTCCTTAGAATCATTGTGTCAGTTGTTTTCTATATGGCCAGCAAACCTGCAGTGTAATTTCCAATCTCACAAGAGTATCCATGTATTAGTTAATAAAAAGGATTTAATAAAACTTTTAGAATTGCGCCGGTTTTTTATAATATATTTATTTATATATTTTATGTAGAGGCGATACGTGTAAATTAAAGAAAACATACATATACTTAAGAATGGTTTGATGAATGCCTTAAGACTAGGGTTCTTAAGAACATCTTTAACCTATTTAAAAAATATACTTAGCGATCTCTTAAGATAAGACCTTTTTAGCTTTAAGATGTAAAACCTCCTGAAGAATCTTTAAATTTAAGAAGGTTTGTGAAGAGCTTTTCTGAGGATCCTATAGAGCTTTGTAAAGGTTAAATTGTTTCTTGGGCATTATGTCAATGAAGCCTATTATTCTTGTATTATTTGGCTTTAGAAGTATTTCATTTTACTTCTTAATGTACAATTCAACTTTAAGTTAACTTTTAGCTTTCTTACAAATTAAGTAAAGCTTTACAGCTTTCCAAAACACCAATAATCACAAAAATGGAATTTAGAAACATGATATGCTGTATGCAATATTCTTAAATCTCCCTGTATTATTTGAAAACACGATAAAATACTAGTTTTTCAAATTCAAATTGCCATATATACTAAAAATATTTTCAGAAAATTTTGTTACAAAAGCCGGATACCCTTTAGCATATAACATGTTTGTGATCTATTTATTTATTATTGTAATTTTAAAGTTTTTAGTTTACCTCGCATTATTAACATATTTTCTGGTCTTCAGTATGTTTCAATTAAAAATTGTAAAGCTTTTTTTATCTTACATTATTTTTATTGCATTTGAACACTTATTTGTAGTATTATATAAACCCTGTATATTGTATTTATACAATTTTAATAACAAATATCTGTATGAATACCGTGTTACTAAGGCTGAAAATATATCCTAAAATAAAAATTTCTGTTTTCAGTACGAAAAAAAATGAAATGAACCATTTTCCAAGTGCAAATAAAACAAATATCCATATTAATAATTTTCTCTTAATGCTTAACCAGTTCAAGTAATTTCATAATATTCGACTAGTAATATATTTCGAAATATTTCCAAATTCATTTTTGATTAATATGGATATAATTATTAAAGTAAAATTTTCTTATCCAATTTTGTCTTCAATGTCTTATAATTATATGCATTATCCTATTTCAATTTTATCATTTATTGGCCCAATAAAAATTGTAGACGGTTGCATAAAACTAAAACATCCAATTTACTTACGAAATCTTTTCTGCAACAGCAGGAATCAAATATGCTCAAATTTATTGTCGTATTAAAAGTACATAATACAAAAAAAAACTCATCATTTTAATATGTATTGCTGAATCTGAGCAAAAAGTAAGCATGGGCGCGCAATAGATTACCTTAAGTATATCAAAATAAAATATATTTTGTTTGTCAATTATAGTTTGTAACTACCCCTCGTAAATGAATGTTCTTGTACGCACACTTATATCTTTGTATATTTCTTCTATCTAATATATGATGATATACTGATTTACTAAACAAAGCTCAGTTCAAATATCACACAAAATGTTATTTATTGCATTTCTTATTGTTATACAAGAATAATCAAATCTAAACATATCAATTTTTAACATGAATTAAAACAATTTACAATTAAAGGGCTCACTTTTACTTTTTTTTTTAAATTCCGTCTGTTTCAAATCGGAATAAATAACCCGTATCTGTGTCACTGATGGTATATGTGAGTTCAACCTTACATCGACTGGCAACCAATCAGAATTTGGGGAATATTGTAAACACTCTGCGGCGACATACTATCGGCGTTGGCGTTTGTAGTAAAACGTATACAATTTGTGGATATCTGACATGACACAGATTTCTATGTTATACCGTTGATTGAATGAAAAAAAGAAGATGTGCAACCTCGTGGCACAAAAGGTGTCCGAGATGTGGTTGGTGACATTAAATGTAGCCGCTAAGGAAGGTGTCCGAGATTTTACTCGGCGATGGGCGCCCTCAGTCATTTACAGCGAAGCAGCGGTAAGCGGGGAAGGAATACCGTTCAGTAGGTTTCCTGTCGATATATCGTATAGTCAACGAAGACGTAGGAATGGTTCATCCGTATCGTTTATGTCATAGTGGTTATTGGATTTCCCCCGTTTTCTAGTCAAATTCGTGAATTTTTAATTCTATGACACTAGAGTTCGTTGTATTCTTGTGAAACTATTAATTAATGCAATCGTGTCTGCCAAAAAGTAGATTGTGCGTATGTTGGATGCAAAAATAAAAGAAAAATAATGTATTTAACTTATTAATTTATACCCACTGCATATTGAGAAATATATTAAGGTGTTAATAAAAACCATGCTATACAAACAATTAAAGTGGGATTCTGAAAAAATGCATAGTCATAATAAGAAATATTTGGAAAATAAACCACATAGAAAAATAGAATTCTGTCGAATACATAATTTTTCAATTTCCTTTCCTGACCGTGATAGTAAATTTAATATTTATGCTTTTAATTCAATGAAACAATTTAATTTTGATTTCTGGTTTTAAAAAAATGTTAGTTTTTTAAAATATTTGTTGTATAACCTATATATATATATATATATATATATATATATATATATATATATATATATATATATATTTAAACACTAAGCTAAATTTTTCAGCAAGTTCGTGAGAGAGTTGTACTGCACCGATTTATATGATTTTTTTTAAATAATCGTCTGGTGACCGAGACCTTTCAACACTATTTTTTGTATTTTATACAGTGTGTTTCAAAAAACCACTGATCGCTATTCTGCTCAAACAGCTTGACGTAAAGAGTTGCATTTTGGCACACAGGTTGATTGTAGGTTGTAAACATTCGATAAGAAGGGATTCAAAACTCAGATTTCAAGGGGTTGAAACCGCCACTTAAATATTACAATATTTTTTATTTAAAAAATAGTTGGTTTTCGGAAAAACGCTTAAACTCATGTATTTTATTTAATTATTTTAAGTACTTGAAAATTTCCTAGAAATGTATACAATGTGTTTTAAAAATCGGGCCACTCATTAATCACGGTTCTGCTTAAACAGCTTGACCTTAAAAAGCAGTATTTTGGCGTACAGGTTGATTGTACGATGTAGAATCATCAAAAATCAAATTTCAAAGGGATGAAACCGCCCCTTGAATATTACAATATTTTTTATTTAAAAAACAGTTAGTTTTTCAAAAAAAAACGCTTAAATAGGTATATTTTATTTTATTTTTTTACATATTTTTTAAAAATGTTTTAAAAAATATGTATGTTGAAAGAAAATGCAATTAAAAAGGTAGTTTATAAAGAGGTATTTAAAAGAGGCGATATAAGTACCTAAGATAACGAAGTCGAGGGTACTCGCTAGTATGTATTTAATTCACGAAAATAAAGAAAAAATGTCTCAAGCAGAAATTTTGACGTTCCTCATAAGTATTTAAGTAATAGCAGTAAAATGGCATTAAAAAATATATACTATTATTTAAAAATCTACATGTAAAGCGCGCGCTAAAATATATAATTTAATAACTAAATATAACTTTCATGTTGTGATGTGTAAAAATTCAGCAAATTTCCTTTACCCGGAATTTCCTTCGTTATGATTTTTCCACATTTGTTAGGAATAGTGAAGTGTGACCCAATATAGTCCCGTACATAATCACAGTATATATGTGTTACATATATTGTCTTTTCAAACATTTTTATTGGGTGCCATTTTATTTCATCATATTGGATTCCTACCAATATTTTACCAGTTTTTTTAATAATTTAAAATAAATTCAATAAGTAGTTTTTACATTGACACGTACCGCCATTTTGTTTCACCATCTTAAATTCGACCACGACTTTAACAATTTATCTCTATATCACACTTAATTCTTGCAGAAACATTGAAATTAATTTAATAAATAATATTTTCAGGCTGATTTTTTAAATATTTTATTACGCCGCTGTTTTGTTTCGCTCCCTTGGATGCATATCAAACTGTTACCATTTCATTCCTATGTAACACTTTTGGATTGGAACAAATTGGATAATTAGTTTTTTAGTAATAATTTTTTTAACTTTCTAAATAGTTTTCGTTAACGATCAACTTGTTTTAATATTAGAGTGGTGTATTATTTTGGGTTAGGATCCAATAAAAAAAACAAAAGTCTTTCTTCAAATTGTCGACATTGCGCAACTTTACTGTTGCATCCTCAGGATTCTATATCCTGCGTGAAACCCATATTATCAGTCTTTACCTACTTCGTTGGTCCGCATTTATTGTTTGCATTCTCAGGACACACCGATTTTATATCCTGCATGAAACCCATATTATCAGTCTTTTCCTACCCCGTTGGTCCACAGATGCAAAATTTGAGGTAAATTAGATAATTACTTTTTTTAGTAATAATTTTTCCACTAGGCCGCCAACTTTTTCCAGCATATTGATTTTTTACCAGATCATCCCCATATGAGCCTTAATTTTTAATTAAGATTTGAAGCAAATCTGATGAGTAGTTTTTAAGCTATGCCGCGAACTAGCAGACAGACAAAGAAACCGCAGACGGACCAACGGAATTTATGAAATATATTTTTTAGCATCTAGAACTCTCTAAAACGCAAAGATATGTAAAACCGGAGAGGGCGGTTTTTTTCAGATTACAAAAATGTTATTTGGCCGTCATTTTATTCCGCCATCTTAAATCAATACCACACTTTTACTAGTTCATCTTTATACTATAATTAGTTGATTTCTACATAATACTTGATTTTTTTGCAAAATTTGAGATAAATTAGATAAGCACTTTCTAAGTAATATTTTCACTTTTCACTAGGCCGCCATTTTGTTTAGCCTTTTTTAGCTATTCCGCGAACAGACAAACCGACAGGCCTGCAGACCGACAGACAGACAGACCGACAGAATCGTGAAAATATGTTTTTCGTCAACTAGGGACTTTAAAAAATCTCGGAGTGTCATTTTTTCACGATTAGAATACTTCCCTTTTATGAGGGAAGTAATAAAATGTAAAAAAAATCTGTTGTACACCACTGATTTTAGGAATTGCTAAAAATACAAATAGTGCCTCGTCATCAGATTCAAGCAAAGATTCAAGCAAATAACTTATTGAGTAACAATATAAGGTCTAAATTATACAGGGTCTCGGGAATTAACTGTCAAACTCACCGAACTTTAAAGAGCTTTATGTTTCTTATTTTAAATGCAAGCCTCTATATTTTTTATTGCCATCAATGCGAGTTTAAAAAACAAATCTTTTTACTAAATTCATCGCTATTCACAACCTATTGAGAGTTAATCGCCGAAAACTCGTTTTGTCCAATATTTCAATAACAAAGCAAAAACGAAGACGGGTATGAAAAGATCTTGCCAACCTTCTTAATAGATCTAGGGTAATTTTTCAAAATGCATTGCGGATTCTTTGTTGCATGTTTTCAAGTTTAAGGTTCGTATAAAGAGTTTTCCCAGCCCCACAAAAATAAATCTAATTGAGTTAGTCTGGTGACCGAAGCGGCCATCTACTTGGCCCTATTCTTCCAGATCAGCGATTTGAAATTATTCTATTGACGTGATTTCTGCAATGAGTAATGTGCTTGGGCTCCATCATATTGCAGCCACATTGCATCCCTTATGGATATTGGTAAATGTTGACTTAAACGGGATAACTCATTTGCAAAAAGTCTAGATACATATCGCCATTTAAGTGCCCTTTGAAAAAGTGTGGATCAAAGACATATTCTCCAATGTCCCCCCCCTCACACACACCCAATTTCAATAAAATTTTAGGGTTATGTGGACAACCATAGGAGATACCCAAAAATGTAAAAAAATATGGGGCATGTAGTTTAAAAAAATATGCGATTATGACGTCACACTTTTTTGGGTCGGCCTTTTATAATCAAAAATATTTTTCTAGAATGCACCCTAAGATACATTAAATAGTATGTAAAATATTAAAATCCTTAGTCAATTAATAACTCAGCTACAAAAGAAAGGAAGTGTGATGAAAAACCGTAGATCCTTGATAATTAAAATATCAGTACGCCACTGCTAGTTAATTCTCACGTAATATCAGGTAAATTGGATAATTCTGGTTTTAGTAATAATTTTTTTAACATTTCTCTAGGCCGACATTTTCTTCCGCCATATCGGATTTCTTCCAAATGTCCCTCTCATATGATCCTTAATTTTTGACCAAAATTTGATGTCAAGCGGGTAAGTATTTTTAGGTAAGCTGTGAACAAACAGACGGACCGACAGAATTGAGAAAACATATTTTTTTGTAATCTAGGGACCCTATAAGGTAAAAACCTGTAAAACCCTGGAAGGCTGATTTTGTACGATTAAAACTTCTTAAGCTAAGGGGTTTTAATATTATAATTTTTAATGAAAACGATGCAGCAGTTTGAAGTAACTTGAAGTCGTATTTTCTTTTTCAAAGTCAATATTGTATTATCTGAAAATTAGAGGATATAAGGATCTATTTTATTAAATCTTGAGTATATCTTAGAGCCATTAATGTAACACTGAGTCGAGATTTTTCTTATAGTCGACCTAGACTGAGTAAGGGTTTCTTCTTTTCACGTTATCCCGTCTGCATAATATTAAATCAATTGTCAGTTGTTCTCTGCATCCCATTGCACATCTAAGACAGCCTTCTTGTTGCATATTGATAATACTGTGCTGCTCGCAGTATTTATAGATTTGCAGAATTTGATTACCTTTTAGAGCATTAGCAGGCAAGTTATTGGTCAATACTTACTAGGATCTTGGACATTGTGTTAGTGTTTTGGTAGAAAATATGCCTCTTCCTCTGTACGAAATAACGGCATGTTATATAATCGATGTGCCGTATAATTTCATAATTCGGCAGTTTTAATTGGTAGTAGAATTTAATTTCCTATATGAGTTTCCTCTGAGCTAGTAAAAAGTTTAATGTAATGTTTACGGGTATTGCTAGTCGTATATCTCAGAACTCTAGCACTGTAAATGTAGCTGATATAGTGGTTCGTGCTATGAATGCTGATGAAATCAACTCATTATTTCTTCTAGACGTCTCTGAAACACACTCCTTTTTACTCTACCGCTCTATTATGGCCTATAATTTTCATTCATTCAATTTTTTTGCAGTCTTTTTTTCAGTGGTAATATTTACTACTCGAAGGTAGTTGTTATTTGCATATACGTCACAGGATCCCTTTCGTCAACAATTTTTGTTAATTTTCTTTGAGTTTAAAATGTTGTTCGGCTACATTAAAGGTTTTTCACTCAGTGTTTCAATATTAAGCAAATATTCGTTAGGTAATCATCGTTTCGATGCCTCTTCATACGTTGTTCAGTACCTCGAAGTGTTTATTATTAGAATTATTTATATTAATAGTATTATTGTTATGTCATATTATGACAAAAGAGATATATAAACTTCTGGTAAATGTAATGAAGGAAAATACGTGTAAAAAATCACATCAACGTTATTTTTATGTGTGTACATAATTTTACCGAGTTATTAAGATACGCTCTTCATTTGCATTATTTGCCAAAATTATTTCGGAGATAATGTATTGATAAATATGTTGTGTATAACCACCGAAAATAGAACAAATTATATCAAATAATACTTTTTATGTGACGAAAATACAATATTTACTCTTAATTTTACACATATGGATGTTGTAAACCTACTATGTATATATTTGACATAAAAAATATACTACTTAATATAAGTAAATAAATTTGAGTTTATTTATATAAAAAATAAATAAGTAAAATCCTTAGTACTAAAAAATTAGACTAAACTTATACAAAAAACAATTAAACATAGAATACTTCAGATGGATTTGATATTTTCTTTATAAATCGGCCTGACTGGCCTTTGCCCTTTACTAGAGTGTTCCTCAATAATAGATGGTACAAGATTCTGCAAGCTCTTGATTTTGGCATCCAGTTTTTCTTTATGTCTCACCTCAGTAAGCACTTGGTCTAACATTGACACGACTTCATCTACATTATCTTTTGTAAAAACCATAGGAGGTTTAAACTTGATAACATTGCATTCGGGTCCGTCGGCACTAACCAGAATATGCTCTTCACGCATTCTGTAGGCAAAAAAGATATAATAAAGCAAAATAAAATCTAATAGTCCTAAATATGCAAAATGTCTCTTGGTAAGAGACATATTAATATTGTAAAAAACTGATATTTCGGAATCTATAATATGATAGAGTAACTTACTTATTTAGTTATACCTTCTGTCTAGATTTTAGACTATTGTGCCACAGTTCAAATATTACCTTGTGTTTCTGAAACGTGTAGAAAATTAGTTTTACCGTCTCTATATTCTTACCTTTGCACAACAATTTCTGCGCATTCCTTGTTAGCTTCTCTGGTTTCACGGTCTTTAACCAAATCAACACCAACGAATAATCCCATACCTCTAACATCGCCAATGTATTTGTGTTTTTTTGCCAACATTTGACAGCAGTCAAGAAGATATTCGCCTACAATTAAAGCCCTTTCTCTTAAGTTTTGCTTCTCAATCGTGTCGAATACTGCATTGGCTATTGCACAAGAGACTGGGTTTCCGCCATACTAAAAAAATGTAAATCATTTTATTGCTGTTTTTATCATTCGTACTAATTTACGCCTAAAACGGCTTTAAAAATGCATAAATAAAATATTATTTTAAAGGTATATTAGCACGTTAGGATTAAACAATCTTTTAGACATGGGTAATTAAATAAAATTAATTATAGAAATATCGTTAATAATATTAATAATTATATAAAAACACATGAATTATATTACTATGAGGTTTTAAAAACATTTTGTTATGTGTTACTATTAGAAGTTTTGATACAGAACTAAGATATAAACAGATTTAAAAATTTAAAAGGGGTACTCGAGGGTTAGTACAAGGGTCTAGGTAATTATTTCAAAAGAAATAATTTCGAATGGCATTTAGTCTCATTGACAACAAATTTGAAACTAATAAGTTTGAAAAACAAAAAGATGGAAAACAGTACGATTAAAATTAAACAGCGGTTATACTTTACCAATATTTTATGTATACCTTATTATGTATACCTTTATGTATATTTTATATAATCTTTGTAGAATGCTTATTTTTAAAGTGAGTAGTAAAAGACAATTTTTAACATAAAATTAATATTTGTAAGTTATCTTGTTGTTTGTGGCTATGAAAAAGTCAAGAACCGGGAAAATAAATAGTTATTAACAGTGGACACCTTCATCCCGAAACCTACCGATTTAATTAAGTCAAAAAACAAAGGTACATTACATTCGAGGATATACGTAAAAGTGTGTTAAAAAATAAATGGTTTAATAAACATAAACTAAAAAACAAACAAAAAACATTTATTTCTAGAAATAAACCAAGAGCAGTAAAGAATAAAAATTAACACAAATCTCCATATGAATATTGGCTAGTTTTCATGTATGTGATTCGAAATGATTAGCATTTGAACGTATGGTTTTCGAAATTTTTGTTGTTCGAATAGTTTATTGGAAATATTTTGATTTCCAAATTTTTGTTGTCGAAATTTATACCGCTTTTTCTTGTACAAAAACCTGAAATGTTACAGTGGGATATCTTGAAATAAACCACCTTCGGATTTTTGGGGGTATATTGTAATAACTCTGGGTAATTTCTATAATCAAAATAGTATCCCCTCACCGAAATAAATCTGTGTTTACTTGTAAAAAATGTTGTCATGATTTATGGTAACAGCGCGATAACACCTTCATTTCGAACTCATGCTGGAGGAATGATATTATTTGTTATATTAATTTATTACATGAGCCTTTTTAATTATTAATTTAGAAAGGTCCTGCAAAACTAAACAAATATTTTCGAAAACTAGACCATAAAATAAAATGTGTTTCACATTGGACCATCTATACTTTTCGTTTAAATTTCAACGAGTTAATCAAGGGAAATCCCCTTGACTGTACATTTTTTGTATCACCTTTTAACATCTCTATTCCGCTACAGGGCCTAAGTGAAATCTAAACAGAACCTACATCCTAATGTGGGCTTCAAGCCACGGTCCTCGGTCATATTTTCAACCAGGCCTGCTCCCCACCCTTGTGCTGTCAACTATTGGCTTACTATGCAATCCTTTATCAAGTGATCTACCTACTAACAAGCATGTGTCTGCACCAACTTCCCCTCTCCAACCCACTAACTGAAGTAAATGCGTTGGCGGTTTATGTAAGCACATTTCACACGTAGACTGTAAATTTAAAGAAACGTACGTTTTATTATATAGTAAACTTCATTACTTCCTGAAAATTGATTATGCCTTCCTTGTACCCTATGATATTAACTAGTTTTTTATTATTTGTATTTTAATACAGAATATTACTGTGAATTAAGTAATTCTTCTTACCGTATTGAAATATTCTACTCCAGTATTTAGAAAACTATCAGCAATTGCCCTTGTTGTCACTATGCATGCGACTGGATGACCATTGCCCATTGGTTTACCCATGGTAACAATATCCGGTTTAACATTGTAATGCTGGAAAGCCCACCAGTGTTTTCCAATCCTTCCAAATCCTACTTGCACCTGTAATATAAAATTTTAATATGATTTGTCTTTAATATTTATTCTACAATTGTATTGTGCTAATTTTAATATTTTTATCTTGACTAATTCAAAAAAAGAGGGAGGACATTACAGAGCGTCACTGTATATAAGAGCCCTAAGTCTTATCTCTCTGGCAGCAGCTATGGTAACATTATTTTTTAGTTGGACAAACTCGGGTAGAAAAAATATATAGATGAGCGGAAAGTCATTAAATTTTTAGTTACTACGTTTTAATTATTTCTTTATATTATTATTTGACGCATAGGTCAAGGACTCGGATATAAACCCATGATGATCTCAAGCTAATATCATTCACATCAGCAAACATAGCATATTGTCTACTCCGCATTTTAGTACATATCTAAGCAAATTATAAACTAATTTTTATTCACTTGAAGTTAACCTTCGAGCATTTACATGTAGTTATTCTGACATTGTTGTAATTGTTTATTTTTGATTAAATTGTTTTTTAAAAAGTCGTTTTCAAAAGTAACTTATTTAACTAGCGAAGTCGTAATTGTATGATATCTCAGAAGAACTTTTGGCAGTGTTTCGAAAGTATATATATATATATATATATATATATATATATATATATATATATATATATATATATATATATATATATATATATATATATATATATATATATATATATATATATATATATATATATATATATATATATATATATATATATATATATATATATATATATATATATATATATATATATATATATATATATATATATATATATATATATATATATATATATATATATATACGCATATATACGCAGATAATACATTAAGTTGTGGCACAAAACATGTTTTAACCGAACAAACAGAATTCATAGCAGTCACCGTTCTTATGTCTAATTCCTCTACTTAATTAGGGACAGTTTTAATGTTTCAAAACCTAAATATTATTTAAGAAGCAAACTCTATTGTGCTGAACCATTCTTTACTTGAGCAACAAATAAACTCCCGTTTGTTTGTTCCCAAACAAAATATCCCCACTCAGTTCAAATAAATCTATTCCAATACAAAGAAATTTACAGCCTATATCTAACAATTTTCATCCTTATTTTCTGAATATAAATAATAGAAGAACTAGTTTGCGAGTTTTAGTAACAATAATTTTACTCCAAACCCAACTTCCCTACCCAACCTATAAATAGACAAAGTAGGCCAGTGGAACATAATTTTCCAACAAACAGGGAACTTTTCGGAAAACCAAAAATGTATTTTCAAAAGAAAATTCGAACAAACGTATAGGCCGTCCAACACACATCTCTACATAAAGTATACGCCAGAATTCAAACTTTCAATATTTCTAAAGAAATCCTCTAGTTTTAACTGTAATAACATACCTATGGTAACCCTGTTTATTCACGATTTATCAGATAATTATTATACAGAGGAGCCTGTATTTGATAAACTGAAAACTTCAAGGAAAACCAAAACAATCTTATGTACCCTGAAAATTTTTTCAAGTAAATTCACTTCCTTACATAGCAAAATCCACCAGCAAAATTTTAATTAGTACAGGAAGCCACACATTCCTGATTAAACCTTAGATAGCAGAGCAACCCTTCCCACATTTAATTTACACATCAAAACACCAACACTCAGTATAAAGCAAAAATACCATTATTACCAGAATATAATATTAACACAGAACTTGAATTTATTTTATTCATCATTTTCTATAAGTCATCTTCCAACCTTTGGTCCTGTTCAGTTTTGATAGTTCTAAAAAAGGTTTTGGTCAGGTAAACAAACATGGTGCATTGTCATCGATTACCGCGAAATTAATGACAAAACGATTGGTGATAGCTATCCAATACCCAACTTCTCCGATATGGACAAACCTGGGAAAAGTCAGTATTTTACCACACTTGACTTAGCATCTGGATTTTTTCAGATCGAAATGTAACCTGCATCTATTCCTAAAAGAGCATTTAATATAAAAAAAAAACATTACTAATTTACTCGTATGCCATTTAGACTAAAGAATACCTCTGCCACCTTCCAAAGAGTCGTGGACAACATCCTGAAAGAACTCCAAGGCAAAATATGTTTAGTATACATGGACGATATCATAATTTTTTCTACGTTCCTACATGAGCACACCGGCAACATAAAAGCCGTTTTTATTTTTAAACTTCGAGAGCACAATCTTAAAATTTTACACATCCTTTCAATCTCAGAATCGACGCCTTGAACTATGCTAGCGGAGCCCTCTTATCCCAAGGTCGAATAAGTAAAGAGTTATCTATAGCTTATGCTTCACGTACCCTTAATGCTGCGGAACTTAATCGCAGTACTATTGCAAAATAATTACTAGTGGTTTGGGCCACAAAATATTTTTGGCCGTATCTTTTTAGTACCCGATTTAAAATAATCACCGACTATAAACCTCTTCAATGGCTATTCTCAATTAAAGAGCCTAACTCCAAACAAGTGCGATGGCACTTAAAACTAGAAAAGTACGACTGCGAAATTGTTTACAAAAAAGATAAACAGAACACAAACGCAAACTCACTCTCATAAATTCAAATTACCGATATCGAAGACGATCAAATATCCCTACTACCAAACTTCGACCCTGATAAAATACTACCACTAGCATGCGAAGATCTTAGCGAAATTTTAAACACAATTGCTAAGGAAAAACAGATCCTCGGAGAACTTAAAAGTTCAAAAATAAACTAAATCTTAGATATAACGATCAAACCTAAACAAAAACCTACTAGTGACTTCAAACACAATATTTTGCATAGAACATCCGATAATAGGAGCCCTTTATGTATATAAAAATTAAGTAATTTTTAGGTATTCTAGCAATAACCAAATTAAAGTAAAAAAACAAGGAAAAAGAAACCGAACATATGTGTTTTTAAATAATGACCTGTCAGAAGAAGTAATTTCTAAAATAATAAAAGAACATTTTACACCCAAAAAACCTATTGTTTACATTTTAAAGATAAGACAATAGAACCAATTGTTTTGAAAATCTTCCAAAAATATTTTAAAAATAATGCTTTCATACTTTAGTTTTCAAACACTCTCTTGGAAGATATAACAGCTACCGACGAGCAACAACTTAAAATAAGATACATGCGACAAAGACGTCACACCGTGGTATACAAGAAAATATTATAACAATAAAGAAAAACATCTATTGCCCTAATTTAGAAAACGACGTAAAAACTACGTAAACCTCTGTGAAATCTATCAAAAATCCAAATACAAAAGACAACCAAATAAGTTGGTAATAAACTCACGCCTACAGGATACGATTCTTTTGACCATATAAAATACATGAGACGAAGACATCAGACCGTGGTATACAAGAAAATATTATAGCGTTAAAAGAAATATATCAATTAGCCTTATTTAGAAAACGACGTAAAAACGTACGCAAACCTCTGTAAAATCTATCAAAAATCCAAATACGAAAGACAACCAAATAAGTTAGTAATAAACCCACGCCTACAGCATACGATCCTTTTAACTTTATAAAATACATGAGACGAAGACATCTCACCGCGGTATACAAAAAAAATATCATAGCATTAAAGAAAAATATCTGTTGGCCTGTTGTAAACAACCAAATAAACTCACGCCTACAGGATACGATCCTTTTGTCCATATATGCATAGACGTATATGAAACACATAACACCTCATTTCTAACCTTAATTTACAGTTTTTTTTTAATTAGAACAAGCATATCCTCTATTAACTCCATCAAGTACAGAAGTCGCTAGTAAATTAATAACTTATTTGAGTCATTACATTAAGACGGATTACTTCGAAAAATAGCAACTGACAATAGTACAGGTTTTCAGAACGAACCTGTGGTCTCTTCAGCAAATAGAAGTTCATTATTGAACGCCACATAATGCAAATTCAAACAGCCCTATAGAACAACTACTCTCAGCATTGAACGAAACCATCATCACAATAAAAGATAACAAAATCTAAAGAAACACTTTTACGCCAATGAATTACGCAATTTTGTCACATAATAATTCTACTCATAGTGCTCTAAATATACGCGTTTTCAAATCCTCCGAGGCAAACTTGATTATAAAAATCCCTTAAAGCTTTCCGAGGAGCAAAAGGAGCAAAGTTATCACAATATATGCAAGAACATTAAGAAAACTTAAAGATTGTGAATCAAGAAACTCACGGAAAAATTATCTCTATTGATTCTCTAAAAGAATGTGTTTTTTCATTTATATATGCAAAATAATTGACGAAACAGGAGATATTTTGCGGTTAACAATTTGGCCGTATATTAAAATAGCCCTTAGGCAAAAATGTTGATATTGCGTAAATAGGCAAGTTTTAGCACAACTAAACTTTTTAAGTACGAATAGGAATGAAAGCGTTTTAGATTTTATAGAACGTATCAAAATAATAAAAACTCGTATAAGGTTAAACATAGCAGCAGATAATATATCAAGTCGTGGCACAAAATATGCTTTAATCGAACAAGCAGAATTAACAGCCGTCACCGTTCTTATGTCTAATTCCTCTACTTAATTACGCTCAAATTTAGTGCTTCAAAACCTAAATATTATTGAAGATGTAAACTGTATTGTTCTTAACCATTCTTTACTTGAGTAACAAATAAACGCTCGTTTGTTTGTTCCCAAACAAAACATCCCAATTCAATTCAAAGAAATCTTTTCCAATACAGAAAAATTAACAGCCTATATATAATTATAGCCTATATTTTCCGAATATAAATAATATGAACTTGAGGCCATTCCAGAACCATTTTGCCTAAACCAACTTTCCCTACCCAGCTTATAAATATACAAAGAGGCCAGTGCAACATAATTTTTCAACAAACAGACAATTTTTCGGAAAACCAAAATATGTATTTTCTAAAGAAAATTCTAACAAACCTATAGTCCATCCAACACACATGTCTACATACAGTAGAATGCCTTCTAGGCAGACAAGAAATACTCAAAAATAATGATTCATCAGAAGAAGTAATTTCTAAAATAATTCATTCATAATACAAACATTCGGAGAACCTAAAAGTTATTTACAAAAACATTTCTACAAAGATCAAAATTAAAAGAATCTTCTAAGAATAAAAAACTAAATATTCCTTTCGTGGATAGAGAAAACGCTATTTCAACTAAAAACAGACATATTCACAAAAACACACTTAAACCACATTGGCATCTAATTGTTTCAGAAGAGACATTTCCTTCTACTTCTGGCAATGCCCATCGTTACAACCGTAGTCAAAGAAATTAAAAATCCTATCATTCCCTTATCCCCTGGACAAACCTACAATACAACACACATCTCTTTATTATATAAATCTTACGCAGCAGATCGAGGACTGCCTATATAATATACAACACCTTTTAGAAAAATGTAACGAAACAATAACTAACGCTAATACAACCGAACACTTCTCATTTTTAACGACTCATAAATACAAATGGATCTTTGAAACCTTTGAAGAAAGGTACAATAAGTATTTTCACACTACAACAAAATCAACAACACATACAACAAGAAAAAAAAACGAACACACCGTATTATTAAACGTTATTAATACCTGCAAACAAAGCCTAGAAATAACCTCTCCAAACAAATCAAGATATGATACTTAAGAAATTAAATTTATTAAAATAATGCTCTATAATAGTCTTTAATAAGAGATACATCATGTTTCGACTAAATACGTTAAAACAAATAATAAATAACATAGGAAATGCAATTTCATCTGCTCATGTAAATACGATGCATAATTCTATTCTTAATACTAACCACATTAGCGAAATGATGAATAATATACAAAACCCATACGGAATAAATAATATACCTAAAGGTTATGAATTAATTAACTACGATAAATACATTTCTGTTCAAGTAATATTAAATATAATATAAATCTATTTTCTATATAACAACAATCGTCCTTCCCACGCAATTTGTATTATATATGATATACCTTATTCCCATCCTTAACCAAACTATATCACTAAACAATTCTTACATTCTGCTCAGGAAAGAAGACTTCTGGACTACAACAGGGTAATGTCCGCAACTAGAAGACATCTTCATCTGCAATGAAAACACATTGTCAAAAGACGACCCTGCTGCTAAGCTGCTAACCAGAAAAAGAAATAAATGTCCACTAACCGACATCCACTAAAAGAAAACAACAACTTAATGGAGAAGAAATTTTAATTATTCCATTTGGCGAGACAATCATAAGGAATCATAGGAAAAAGAGATCAAGACATCAAGACAAACTAAATCAAAAACTACTCGAAAAACTCGAAGAATTAAATTTAGAAGAAATAAACAAAGCACAGAAGATCCTGTCAACTATCCAATTTCACACATTAAATACACCTGGAGCATCAGTGAACCATTACCAGCTAACAATTACAGTATTCACAATTGTTCTCATCCTGACATATGTAATAAGCAGAATTTTGAAGTGCAGGAAGCAGTCCCAAAGAAACAAAAATTCCCCAAAAATTCAGATCGAACTTAAAGATCGAAAAACCAGTCAACCCTTATTTTCCGAAGTCAAGGAGGGAGAAGATGAACCTGTGCGTCAGATGCACAGGTCAAACACACGGTCATACACCCGCAATGATCTCAAGATGACATCATTCACATGTCCAACCATAGGATATTGCCTACTCTGCATTTTTGTACATATTTAAGCAAATTATAAACTAAGTTTACATTCGATACAACGATCGGAGAGTTTGGTGTGAAAACCAAAACTACACTGCATTTCAACTAACTTCGAATGCAACAAGTTAAAAAATTATGTTTGGAAAACTTATTCAATGATAAAGGCAAATCGGAGGTTCCCACTTACTGAACGGCAGCTAAGTTTATGTATATGTCAAACAATTTACCTAAAACGTAGTAAATCGATGGTTTCTTGCTTCTGAACTGGTACTTTAGCTACATTATTCTCCAGAAGTTAATTGTTAGCAGCCTTACAAATATAGACTATATGCTCGATAACGTTAATTCGATGTAGTAAGTACTTTTTTTCGTTACCTATCTCATCCATCATAATTTTACCCAGTAGGTACCCAATATTGTTTTTTGTTATCTGCGTTTAAAATTAATTGATTGAAATCTTTTTATTGCACTGACGCCACCGTATTTTCAAGGAGTACAAGGTGTAAGGAGGACTTTAAATTATTAATCAGTAAGCACTTTAAAACATTAACTAATATCAGACTGGACACAAAAACTATTATAACCACCTACGTGCATAAAAAATAACAAACAAAAATAATTGGTGGTGCAAGAACGTAATGATTTTTTTTTAATTTACGAGTTAAATTTCTAATTTGAATTTAAGAATTTGGTTAGAAGAGATGGTTAGGTTAAACGGCAGTTTTATTGACTTATTGATATTAATAACAACAACGCATAACCTAAGAACGTTAAAAAAAACAGAAAAATTGGAAATCAAAAACATTCTGAAACTGTATAATTTGTAATATGGTAATAATTATAGGTTTTATCTATGAGTAAAAAAACAAAGTCCGAAGGCTTAAGTACTAAGTACTTGGTTGCTTTATTTAAGTGAAGAGAGGGAAGGTTTATTGATTCTGAATTTAAAGTTTTGCACATTAGGGGAAGGGGATAAGGCCATTGCTGGTAACATATTCCATAATCGGGACACCCTGGGAAGAAAGAAGAGAACTCAGTAGGAGGTCTTTAGTCTTCGCAGTTGGACGGTGTCTTCCTGACAGAAATGACTAAGGAAGGAAGGCATAATGGATAATATTTCGTCATAATCATAATTCAACAATGTTCTAGTGAGGCAACCTTCCTTGTGATGGTTGGATCATCAATCAGGCGAATAGTTCTTCTTTCGGCAGAGTCAAGGATATTAAGTATTGAAGAAGAAGCTGCTCCTTATACATGCGAGCTATATTCAAGGCTGTATACAAGTTGGCAAGAGATTAGCATTTACGGGATCGACAAAAACCCAATTTTTTAGCGGCTGCTGTGGCAATTGACATAATGTAATCATGCCAGCAAAAATCCTGCAGTCTTGGAAACAGGTTTAGGAAGTTATATGTTCGAGGGAATATGATTGTTGGTAAAAGAAAGAAGTTCCTTGATTTGTAAGAGTAATAAGCAAATTAAAAATAAGTTTATAAATTAAGAATAGGTTACAACGTAAAATATAATTAAATAATATATAACTTTACCATAAACAAAACACATTTTACAAAGTACATAAAACAAACATAACCAAACAAAGAAACAATAAAATACGAAACAAGGCTACGCTTGAATGACCAATTGGAGACGTCGCACAGTGTAGCGTGCCATGGACACAATTAAAAATAAACGAAATTTTGAACTATACAATTCTAACATTTTTTTTACATATTTAGATAAGATATTGGTCACTGTATTACGTAAGTATAGTATCAAATCGCAGTAGGCCATGCTTTTGTTTATCGGCGCTTAGCAACTTTGACCTGTCAAGACTCAACAAAATTTAAGGTTATAAAAGCAATTAATTACGTGTGTGAAATTTATTGTGTATATAATTAAGTATTTTGGTTTTTTCAAAATATTAAAATGAATTCTATTTGTGAGGGTAAGTACTTCATAATGCTGAATAATTTACATTTTGTACGAAGTTTAATTAAGAATTTATAATGGTTTAAAGTTTCCAGTTAAAATTTTTTGTAAATTTCGACATTTAGGAATTTGACTAGAGTTTTAAAAAAATCACTTATGATCACCTTCAATATTTTTTTATCAATTGTTCATAAACTAATAGTGTTTTCCTAGAAAAAGTTTTAATCACGATGGGTTACCATTAACGGAGTTATGTTTTTTTTAGACAGAGGTGTTATAATAAAAAATATCGACCTGATAGATGTTTGGCTGAGAAGTCCAAAAGGAAATCGAAAGCAACTTGTATATGAAAAAATACTGGACCTCATTAATGTAGATGAACCTTCCAAACAGTAAATCTACCAGCAGCCGTAAAGTAGGAAGACCCCGAGTTCCATTTGAGGAAGCATCGTTTAAAACAAAAAGAAGGCGTATGGCAGAGTTAGCCGACAGAACTCCAGAGGAGCTACGATTAGCTGCAGAAGCTATGTCAGAAACTGTCCATGGTCCAGTAACCAACAGTTTTAGTGCAATTGAAGCTTTAGCGATTATGATAGACTTAGATATATCTATAAGAAAATATATTCTTCTTAGGTCTGTAATCAATGCAAAAGCCCAGAACTGCCTTCCAAGTTATTTTCAGATCAAAATAGCCAAAAATGCTGTTTTACCTTCTAAAATAATTTTAACTGATATATCTGCAGAAGTAGATCTACAAGAGCTTTTGCAAAAAACCATAGAAAGCATTTTGAAGTTAACTGAGGTAAATAATCAAAAACGGCTAAAACTTATATGCAAGTGGGGAATGGATGGCAGTTCTGGGCATAGCCAATACAAGCAGGAGTTTACTAACATGGAAAGCACGGATGAGTTTTTATTTTTAATAGCAATGGTACCTCTAAGGTTAGTTGATGAGGAAACAGGAAAAGAGATGTGGAGAAATCTTAGGACCTCGTCAAATCTATATTGTAGGCCAATCAAGTTTTTATTTCAAAAAGAAAATTCAAATCTCGTGCTTAGTGCTGAAAAAGATATTAATGAAAAAATTAAAAATTTAAAACCCATCGAAATTGAAACTACAGAAGGTCGAAAATGTGAGATCAGAGCGGATTTGTGGTTAACAATGATGGATGGCAGTGTAACCAATATACTTTCGGAAACAAATTCAACTATGAAATGTATCATTTGCGGAGCCACACCTAAAGATATGAATACTTTAAACATAAGTAGTCGTCCTTCCAACCCGGATAATTACCGCTTTGGTTTGTCCACATTGCATTGCTGGATACGTTTTTTCGAGTGCCTTTTACATATCGGATATCGGCTTCCGATAAAATCGTGGCAAGTTCGAGGGCCTGAAAATAAATCCATCGTAGAAGGCAACAAAAAACGTATCCAAGCAGAATTTAAAGCCAAAATGGCTCTAACAGTGGATAAGCCAAAGCCAGGGTATGGCTCTTCAAATGATGGAAACACTGCCAGAAAATTTTTCCAGAATCCTCACATAAGCTCAGAAATCACAGGGGTTGATGAGAATTTAATTAAAAAGTTCTCAATTATTTTAGGAGTGTTAGCTAGTGGAGGCATAATTGATCAATATAAGTTTAGATTATTGCTGGAGGAGACTAGAAATTTGTATATAACGCTATACAAATGGTATAATATGCCCAACACCATCCATAAAGTGCTTGTTCATGGATGTGAGATAATCGAAGCATTTTTTTTACCAATCGGAGAACTTTCTGAAGATGCCCTTGAGGCTAGGCACAAAGAGGTAAGAAAGCATCGATTATCGCATACGCGGAAGAGCTCTAGGATAGCTTCCAATAAAGACTTACTCCACATCCTTCTTCTTACCTCAGACCCTTTTATTTCATCAAAAAGAAACATAACCACCAAAAAATGTGTAAGGTCAGATGAAGAAGTGAATAAGTATCTGAAGAAAGACGAAAATCTAAATCATGGTTTAGATTTAGATTTAGAGGAATTCATTAATTTTGATAGTGATAACGAATCTTCAAATTCTGATTAAATTGTTGTTATATTATTTTTGTATATATTTAAATTGTTGTATTATGTTACGGTTGTTAGTTCTTTTATTTTTTGTTAAAACTGTTCTTTATTTTTGTACACATTAGGTACTTATGAGGAAAAGTAAAATTAATTAGCCCTAACACAAACATAGAAGAATTAAATAAATAATTAAGTTACCTAAAAATGTAAGATTGAAATATATTTTTTCCTCATTGTATACTCACTATTTTTTTACATTCTTTAGAGCTTACCATAAGTAATCAAACACCGTTTACAGAATCGAAATTGGTGGAGTGCTTTTTGAGATATCGAATTTTGTCCTTAACTCATATAACACGTCACACTGTGCGTCGGTGTAAATTTATTTGATGAGAGGCGATGGGTCAAAACGAAAAAAGAAGAGATTGTTCTGGATGAAATTGACTAAATGTCGTAAAGAACATGCTATATTAATAAAAAAAGAAGAATTAGTGCAAATGACAGAAAAATCTTGAGGGGTATACAAAATAAAAATATATATTTATTCTTTTGAAATATTGTTAAAAATCAAATGAGGCTCAAAATTAAACACTTCATTAATACGCAGGTAAGGATGGGGTTCTTTTTAGCTTTTGTTATTTCTATCTTTTCCAAAAGATCCAACTTCTTACCTTTATCGCATTCGTGAATTATATTTACATTTTCAGATATAGAAAAACGATGTTTTGAGGATAACAAATGATTCGCAAAGGCATATTTTGTATTAGAAATATCTGTATTTTGATGTTTTGTAACCATGTTCCTAGATCCTTGTCGAAATTTTTCTAATCGATTCTCCCACTTTAATAGCAGGACACTCTCCACAATGAAGGGAATAAACTCCAGATTTCTCAAGACTAATATTTTTTGTCTTTGATTCCAATTATGTGTTGTTTTAAAGTATTATTTGTTTTAAATGATGAGATATTAAATGACTTCAAAAATTTAGCTAAATGTAGAGATATATTTCCAAAGGATGTTAAAACTCTGAATTTGTTTGTATTAATTAGATTATTATGTATTATGTTATAAGAGAGTTTGTATTTGTTCATAAATTTATAAAAAAGTGTGTTGAATGTTTTTATTGGGAAACCATTGTTTAAGGTAATTTTCCTTATTATATCTAATTCTTTAGTAAAAGCAGCTTGGAATAGTGGTAATTTAAAAAGTCTGTACAAAAACCAATTAAAAGCTGCAAGTTTGTGAGAAAATGGTGAGTAAGATGTAAATTGAATGATATTATCACTACAGCGGGGTTTTCTATATACCTCAAAACTAATGTTGTTATCATTTCTAATTAAAAGAAGGTCCAAAAAAGGAAGTTTGCCATGAGTTTTACTTTCAATAGTAAAGTTCCTAACACTGGAACCTGTGGTGGAAGATAGATCAAAATACAAGAGTTCTAACCACACTACACCACAACTTGTTACGTTCTGGACGCGCGTTTCGCTAACCAAGTTAGCATCATCAGCAGATGATATAAACAGTTTATATCATCTGCTGATGATGCTAACTTGGTTAGCGAAACGCGCGTCCAGAACGTAACAAGTTGTGGTGTAGGGTGGTTAGAACTCTTGTATTTTGTTCAATAGTAAAGGATATTTTTTCATACAAAGAATTGATAAATTCTAGAAATTTTAACAATTCTTGTTCACTACATTTCCAAACAATACAAATATCATCCACGTACCTTTTATAGCTCATCATATGTTCTGAAAACAAGCTATACATTATTTTCTTTTCTAAGTTGTTCATAAAAACTTCACTCAAGAATGATGCAAGACAAGAACCTATTGCTAAGCCAGAGAGTTGTCGAAAATATATATTATTATATTTAAAAAAGTTTTGTTCTAGCACAGTTTTTAGCAATAGAATGAGATCAGATATTAAGACAGCCGGTAAGTTTTTGTCTCTTGATAATTTTTTAGTTAAATCAATGCATTCAGTTGGTGGAATGCTAGGGAAAAGGTTTTTAACATCTAAAGAGACAAGTCTAGCATTTGGTGGTAAGGATATGTTTTTTGAGTAGTTGGCGAAATCTATGGAATTTTTGGTGGAATATTCACTCTCAAACCTTCCTTAGAATAGTATTTCACCAAAAAGAAAGTTGATAACAGGGCGATTTTATGAAAGAATCCAGTGGTCTAATTGGAGTACCCTTCTTGGGAATTTTTGGCAAACCATATAACAGTGGTGTTGTTAAGTTCATTGGATAAAGCTTTTCTTTTTTTATATTAAAATATTCAAGCCTGACAAAAGTCTTATCCAGAACTTGTTTCACTTTAGTAAAAAGTAATAAGGTTGGTGCCAACACTGAACCCTGCGGAACGCCTGCGTTGATTTTGTGAAAGTCAAATGAATGACTATCAACCACTATAGAAATATTTCTGTTGGAAAGTAAACTGGCAATCCAAGTACAAAGTTTTGGAGGAAGACCATAGGCACGAAGTTTATTAAGAAGTGCGTATTCTACACTTGATTTATTTGCTTTGGATATGCCAAGAGCAATAATTTTGGTTTCCCCGTGGAATTCGATGGACTTGTATCAGTTGTGAGTTACGATGGCAAGAAGATCTGTTGTGGACCGTGGACCTTTGGTGTAGAGATAAGGAAAGAATCTTGGGTCCCTTTTTGGGAATAGGCTATACACGAGCAAATTTCCAGTTCTAAGGAAAAATTGTCTTGTCATAGGACACTTGACTGGTAGGGATTGGGGCCAGTTCAGAGTCGCAATTTTTTACGACTATGGTGTTTTCGGAATACGTCGAACTTTTTAAAATCTGAAAGTAATTTCCTGCATATCCTGGAAACTGATGAGTTGGGGAAATGGAGAGGAGGGATTAAAGCGGAATTTGCTGCCAACTGTTTTGTAAAAAGTTTCATTTTCATCGAAATTATAGTGCCAAATATTACGAGGTGGCATGGATTATACAACTTTTTGTTATCAAGGGACAAGAAAGAAATTGGACCGAGGAACCCAGGGGGCAGGGAAACGGAATATTAATAAGGCTCTGTGTGGGTCGTGACAAAGAGGTGCGATGGGTTTTGGCTGTATGTGATGATGTTTGGGAAGTTGATGAGATTAGTAAGAGATTAGCTGATTCTGCTCTACCTTGTGGATCAGTTTTAATATACCCTATCCATTTTTTATTAGAAACATTAGAGTCTTCATGGGTAATGTTTTCAAAGGAGGGGAATTCAGAGCTTAGGAAATTGACTTTAGCAGAAATTAAAGTCGAAGAGCTCGTTGAAGAAATTCCATTAGTTTACGCCACTGGTAGCACCAAGCATAAACATGAAACAGAATTCTCTAAAAACAGTTAAGTGGATCTAAATTAATGTTGATATTAGAATTGCTGTAATATAGTTCTTAGAGACGAATTTAACTTCAATAACATTTAAACATTCTCTTTATTAAAATTTTTAAATTTTAATAATATATATAAATATTTGTTTTATATGAAGTTCTCACTAAAAGAGTTTTAGGTTCTGCATTATTATTATTATTGTAAATTAACTGCCAATAAATATTTAACTTTTTACACATGTACCTCGTCAGCAATACATATTCCACCAGCTTTTCTAACATATTCATACACTTGCGGGAAATAATTCTTAGGTGGAATGACTTGTCCTCCACAACTTAAAAAGCTTTCAGCAATAAAGGCAGATACTCCACCGTTATTTTTAGCATTTTCGCAAAGTTCCTTTATCTGCTCAGCATACAAAGTACCAATTTGTTCGACAGAATATTCGTCATCACGATATTTCCCTCGATAGCTGTCTGGACATGAAGCCTGAAACATTCAATTTAATAAATATTATTAACTAAGTATGTAAGACAATAAATTTATAAGGTTTTGTTGATCTGACCTCCATCTCTTTTTATTGATTGATATTGATACTAATTGATTATTAAAATAATAATTAACATTTTTTTTTTAACAATTATTAATATAATTTTTGTTTCTATTTTCTCGAAAGGTTAATTTTTGCCTTATTTTTAGTTCCTTCGAAGAGGGAACTGTTGTAATCGTGTAACCCTCCGAGAGTTTGGTAGATATTTCCGAAACCCTAAGTCTCTGGACACCGATAAACATGTCCTATCATTTCCGTCAGTCTCTCGGTCTGTCGTTAAGTATGTACACGGCATAGCTCAAAAACTACTTATCAGGTTAATTTCAAATTTTGTGCAAGCATTAAATGTGATACGGGGATAAAAAAAAATTTAAAATCAACGTAAAACATCTTCCTATCCAATTGACTTCAAATTTTGCAGACAAACTAAATGTAATATAAGAATAAACTGGTACGAATTCAATATGACGGAACAAAATGGCGGTCCAAAAAAATCACCGTAAAAGCTACTTATTTAATTTATTTTAAATTATGCCCAAAAATCAAGTTTGGCATAGGTAGAAACAGGTAATTTTTGTATGTTTCAGAGGTAGATTATAAAAAATAGTTTAATATAATTTATTGAAATTTTGCTCGCATGCTTGCAAACGTTTTTAAGGGCATTTATTAAAAATACGAGTATTTTTTTATTCATTTGTAGGCCCCCCTAATGGCAATTTTTATTACACTAAAAACCATGTTATACATCCTCCAACAGTCTGACTCAAGATTTAAAACAGTACAGTAATATTTTGATACTTCTGAATGTTTTTATCCCATGGGCCAAATCTATTTAAATTCCGCAATTCATTATCTTGATTTTTTTTTAATTTACTGAAAGTCTATGTATTCTCGTATACAGTACATAGCTGAAAACATGTGTAATTGTTTATCTGCAGGTGCTATGTAAATTGAAAAATTTAGTGCTTTGAGTATCATTATTACATTTAAGGTTTTTTTTTATTTAATTTTTATTATTATTCAATTAAGTTATGATAAAATTGACTCAGATTTTGTATGTCCTTTTGTCATTTACTGCATTATGATCCTTCTTTATAAGAACTATTGAATTTTGTTTCAGAAAAACTGAATTCGTATATATATAAAAGGTAATAAAGTTTTTCAGAAATTTGATTTTTCTAAATGCTAAGTAACTTCTATTTAAAAACGACTATTACGTTTACTTACCAGGTGAACATGATCCTTTTGTCCAACGCCTCCAGGGAGGTTAAATTTGTAGTGAGAAATATCTATTAAAGATGTCAAGTGGCCATGGTAAGCACTAAAAAATAGGAAATCGTATCTACCTGGCAACCTAAACCCCAAAATATTACCTAACAATATCATGAAAAATTGGCGTTATACTTTTCGTTCAATATTGATTATTATTACGATATTTTGATTATATGATTTTCCAAAAATAACAGCTTATATACCTTGTTTCAATTAAAATATACCACCAATTTTATTTAGTTAGCATCGACACTAGTATACAGACATTATGCGATTAAATACATATGAAATATTTTCTCCCAGAGCTTAAACTAGAAAATTATTTTGTTTAAAATAAAAAATCAAAGCTTTAATTCTTTTGTCAGATCTCAGATCTTGGAGTTTTTATTTAATTGTGCCAGGCTACAACTTAAAATATTCAGTGCTTTTAATATTTTTCTTGAAAATCGTTAAAAAATCCGAAATTCCAAAAATTCGGTTCAAAACTTTTTTGCATAATATCTGAACTAATGAAAAAATTAACCCAGCCTATATACATTTTATCAAAGATCTTGAATTAGTGCTGTTAGTATGGCAGGCATGTGGCAGGCAGGACAAAGGCCTGCCGTCTTGACCCTGTGGAACAATCTGTGGACGATCTTCACTTATTTTTAACGCTGCAAGAGAAAAATAAAAACAAGAGAATTAGAACTGTTTCTGAACTTCTACATCCATTTATAGCTACATCTAAAACGAAAGCAAGCATAAGTTAGCTAACCCCAAAATGATATTTAAGAGCTTTGCTTTTATATAACACCAAAATTTTCTATTTTAACAAAGCTCCTCCTTGCCTCATTCATATAGTGTGTCAAAAGGTAGCAAAACGCTTCATATTAATTATATAGTTCAAAGTAAAAGTTTTATTTTAAAGACACTTAATTTGCACAACTACGGAAAATAATAAAAAAAAAGAGCAGAGAGAAATGAAGCGAAATAATTTACTGTTTCAATTCAGTTAACTATTTAACACACTACATAATAAATATTCTATATTAGTGTATAGCAGAAAACTTTTAAAATAAGACGGTGGCGTCGGTGGCCCCATACACGTTTGATCTTAAAAGAAGACTACAGTACACATTTTCCTTAAACCAGTGCAACAAGATCAGGATAAGTCATATAAGATTTTAGCTCTGGTCTTCTGGAAGTCTGAAAGACGGTTTTTTTGCTGAAATATTCCCAAGTCCACCATGAAATGTAAACTGATACTCACTGCTGTAGAGTTATAATGTCTTTGTTTCCAGTATGGATTTGGGCTAGTCTCAGGGCCAAATCGTTTGCTTCGGATCCTGAGTTGACGAAAAAGCAAACTTCAAGATTGTCTGGAAGAGTATTAACTATCCTTTCAGCGCAAAGCACAATGTTGTCATGAAGAAAGCGGTTGTTCGTATTTAAAACTGCCATTTGATCGCATCCTGCTTTTACAACTGTCGGATTGCAGTGGCCAACTAAAAAAAACAATTAACTAACTTGGCTTATTACAGTTTTTTACATTAACACATAGCTAAGAACATATTAGATCTTAAAAAGGTCGATTGTGACTGAAAAACCTTTTTGTTAACAAATTATTAAACTATTTTATTGGAAACGAAAATCCATTCAGTAAAAATAATTATATTGAATAATTCATATTATTAATTAAATATTAAATTTTAGCAATAATAATAGTTTACTAATAATAGCAATCATAATACAAATATAACGATAGATTTCTCTAAAGAATAGCCAAAACGAGACAGCGAATAGTAGTGTATATGCAAAATTTCTGCATGAACATGAAAAAGTTTATAACTGAATTGATTTACAAGATGATTGTTAAATTAATAGTTAGATAGGTGCGAATTTAGATAGAAGCTTATAGAAATATCTTACTCTAATAGCAATATTTAACTTTTTTGTTGTATATTTGCAAAATATGTTATTTTTTTATTTGAGGGACATGCTTATGTACTAATACCGCTAAACGTTCTTATCCAATCACCATTTTCTATACTAATTATTGTTATGCATTCTATTTTCTATTTTAGCGCGTATCGTAGCAAGATCTCATTTATATTTTTGTAACCATATTCTACAATCAGATATTCTTTACTACAAACTAATTTAAGTTTTTTTAAAACTTTAAACACTGAAATTGCGGCTGTGGAATGAGTATTTAAAGCATAACTTTCGTGCCTGCGTCAGCTGGATCACAGTAAAGTTTACTAATATATAATAAAGAAAGTTAAGGGAAATAATAGTCTAGATTTTCGGAAACATTGACCAGTCTCTGCAAAAATCTTTGAAAATATGTTTAGAAATTGTTACTCTAAATATAGCTACTACACAAATATATTTGTACGTAATAAATAAGAGAGAGAAAAAAGCGCACAGCTTGAAAAAGCGATGATTCCAGAAAGTATTTAGAAGGTACCCTATGGGGTCTAGATGATGTGGTTCTGGTTCTAATGAGTCCAGTGGTGTATTTAGGGGGAGCAAATGCCTTCCCAGAGCTCTTAACAAGCAAAATGTTTAAAAGTAAAAATTATTTATAAGGCATTACGACGAATATATAAGGGTGAACTTTTTTTTAGTCATCGTCGCTAATTTTCAAGCATATGTTCTGTTAACAAAACGCCACTAAATGAGCAATCCTCCCATCGCTAGAAAATACAGATCGCTTACATAGTATGTAAATTTATGTTCGTAGTTTTTGTCTCTTTAACTACAGAAAATGACTATAAATAAAATATTTTAAAGTCTCAGTTCAGTAATTTATTTTAAGTGTTAATAATTGTGGCTTAAGAAACTCTTATTGGGTATCTATCAAGAAGAATATTGACCTTTCTAAAAATAACATGAAATAGCAAAATTAGCAGGACGAATGGTATTTTGTAATCATTTCATGTCCATTTCAATATCTGTTCAACAATAATATATTTAAATAGTTTTTTGATAACGCTGAGTACTGGTTAGAACTAATTATTAGCTAAAGCAGACATACAAACACGGAAAACTACTACCAGTCAGTGGCGTATATATTTATATATATATATATATATATATATATATATATATATATATATATATATAATCATTCAGTTCAGTTTTCACAACTCCCTTGGCCATTTTCAATTAATTTTATATTATTTAAAAAAATATAATTTTTATCTCCTAGAATAGTTTAATATATATATATATATATATATATATATATATATATATATATATATATAAAATTATGGAAAAAAAATATTTGTGGATAAATCTGCCAAAGGAAATAACTGAAAACTAGTACAAAAAAAGGCCGCTGAATTTTCCTAATTAAGGTTTGTCGAATATATAAGCATTGTATTCTTCAGGCAATTATGCAACGTTTTTCTTTATTTTTTCTATTTTCAAAATTAAAGTAGTGGGGGAAGGTTAAACTTTTTTCTTTCAAACGTTTATATCTCTGTTTTGGATGAACCTATTACATTGACTTTGGTATTAGAAAAAAGAGCTTTTTTACTCTTCACTTAGAGCTATTAACTGTGCCGTAATGATTCTATTAGTGGTCACTAGATGATGTTTTTTTTAAATTTACAAATAATACGGTTTTCCTCAAAAAAAAAAGGTATGATATGACTTTTTTTTGTCATAATTTAATTTAAAGTTATAAAGGCTATCGAATAGTGAAATAAAAAATTCAGGTCCGTATTTAAATTAAAAGAGTTGTTGATGGTCGCCCGAATCCGAAACGTCGGATTGAAGAACTAACCTCACTAATTTGTAGAAGAGAGAAAGTGACAATGAAGGAGTGAAAATTATTTTCTTCTATCATTTCAACTAAGCCTACAATTAAGAAATCATGGTTCTTGGGATTAGACCGTGTCAAAATGGAATCACTTTTTGACGTTTCGCCTTCGATTGCACGAGGCATCTTCAGGGATCTTCACTTCACGAGATCGAAACACTGAATGAGCTCGGAGAGATCTCCACTGTCACCGGTGGTAGCCAATATTTTCATGGGAGCTTTTGAGAAGGAAGCCTTAGAGTCGTCTCCACTAATACCAAAATCATGGTTCAGATATGTAGCCGACACTTTTGTAATATGGCCACATGGTCCAGAAAATCTCCTTGGGTTTCTTGAGCATCTAAATCAACAACATACTAACATAAAATTTACAATGGAAATTGAATCAGAAGGCATGATTCCCTTTCTAGATGTTCTTGTACAAAGGAAAGGGGATAGTTCCTTAGGACACTCTGTATATAGAAAACCAACGCATACGAACAGGTACTTAAATGCAAATTCCCATCATCATCCAGCACAAAAGCAATCAGTCATTAATTCATTGGTTTACAGAGCTCTCGCGATTTGTGACCAAAATTCTTTACAGTCGGAAACAGAGAAACTGACTCAAGCTTTAAGAGGGAATGGATGATATTAGACGATCAAACGCCAAAGGACATTATTCCTTTTCAAATGGAAGGAGTATATGCAATTCCTTGTTCCTGTAGTGATGTTTATATTGGAGGCTTAAGGAACATGAACGATGTATCAGAAAAAATAAATTGTACAATCTGCTGTATCTGAACACCAACATTCTACTGGGCATGTCATAAATGTAAAAGAAACCAAAGTTCTTGCATCGGTTTCGGAATTCTATAAACGCAAAATTAGAGAATCTATTGAAATTTATAAACATCCTAACAATTTTAATAGAGATACGGGCTTCAGTCTACATCATACGTGGAAACCGATCGTTACACCGAGTCACGCTTCGGTAAACACAGGTCGACTATAAATAGCCGGCCTGGGTCTTTCCGAGCTCAGTCAGTGTTCCGATCTCGTGAAGTGAAGATCCCTGAAGATGCCTCGTGCAATCGAAGTCGAAACGTCGGAAAGTGATTCCATTTTGACACGGTCTAATCCCAAGAACCATGATTTCTTAATTGACCACAGCCGTGAAAGCTTTCGTTCTATGTAAGCCTACAATTATAGAAAAATCATAGAAGTTATTTTCTGTGTTTTTTTTTAGTTTTTCTATAATTGTAGGCTTAGTTGAAATGACAGACGAAAATAATTTTCACTTTATGATTGTTACTTTCTCTCCTCTAGAAATTGGTCCGTATTATTTGTAAATTAGAAAAAAAAAGTGCATTTAGTAACCACTAATAGAATCATTACGGCACAGCTAATAGCTCTAAGTGAAGAGTAAAAACTCTTTTTTCTAACATCAAAGTCAATGTGATCGGTTCATCGAAAACAGAGATATAAACGTTTTAAAGACAACAAGTTTAACCTTCCCACACCACTTTATTATTGATAATAAAAAAAAAAAGATAAATAACAAAAAGTTGCATAATTGCCTTATATTTTCGACAAACCTTAAATAGGGAAATTCAAGAGAAAATCGGCATTTCCATTTTCGAATTGATGATATGCCCCCTAGCGGTAATTTTTTGAACTTGAAAATAATTTTCAGTTATTTCATTTGGCCATTTACTCACAAATATTCTAAAAATAATTTTATAATAAACAGTTGCCGGGTTATGACCGGAGGCCATTCTTAATGTATCACCGTCTATATATATATATATATATATATATATATATATATATATATATATATATATATATATATATATATATAGCTGGTTCAACAAATTTTTATTTTATAAACTTTATTTTAAAAGATATTGAAAAATGGTAAAAAGAAAAGTTAGGGGGATGTTAGAGAGGAATAAGGGCAATTTGTCATAAAAACAATTGAACATAAAAAAATTGACGCATTCAAATTATGGTTATGTTGCTTATTTTAAATAGAACACCCTGTATATTATTGCATTTTTGGATTCTCCCGAAAATTCTAAACAATTTTGATATAAGATGTTACAATTTTAAAGTTAATAGTTCCGGAGCTATGTAGCTATGCACCACCTTTAATTTTAATTGTTTTTAGCTTAAAAATATTTGTAATAATTAAGCGAATAGATATTAAATATCGAGGAAATAAAGCTTATTATAAACAAAATCTAGGTTTCAAATATGCCTCCTTCAGCGGCTAAGCACATATACATGCGTTCTATAAAGTTTTGGTAAGTTTTCTCTATAGCCCAGTAGCAAAAATACATACTCTTTTTTGGTTTATCATCAAGTAAGAACGTTTAGTGATATGAAATATGATAGGGATGCACTTTGTGATTTTGTGAGATTCTCTTCACAGATATGTAAGACATAACAAGGGCTTCATTCCGACAATTGGTTCTTCGAATTAGATTTTCATAAATGGAGAGCAAAACTTGTAGCTGGTTTTCGTCAATGAGAACAGATTTGTTAACAAAGGGATACCAATTCAAATACTTTCGTTTGGTTGCCGAGCAATAAGTTAATCAAAGATTTGTCAAACTTACGGTAGTTTATTTTTTAAAGAATATTATTTTATAATTAGTTGTTAAAGATGAAGGAACGTCACGAATTATTTATTCAAATGCCAGAATTATAGATGTTAAATACGTTGGCAAGGCATCGTTATCAGTTAAGACCGTCCAAACCACAGTATCTGGACAGGTATCCCGATAGACGACAATCAAGTTTGAGAACATTAAAAAAATTAGGAGGTAGATTCAGCGAGAACAGGAATGTGGATTACGTCCAGCCTGTTCTCAATGAGGAAAATTACCTACGAGTTTTGCTTGCCGTTTATGAAAATCCAATTCCAAGTATCAATTCTCGGAGCAAAGCCATTGATATGTCTTACACATCTGTGAAGAGAATCTTACAAAATCACAAAGTGCATTTTATTTACTTTAAAAATCTAATAACATGATTGAATAACCCAAGAATGCTATGGCATGTTTGGGTTTAGAAGTACACATCAAAATTAATTTTTTTGACCGACTTAGACACCTATTTGTGTACATATAATAATAGGTCTAGAAAAATAATTATGAAGTTGCAAAATAATGAATTTACCGGAAAACTGTTTACATACTTATTCTCTATATTTACCTGCAGTTTATATATGTATTTATTATTTAGGGCTTTTTTATTTATTTATCCAAATCCCTATAAAAGATAGGAAATAATTATTTTACACATACAATTCATAATACGGAAGTGATTTACTCAAATATTCTTATGTGATTTTACTGTAATTTCCATTCTGGTCGTCAAGAATTTAAAAGCGCGCCTAATCACACCTCTTTGTGAACGTCACTGTTTGAAGAAGTGAATGTCTGGTTAATTACGCCTCGTGATGTAGGGATTGCGGAACGCTAATTAATAAACAAACATTCATAATTACTTTAACAAGCAATATTTTTTCTAGTTTTTAATGTGATTCACTAATAAAAATCATTAACGTCGTAACATTTATTAGGGAAACCTCTAATTACCTTGTAGAGATGGTTCGGTAAATTCCTAAATATTTACAAAAACCCAAAAATAGTAATTTGTTCATTTTTAATTTCAAGTTTTCTTTTAAATAAAACTGGAATATACATACTCTAATTTCTATATTACATTGCAGAATTACTTTTCAGGAAGTAGTAATTAATATACAATATTTTTAATTTAGTCCTTTCTTTAATCAAGACGCATTTTATTCGTTAGTTAAATATATTAACATTTGTTTTAGCTACACCAACGAGTTAGAAGTCACGATTTTAAAATGAGTTTTAAAAATTTGAGATTTTGTGTAGTTATGTGAGTGTCACAACGTCATATATCAACCTACGGAATAAATTATACAAAATAGCAGGTTTTTTATCGAAAGCCTACTAGAAAAATTCCGACGATTATATTAAACTATTTCTTCAAGGGCAACTCCTTTATATTTTCAATGATCCCAAAGAGGTGTTGGAAATCTAATAGAATTTTTATTTAACCATAACTTACCATGAGCAACATTATTAATACAATCAAGGTAGGCATTGTCTTTTTCGTCGTACATGTACTGATCTTTGGCTCTTAAAATTTTAAGAGGATCTTTTCGGAAGAATAGCTGGCATGATGGGCTAAAATAAAAATTTTACTTGTGAACTACGTACTACTATTGTTATACATCTTATTATGTTAAAGGCGTTATTTTTTACTTTGATTAAGTGGCTTAATGACCAAACGAAATCGGCGTTTAGGATGACATATTCTAAATATGTACATAGTAAGGTTAAAGACAAACTGGAAACTGAAGAAAAATAAAATTTGCATTTTTGCGGTAAGTATTTAAAAAGCCATTGGTGCAAAAAGCTAAAAATTGTCCCTACAATACGTACTTTTTGCATTAAAAAACTAAATTAAATACACGTTATACATGAGTAAAAACACATTAATTTTTAAAAATTCGTAACTTGAAAATATTAAACTTTTTAGTAAAAAGCATTTTTAAATTTTCTTTTATGAAAAATGTTATGCGTTTTCTTCTGGCTCGGATTTTGAGCAAATATATTAAATTTTTTAAGTAATAACAAAAAACAAACGCCAGAACATTGTATTATTTTAGTCTCCAAACTCGATATTATCATCTCACAAAATTTCAACCTAATACTATTTTTTTGGAGAGAAAGCCTCTGATGTTTGAGCTTTTTGCATCCGCATCTCCGATTTAGGCATGTTTAAATACATAATAATAAATGACATACATGAGCCAAATTAGGCGAAAAATAATTTTGTACGAAAAAATCTTACCCAATCAATTTTTGTCTGAGAGCAACAGTCTCACTTTTAGAAATCTGTTCCATTGTGAAAACAATACACTTTTATATTTGAAAAGGTACTGGATGGTACTAAGTACAAAGGTAGACACTTAAAAGACTATAGTGACTTATGATAGGTAAGTACTAATATATTTATATTAGTTGAAAGATTGCGCGCGCAAATATTTGTTCACGGTAGTTTCTTAATATAATTTGTAATTATGATAAGGTTCAAAATCAGCTTAGTAGAATATACTGGCAAACAAAAGTAAATTCAGTGAGCCTGTAGTTAAACAAAGGAAAAAGCCTGCAGTGATTGTGTTAAGAGTCCATTAACTTGTTTGTAACAAACAGTTTAATTTTAAAGGTAAATTGGGTAATATTTGCTGCTAATTCTTAATAAGTACTTGGTAAAATTCCGCAAAAAATAATAAAGGCTTACCATATATTTTTCTTATAATTATCTAAAAGTAATATTTTTAATTTTTGACTCAAGATGTTATGAACATTGAATTTGTTTTTCTTTATCGATATATGATTCTGCCTTAATAGCACGGGATTATATTAGTAATACGTGTTAACGAAAACAGGTTTACTTTTAATCATCACTTTGAAAGGAATACCTATGGTGGTCACCAATAGTAAAATAGTGTAAACTATACTCTGGTCGAATGACATTATTGTGACAAAGGATTTGTTTGTCCCCAGGCAAAAAGATACATTGACTTGATTTGGCATCATAAATTTGAATGTCAGTGAGAGAAATTTCAGCGCAAGTTTGACCTATTTAATTGTAATAAGAATAATCTTTACTAAACTGTAGGCTTCAGTTACCAGAAATTAATGGTTAACTAAAGGTTAATTAAAGGCAAATATTTATACAAAGAATCAGATCATATTTAAGTATTACTAATTGAGTCATTCAGGCTACAGAAGAAGTTAATTACCAGATAGCTCTTTCAGTTAAAAAGGAAATAGAATTTTATGAAGTGATTACTAGTAGACATCTAACTAATGCTATGCCATGTCAACAAAGTCTATTTGTTTGATTGTTCTGCTGAACTCAGAATGGATTCCCCTACTATTCAAATAGTAAAACGATCAATAAAAAGTATTAAACTGTCTTATTTTCTTGTACAAATCCTGTACAAGGAATTAACTGGCAGTCGTTAATTAGAATTGACCAATCTCATTTCTGAGGTATCTGTGAAAGACCAAGGAGTCGCAGTAAACATAATCTAACTAACATTCGATTTCTTTTTCTAATTTCGTACTCCCCTCAAAGTTCTAGTTTTAATTGTTTTCGAGATATTAAGGTTTGAAATTTGATAGTTTTAAACTTTAAGTTATTGTAAAATATAACTGACTTGTGTTAAAACAAATTGCTCATACCTTTATTAAGTTACCAAAAAACGGAAAAAGGGTTTAATGTTAGGTCTATTTGGATAGTGACGTCATAAGAAAGAGCCTAAAACCTCTTATTTTAGTTTGTACAGAACGTTGCCATAAGTAAACAGTTTAGATTTTACAGCCTCTGGAAGGGTTTTTATATATTATAGTCTTGTTAACAAAAATGGGCGTGTGAAGGAGATTGCGGTTAAGCATGGTTGGTAAGTCCAATTCCAAAATGGTCCTGACTTTTCATGTTAAGCAGTAACAATGGGCGGAAAACACTTTTAGATTTGCCTAGGCTATTTTAAATTTTTATGTTATTAGTTTAAAGGCCTGCAAGTTTATAACATTTTCTTCAAATGGAATTTTACCAGTAGTCAGCGGTTCATAACACTTTCTTACAAAGTATTTGAAACAATATTTATCTATAATGTTTAATAATTATTAGGATTACAAGTAAAACTTGTAAATCAGTATTCAGTTGATAGTTGCTTATTTTAGTGTTTATTGTATGCAGTCTATATAAAGGATGACAAATTTTAGTTTTTATTTAGTAACACAGTATATATGTGTCTTTCAAAATTTAGAAATTTTGTTTACTTTAGACTAGGAGTGTATATATATCAACAACATAAACAAAGTCCGCAGCATGTACATCGCGCGTTCGTAGCACGTTTAGCAGAATATTTTACTTATTTATCTGCCGATAACTCCAATTATATCAATAAAACCAAATTGTTTTATAATTAAATAGCGACAGTCTGTCTTTATTTAGGTCGAACGTGTGCCATAAGACCGTCTTCCGCAGATATTTTTATTTTTCTCATTTGGATGATGAAAGTTGGAGCCGTCTACTAGAGTTAGTTATTTTTTTTGTTTTTATAAACTCGATTTAGTTGGTCACTAATTTACCAACGCATAGGTTGCATATGCATGTATATTTTTTTACAATATTTAATCAATCATATAAGGCGCATAACTGACAGTGTAGCAATATGAATCCTCAAAACATTTAGCGCAAATTATATTTTAAAACCGTTCTGAACGTTTTATATTCATCAAACTGCTCAAGCTCCTGATCAAAAGCTTTCAAGGTCACAACTTTTCGGTAACTATTTTTAATTTTATACTTGTACACACCAAGAATGCATTTAAAGTAGCCATTTGATTATAATATATTAGTTGCTTACTGGCTTTCTAGAAAAATAATATTTTTGTTTAACCTGTTAAATATTAAAATACTATTTTTTACTAAACACTCTATTACCCTGAAATAAAGAGGCAATTTAAAAAAAATTGCAATATATTTGTTCAAATTAAGTGAGCTGAAATGAATTGTAGAGCAATTTGACTTTTATTACGTAATTCTAACTTACTGTTTTTTTCAGGCCCCACATAAACAGCTTATAGCATGGACACCTACGCAACTCGTTAAAATAAAATGTTATAGGTAACCAATCAATAAAACCAGAAATCATGACATAAAACAAGGAATATGACACAGGCAAGGGCGACCCTAGATCCTTTTTGTTAGTGAAAAAAACCAACTGACTAAAAAAAGTCATGGCTCTTGTATTACAGTAATTTTATTAATTGACAGCCACTCAAACATAATTTAGCCAAGGGTGGGGGTCATGGCTGCCTCTTTCTGACGCCCCTGCACACAGGGTGTTTAATTTTCGAAGTGTAACTAAATTTTAAAAGCAAACGCTTTTCCTTAAAAAAACTTGAAATGTTTACACGCATCTTTGCCTATAGTTGATTTAAAAAACAGCTAGTACTCCACAATATAACCACCATATTTTTATTGAAATGAAGTCTTAACGATCAATTAACGTGTTTTTTTTTGGTAATAAACATATGCAAAAAAAACAATAATAAAAATAAATAACAATAACATAAACAAAAACAACAAATTTGACGCAAGCAGGTACAATGTAATTTAGAAGAAGTGATACACATTGTTTGACATTTGTTAAAGGCCGTTTTACATGCTGTATTTCTTTATTGCAATATGCAATAGTCTCGAACAAAGGCCGTTTTACATGCTGCAATTCTTTCTTGCAAGTTGCAATAGTCTTGAACAAAAGCATGCGCAGTGGCAAGACATTTGTATCTTTTGTCAAACTGCGCATGCCTTTGTTCAAGACTGTTGCATATTGCAAAGAAGAATTGCAGCATGTAAAACGGCCTTAATAACTCGGCATGCCCACGTTCAAGACTATTGCATATTGCAAGAAGAATTGCAGCATGTAAAACGACCTTAAGACACACTGTTTCTTATTGCAACATTCAAAAATATTATTATTTCACTGTTCATTGTATAACCTATTTTTAGACAACTTTAAAAGTCCTAGAGTTTAAAATTTCGTTTCTTTTTAACACTTTTTTGATATTTACACTGAATTGAATGCTCGATTGGTTTCAGAGATATAGCGGCCTTTCAATAAAATAATGATTTTTTATTTAATCACTTTTGAAGAAACATATATTTTTTTAAATAATAAAATTGTTCAGTTACTTTTCAACTATTTCATATGAAGGCACAATTTAAGGTAAAAAATTAATGTAGGGAATTTCGCAAACATTGAATTTAGGCATAAAATAGGCAATATAAATAAAAAAAATTAAAAAAAAAACAAAATATATTTGAATATAAAAAGTTCTATTTAAAATCTGTACTTGGTTCTTGAAATTTCAAGTTCTGTCCCTTAACATTCGAACTGTTGCAATATATATATATATATATATATATATATATATATATATATATATATATATCACCTACGGTTTTTGCTATTTAACTTCAAATAAAAACAAATCAGAGAAAAACACATGAAAGAAAAAACTATAAACCATAATCGATATTTCTCGAAATTTTTACGTAAAGCGCTACAGAGTTTCGTCTTTAGCTTTTTCTGGTTTAATTGACTTTGGCTATTTAACTTTTATATATAAAAATCTCAGATCTCAGCAAATCCAGAACAATATAATATTTGACTGAAAAAAACTTATAAATCGTCTTTGGCAGATACTAGAATTACTTATTTTTTTTGTTTTTATGAACTGGATTTATTTGGTTAGTAATTTACAAATGCATATGTTGCATATGAATGTATATTGTTTTACAATATTTAATCAATCATATAAGGCGCATAACTGATAGTGTAGCAATATGAATCCTCAAAACATTTAGCACAAATAATATTCTAGAACATTTCTGAACATTTTATATTCATCAACCTGCTCAAGCTCCTGATCAAAAGCTTTCAAGGTCACAACTTTTCGGTAACTATTTTTAATTTTTATACTTGCACACACTAAAAATGCATTTAAAATAGCCATTTGATTATAATTTATTATTTGTTTACTGGCTTTCTAGAAAAAAAATATTTTTGTTTAACCTGTTAAATATTTTAAATATTAAAATACTAATTTTTACCAAACAGAATATGGAAGATTTTAAAAATTTAAATACAGATAATTAAACTAACAAGACACTTTAAAAACTGTTTACTATTAAAAAAAAATGACAAATATCAAAAATAAGTGTGTCTCCTAAAAATATCTCAATATTTATTATGGCTTTAACAGAAATTGGATGCTAAAAATAGACTCATTTTGGGCGAGTGAATGAACTTTTAGGTACTTGGAAAATCCATAAAAGTTTTCGTATTGACTTATTTTTCGAAATAAGTTATTATTTTGCCTCTTCGCTGTCCCTCATTCTTTACGCTGTAATATCTGGTCCACTATTACAAGTAAAATAAACTTAAATCCTCGAAATACACATAAAAGTATCTAAGAAACTAGGCTATCATATGCTATAATAAAATATGAGATAATAACTGAGTCAAGAGTGCTATTTTTAAATTATATTTTAAAGTGTAATTGTAACGGTTTGGTCGATCGGTATAGCATGACATGACGCACCAAAAGTACTCAAACAAGATCGAACATCCTCTTAAAAAATCACGTGAATGTTCAGTGGTGTTTTAAGTCAAGTGCGTACATTAACCGACCTTGTTTTTAAAAGATTCTTAGAAACGTGAATCAAAATCAGTTAAACATAATTTTATAGATAATCATTTATCGATTTCTTCTATGTATAATCTACAAATTTAAAACCTAATTAAATTCACAGTCAGAACAATTATATCTTCCTACTACCACTTACGAAACTGGCAAAAAAGCACTGTTAACTCGACTAGAAAGTGCCTTTTATCACACGCGCCTTGACAAAAATATGTCAACCCGTGTGATGATATATTACATAGCAGTGTTGAAAAAGTTTTTATACCGGGAGGTAATTAGGTATCAGGTATTTGCCACGCGGTGTTAACCGAGTGCAGAAATCCTTCGAGTTTTAAAATGATCGCTTTTCACACAAAAGTTTTTGAGTTTTATCGGAAAAGTAACAAACAAAAGACGATCGGAAAGTTAACAAAAAACATCAACTTTGTTATTTTAAACGGAAAACTTCGTATAATATATGTCTGTGATAGGTCGTCTTTTACCGATTATAAGTGTACTAGGTTTATAACCTTGTCTTTAAAGATACAGGAGGAATTTAAGAAAAACCCCGCCATAAGAGTCCCATTGACTCCACTATGTAGAGGGGAGTTCTCCATCTCTTTCTTTCACATTGCCTCTTATGGCAAGGTTTTTCCCAAATGTTTCGGGTGTCTTTAGAGATAAATGTATCAAACTTAATATATTTATAGTCAGTAAGAAAACGGCAATTTGACGGTCATATATAATACAGGGTGTTTCATTTAAAATAAGAAAGTTGATACTCACTTGACAACTAAACGTCTTTTGTTTATTTTTTTTTAAGTTCAAATGATTCCGATAAATCCCAGAAACTTTTGTGCTTAAATTAATATTTTAATAAAAAAAATAATGTATTAAATTAGGTTTGAAAAATTTTATGGTTCAAAATGACAATGACAAAAATAATGATTTTTTTTCAATCACTTTTTAAGAAACATATATTTTTTTAAATAATAAAATTGTTGTTACTTTACAACTATTCATATGAAGGCACAATTTAAGGTAAAAGATTAATGTAGGGAATTTCGCAAACATTGAATTTAGGTATAAAATAGGCAATATAAATAAAAAAAAAAAAATATATTAGAATATAAAAAGTTCTATTTAAAATCTGTACTTGGTACTTGAAATTTCAAGTTCTGTCCCTTAACGTTCGCACTGTTGTAATATATATAAACTTAATCTGTATCAATTCGAAATGGCGAAGTTAAGAGTCCATCACCTACGGTTTTTGCGATTTAACTTGAAATAAAAACAAATCAGAGAAAAACACATGAAAGAAAAAACTTATAAACCATAATCGACATTTCTCGGGCTGCATAAATTTAATTTTTACGTAAAGCGCTACAGAGTTTCGTGCTTTAGCTTTTTCTGCGGGAATTGTTAAAAGAATTGACTTCGGCTAAGAAAAGACAACTTTATATATAATCCTGTGTTGAAATCTCAGATCTCAGCAAATCCAAGCTCAGTTTCTCATGCAATATATTATTTGACTGAATATGTCTTTATTTAGGTCCAACGTGTGCCATAAGATCGTCTTTGGCAGATATTTTTATTTTTCTCATTTGGATGATGAAAGTTGGAGCCGTCTAATAGAATTACTTATCTTTTTTGTTTTTATGAACTGGATTTATTTGGTTACTAATTTACCAATGCATATGTTGCATATGCATGTATATTTTTTTACAATATTGAATCAATCATATAAGGCGCATAACTGACAGTGTAGCAATATGAATCCTCAAAACATTTAGCACAAATAATATTGTAGAACCTTTCTGAACATTTTATATTCATCAACCTGCTCAAGCTCCTGATCAAAAGCTTTCAAGGTCACAACTTTTCGGTAACTATTTTTAATTTTTATACTTGCACACACTAAGAATGCATTTAAAGTAGCCATTTGATTATAATATATTACTTGCTTACTGGCTTTCTAGAAAAAGAATATTTTTGTTTAACCTGTTAAATATTTTAAATATTAAAATACTAATTTTCACCAAACAGAATATAGAAGATTTTAAAAATTATTTTAATTTAAATACAGAGAATTAAACTAACAAGACACTCTAAAAACTCTTTACTATTAAAAAAATGACAAATATCAAAAATAAGTGTGTCTTTCTTAAAAATATCTCAATATTTATTATGGCTTTAACAGAAACTGGATGCTAAAAATAAAATAATTTTGGGCGAGGGAATGGACTTTTAGGCACTTGGAAAATCCATAAATGTTTTCGTATTGACTTATTTTTCGAAATAAGTTATTATTTTGCCTCTTCGTTGTCCCTCATTCTTTACGCTATAATATCTGGTCCACTATTACAAGTAAAATAAACTTAAATCCACGAAATACACATAAAAGTATCTAAGAAACTAGGCTATCATATGCTATAATAAAATCTAATATAATAACTGAGTCAAGAGTGTAATTTTAAAATTATATTTTAAAGTATAATTGTAACTGTTTGGTCGATCAGTATAGTGAAATGACGCACCAAAAGTCTAAATCATGATCACACATCCTCTTAAAAATCACGTGAATTTTCAGTGGTGTTTTAAGTCAAGTGCGTACATTAACCGACCTTGTTCTTAAAAGATTCTTAGAAACGTGAATCAAAATCAGTTAAACATAATTTTATAGATAATCATTTATCGATTTCTTCTATGTATATTCTAAAAAGTTAAAACCTAATTAAATTCACAGTCAGAACTATTATATCTTCCTGTTACCACTTACGAAACTGGCAAAAAAGCACTGTTAACTCGACTAGAAAGGGCCTTTTATCACACGCGTCTTTAAAAAAATATTTCAACCCGTGTGATGATATTATATATTACTAGCAGTGTTGAAAAAGTTTTTATACCAGGAGGTAATTAGGTATCAGCGTTTATTGAAGGAAAAAGGAAGATGCGGAACCTTATGAATGAATTCGTAGCAGTGCTGAGTTCATTCCACTTACATTTCGGGTGCTGTACGGTGGAGCCGCTCTACGGCAAAAGCATAAAACACCCATTCGCAGTTGTTCGGCTCTAGCTGTGATGACCTTCGGCTGCGGCGTTGATCGGAAAACGATGAGATTCGTTGAAGACGTTACCGCGCAATATTATTATGCTTTATTGATCACTCAACGTTATTATTTAATCTAACAAACATTCTATCGTTTTAGCCGTTAACAGGGCCATAGCAATTATAGGTCTTGACAATAGGAAAAAAACTTTGTGTTATTTTATGATTAAAAAATAAAGGAGATTATTTTAAATCTACGTTTAAATCTAAATTTTAATTTACAAAGTATTGTTACTTACCTTTTTTAAGAAAAAATTTATTTTTTACATTAATCTGAACTAATAAAGGTACAGAGTGTCTCAAAATTGAGCGTTTTTCCAATGTTTCTGACAAATAAAACCCTTCATCAGTGCTACTTTATGGTGAGGAACGAAACATCGGGTCAAAAATCTAATCAAGTCCTATTGTCGACGAAAAGAAATAGCAATGAGAATGAATTTTTAAATAACTTCCGAAGTAGAACAAAAAAGTGAAATATTTTTGAATTAGGTACTTCTTTTCTGATTCTAATAAAAGAGGTAGATATAAATAAATTTTGCATTTCCATTACCATATTTTTGGCTTGAAGATAACGCGGATAATTGAATTTTTGCATTGACGATATTTTTTTAGTCCGAAAAAAAAAGAAGTACGGTTTATGACGATCGTTCGGAGATGAATCGTCGAATAATAAACTTAATAACATATTTTGGTAGAGGGAATGCGGTGGCTGGATGATGTGACACTTATCTGAAAATATCTTTTTAGAAAAATTCGGTAAAAAATTAAAACTATTTTCAAAAATTTCTTTTTTCCGGATATCTTCGGAAGTACTATAAATATCCTCAGTTTCGAAACGGCATTTGATTGAGCACAAATTGCGCAACTTTGCCACCATTTAAACTTTTTTATATCTCATATAGCTTTTTCCAATTGTCACCCTAGAAATTGGCATACCCTGTAAAGCATGTGAGCGATTTTTCGTGTAAAATAGCTTTTTTTTAATGAAAAAATTAAAGAGAAATATTGCTCATAAAAGATTTTAATTTTTTTTACAATGACTTAGAGCATAGATAAGTAAAAGAAAAATTGAAATATAATGACTTTATTTCAAAAGTGTCAAACAAAACGTAATTTAGAAAACACATTCAAAACAAAAGGCAAATTAATATGCAATGTTTGCATTAAAAAGATAATGGAAATTTAGAAAAAATGTGAAAATAAACTTACATTTAACTACTAAATAGGTACTATCTATAAATATGTAATGCATACAATTTATGCAACTGGTGTTCTTTTTACTTCCCTCGTAAAAGGGAAGTATTTTAATCCTGAAAAAATCACTCTCCGAGATTTTTTCGGATCTTCACGTTTTAGGGCCCTAGATGACGAAAAAAAGGTTTTCTGAATTCCGTCGGTCTGTCTGTCTGTTCACGGCGTAGCTAAAAAATACTTATTGGATAGATTTCAAATTTTGGTCAAAAATTAAGGGTCATATGGGGATGACGTGGTAACATTTTGGTAAAAATCCAATATTGCGAAACAAACTGGCAGCCTAGTGGATTGTTAAAAAAGTTAATATTAAAAAACTACTCATCCAATTTATTTCAAATTTTGCAAAAACATCAAATATTATGTTGAAATCAAGTGGTAACATTTTGGTACGAATCTGAGATGGCGGAACACAATTGCGGCTTAATAAAATATTTAAAAATTCAGCCTGAAAAACTGCTTAATGGTTTGATTTTAAATTGTGTGTCATAATTAAACACGGTATTATAGGGATCAACTAGTAACATTCTGGTACTAATTCAAGGTGGCTGAACAAAATGGCGGCCAAATAAAAAGTATGTGATCGTGAAAAAATCACTCTCTCAGGTTTTACACGTCTTCACGTTTAAGCGTCCCTAGATGCCAAAAAAATATGTTTTATCGATTCCGTTGGTCGGTCTGTCGGAACGGCTGTCTATCAGTTCGCGGCATAGCTTAAAGACTACTTACCCGATTGATTTAACATTTTTATCAAAAATTAAGGTTCATATGGGTATGACTTGATAATACTTTGATAAAAATCCAAAATGGCGGCCTAGTGAAATTTTAAAAAAATTATTATGAAAAAACTGCTTATCCAATGTATTTCAAATTTTTGTCATATACATCAAGTACTATGTTTGAATCAACTGATTGAATTTTGGTAAAATATTTAAAAATTCAACCAGAAAAACTACTTAATGGATTGATTTCAAATTGTGTGTCATAACTAATTGTGGTATGGGGCTCAACTAGTAAAAATGTATTACTAATTCAAGATTGTGGAACAAAATTGCGGCCAAATAAAATTTTTGTAATCGTGAAGATCAACCTCTCAGGATTTACATACCTTTACGTTTTAGCGTCTCTAGATGCTCATGATTTATTAATTCCGTCGGTCCGTCTGTCGGTCTATGTGGTCGCGACATAGTTTAAATACTACTTACCCGATTAAATTCAAATTTTGACCAAAAATTAAGGGTCATATGGGGATAGCCTGATAATATTTTGGTTAAAATCCAATATCGCGGAACAATGTTAAAAAAAGTTTGTTAAAGTGGTGTATTATTTGTGGTTAAGATCCAGTAAAACAAACAAGTTTTTTTTTTTATTTTCAACGTTTTCCAAGTTAATTGTTGCATTCTCAGGACACATATATAGATCTTATATCCTGCATGAAATTCATATTATCAGATATTAAGTTTCTAAATGGTTTTCGTTAACAATCCTCTTGTTTTTATGTTAGAGTGGTGTATTATTTGGAGTTAGGATTTAGTACAAAAAAAACAAAAGTGTATGTTTAAATTGTCTACGTTTCGCAACTTTATTGTTGCATCCTCAGGACACATAAATGTTATATCCTGCATGATACCCCTATTATCAGTCTTTACCTACTCCGTTGGTTCGCAGATATTTCCCAGATATAAAACTTCTAAATGGTTTTCGTTAACGATTTTCTTGTTGTTATGTTAGAGTGGTATATTGTTTGGGGTTAGGAAATATCTGCGGACCCATGGAGTAGTAAAGACTTATATGGGTTTCATGCATGATAGAAAATCTATGTGGCCTGAGGATGCAATAAATTGGCGAAACATCGGCAATTTAAAAAAGGGCCTTTATTTTTTTTACTGGATCTTAACCCCAAATAATACACCACTCTAACATAACAACAAGGGGATTGTTAATGAAAACCATTCTGAAACTTAATATCTGGAATATCTGCTAACCAACGGAGTAGGTAAAGACTGATAATATGGATATTAATTTAAGATAGGGAAACAAAAAAACGGCCAAATAAAATTTTTAAAAAATCAACGTAGAGAACTCTTGTTCAATTGATTTTAAATTTTGCAGAAAAATTAAATGTGAAAATGGAATACTTATTGAATTTATTTTAAATTATGCCGAAAAGTCAAGTGTGTCATAGGTAGAAAGGAAATGGTAAACATATTGGTAGGAATCTAATATGATGGAACAAAATGGCGTTCAATAAAAATGAAGAGACAGTATATGTAACACATATACACTATGACTATGTACTGAACTAATTTGGATCAAAAATCACTCTTCCTAAAAAAATCACTCTTCCTAATAAAAGTAATAATTCATAACGAGGGAAGTTCCGAGTCAAGGATTTTACCGATTTTTTTACATACTACAACATGGAAGTTATATTTATAACGCGCGCTATACATGCAGATTTTTAAATATTAGTATATATTTTCGTTAACGCCATTTTGCTCCTATTACTTTTTCATTTTCTCCGTAAATATAGAAAAAAAAACCTTGTGCTACTATTATTACAAAATAAAGCAAATTGTTTTAGGTCTACGTTTAAATCGAAATTTTAATTTAAAAATTATTGTTACTTATCCTTTTTAAGACAAAATTTATTTTTTACATTATTCGGAACTAATTAAAAATTAAGGAAAAATATTGTTCATAAAATATATTAATTTTTTTTGCAATGACTAGAGCGTAGATCAGTAAATGCAAACTTGAAATGTAATGACTTTATTTCAAAATTTTTAAACAAAACATGTAATTTATAAATAATACATAATCAAAACAAAAGGTAAATAAATATGCAATGTTTGCATTAAAAATAAAATGAAAATTTAGAAAAATTCGAAAATAAACTTACATTTAACTACTAACTAGGTACTATCCATAAATTTTAAATACATACAATTTACGCAACTGGTGTTGTTTTTATACATACTACAATATGAAATTTATATTTAATTATAAATTTTAGGGCGCGCTATATCTGTAGATTAGATTTTTAAATATTAAATTTAAAAATTAAATATTAGCATAGTATATTTTTGTTAATGCCATTTTACTGCTATTACTTAAATAATTATGCGAAATGTCCAAATTTCCGCTTGAGACATTTTTTCCTTAAATATATGTCTTGACGATAGGAAAAACCTTGTGCTATTTTATGATTACAAAATAAAGCAGGTTGTTTTAACTCTATGTTTAAATCTAAATTTTAATTTACAAATCATTGTTACTTACCTTTTTTTAAGACAAAATTTACTTTTTACATTGTTCTGAACTAATAAAGATACAGGGTGTCCCAAATTTGAGCGTTTTTCCAATGTTTCTGACAAATAAAACCCTTCATCAGTGCTAATTTATGACGAAAAAAATGGCAAAAAGGATGGATAATAATAATAATAACTTCCGGAGTAGAACAAAAAACTAAAATATTTTTGAACTAGGTACTTCTTTTCTAATTCTAATAAGAGAGGTAGAGACAAATAAATTTTACATTTCCATTACCACATTTTTGCCCGCTTCAAGATGACGTAGGTAATTGAATTTTTATCCCGACGTGGGCTTTCCGTTCCTCCGCAGTCATTACTAACTAGTATTGATGATGGGTTTTTTAGACCGAAATATCAGAAAAATGTTAAGTATGATATGCTGTGGAATTTAGAATTAAAATTAGTTTTTATTCAGATGAACACAACATTTTTGACTATTTAAAACGCAAAGTTTATGATGATCGTTCGGAGATAAATCGTCGAATCGTAAACTTAATAATGTATTTTGGTAGAAGGAAAAAGGTGCTGTGATGATGTGACATTTATTTGAGAAATGTCTTTTTAAAAAAACTCGGTATAAAATTAAAGCGATTTTCAAGAATATCTTTTTTCCCGGATATCTTCGGAAGTACTATAAATATCCTCAGTTTCAAAACGGAATTTCATTCCATATATTGTATAGCTTCTCCCAATTGTCACCCTAGATATTGACGCTGTACACCAGGTGAGGGATTTTCTGTGTAAAGTAGCTTTTTTTTTTAAATTAAAAATTAAAGAAAAATGTTATTCATAAAAGGTTTTGTTTTTTTTTTGCAATTACTAGAGTGTAATTAAAACAAAGTTGAATTATAATGACTTTATTTCAAAATTTTCAAACAAAACATGTAATTTATAAATATGTATTATTAATCAAAACAAAAGGTAAATAAATATGCAATGTTTGCATCAAAAAGATTATCAACATTCAGAAAAAACGTGAAAATAAACTTACATTTAACTACTAGTAGGTACTATCTATAAATATTGAATACATTCAATTTACACAACTGGTATTTTTTACATTTTACATTTTTACATACTACAACATGAAAGTTTTATTTCGTTATTTAATTATAAATTTTAGCGCGCGTAGATTTTTAAATATTAGTATGGTCGTTGATTGAAGGAAAAAGGAAGATGCGCAACCTTATGGGTGAATTCGTGGCAGTGCTGATTTCATTCTACTTACGTTTCAGCTGCTGTACGGTGGAGCCGCTGTACGGCAAACGCATAAAGCACCCATTCGCAGTCGTTCGGTTATCGCTGTGATGAGCGTCGGCTGCGGCGTTGGTCGGGAAACGATGAGATTCGTGCAAGACGGTGCCGCACAATATTATTATGGTTTATTGATTACCCAACGCTATTATTTAATCCAACAAAAACTCTATCGCTTTAGCCGTAGCAATTATAGGTCTTAACAATAAGAAAAAAACTTTGTGTTATTTCATGATTACAAAATAAAGGAGGTTATTTTAGATATACGATTAAATCTAAACTTTAATTTACAAATTATTGTTACTTACCTTTTTTTAAATAAAAATTTACTGTTTACATTATTCTGAACTAGTAAATGTACAGGGTGTCCCAAAATTGAACGTTTTTTCCAATGTTTTTGACAAATTAAACCCGTCATCAGAGTTAATTTATGATGAGGACCGAAACATCGAGTCAAAAATCTAATCACGTCATATTGTCGAGAAAAAAAATGGCAATATTAAGTTTCTAAATGGTTTTCGTTATCAATCCTCTTGTTTTTATATTAGAATGGTGTATTATTTGGGGTTAGGATCTAGTAAAAAAAACGAAAGTCTATTTTTAAACAGTCGACGTTTCGCAACTGTATTGTTGCAGCTGCAGATTCTATATCCAGTATGAAACCCATATTATCAGTCTTTACGTATTCCGTTTGTTCGCAGATATTTCCCAGATATTAAGTTGCTGGGCAACGATTCTCATGTTGTTATTTTACAGTGGTGTATTATTTGGAGTTAGGATCCAGTAAAATAAAATACTTTTTTAATATGTCGACCAGTGGCGGCTCGTCAGGGTAGGCGAGGTAGGCGCCGCCTACCCTTGAATAATCGTGCCTAAATACTGCCCAAAAAATCTAATATCTCATATCAATTAAACAATATTTAACCGTTTAACATCACAAAATATACAAAACTTTCGAAAAAACCCGTGCGTTTCCCTTAGAAATTCCTAACATTTAAATAAACATCGATTACATGCGAAACCTATGTACGTTTAGAGGCGATATATCCCAACCGCCTAAATTTAGATGTTCTCTACGGCAGCCAGCCAGCCCACGAAAACGCACATCGCCGACGACCAGCCACCGACATACAGAGAAAATCACGCGAAATAAACTACTACAGTAGGCGAAACGATCGTCCGCCTTCGGCAAATATTTGACGTCTTCGCATTGGATTCCAATATTGTTCATCTGGCAGTGTTGCCAAATTCTCGAATTTTCACCTGAACTGCTTTACGTTTTTAGAAAATATGCATATGCATAAGGCTACCAACTTTTTCATTTACGAATGCGGGACACAACAAATTTTAGTATGCGTTGTAGGCGCATTAACCATATTCTAAAATTCTTTATTTTCAGCATTAATTTTTTAATTAATTAAATTGATTATCCGAACATTCTGTTATATACTAAAGCAAAAAAATTAAAGACATTAAACATAAATGTTAGGTTAGGTGAGGTTTTTTTAATAATAATAAAATGAAACATGTTTCTACACTTTGGTATTTTTTTTAATTAAGGCTTATTTATAACACATAATTTAGTTTAATCAAATCTTCTTAAAATGGTACTTCTCTGTATTATTAAACCGATAAACATGGGAACTTAGAATATGATTTGTTGCAATTCGGGACTTGCGGGACATAATTAGAGAATGCGGGACGATTTCTAACCTTATTTGTAACGCGGGACCTTAAAAGATAATGCCGGGACTGTCCCGCAGAATGCGGGACGGTTGGCAGCCTTACATATGCAAACATTGCAAACCATAAAAAAAAATAAAATAAGCAGTTTCAATGTTGTTAGGGTGGTTTTGAAAGGGTTTTTTAAACAAAATCTAGGTACATCTCAAGAAAAATAAAGAAATTCTTCTCAGGCTTGCGAAACCGTATTTACAAATTTTGCGTTTGGCAACGTTGGCCACCTGCTACTATTCTCATTAATCTCATTTATAATTCGTAAAAATCGTAAATAGTATGCATGATGCAATATTATCGTTCGTTCGGATTTCCGGTCAAGTGATTTGAAATTTTGTCAATTACATTCTGACCGCTCTCGTTTTCTGATATCGATCAATAAATAAAAACATTGGACGGTGATACGTGTGTGTTTTTTTGACTATCATTTTACGACCGCGTCTAGTTTTTCTGTGCTTTAATTTGTGATTTTGGTTGTTTATCGGCATTGGCCAGAAGAAAAACGAAGAAATCCTGATAAACGGATAAGTATTTTTGTTTTATTTGTTTCTAATAGACATATTTAGGTATTAAATATTTTGCTTTTAAGTGTAGTTTCGCTAGTTTTAGGGGTTGGACGGTTCATATTCGATGAATTTACCGTCGCGTCGACCGTAGGTTAAGTGCGTTTTTTCCGGTTTGTTCTATTTTATATAGGTACATTACGTTGCTTTGTTTTTTTTTAATGGATTTTTAAAAAGTCATGGCGAATAATCCGGTGCATGATATTGTTTGCTCTTTGTGCGAGACACCATTTTCGCGTCTAAACGAAAACGATCGAAAAGATGTTATTTATTTTGGCCGCCCCACGCCACTTCTCAATATTTTAAAGCCTGATAAAAAACAGGGCCAAACTTTTTCACGATCGTTTAAAGCTCAATGGTACGAAAGTCATCAGTGGATATGTGGTAGCTATTTTAAACAAAATTTGTTTTGTTGGCCATGTTTACTTTTGGCAAAAGGCAGAAACAATACTTGGGTGCGTCAGGGATTTTCTGATTTGAAAAATTTATCTGCGGCCATAAAAAAACACGAATCATCGAAAGAACATTTAAGCAGTTTTCTTAGTTTAAAGCGGTTAGAAAAAAACAGTAGCACTATACAGGATGCGCTACAATTACAATCTTCTTTGTCTCTTAAATTATATAATGAGGAGGTGAGAAAAAACAGACTTCTAATGAGCTATTTGGTCGATGTTACGTGTCACCTAGCAAAGCAAGAATTATCTTTCAGAGGCCATAATGAAAAAAGCGAATCCGTTGTGCGGGAAATTTTCGGGAAACTTTTAATCTGTTAATTAAACGTGATAACGAAATACAACAACATTTAAAAAAAATTGGAAATATTTTTTCTGGTTTATCAAAAACTATCCAGAATGATTTGATATCCTGTATTTCCGATTACCTTGCAGATTCAATTCATAGGGAGATAAAAGAGTCGTTGTTTTTTGCAGTGCAAGCTGACGATACTACGGATATTTCTGAGAAGTCCCAATGTGCGATTTCAATTCGGTACGTTAATCAAAGAAAGTTTCTTGGGTTTTCATGACGTTAGCGAAGACAGAACAGCGGACGCAATGTATGGATTAATTGTTACAGTCATAGGCAATTTCGATTATAAAACAAAATTAGTTGGGCAATGCTACGACGGTGCTAGTGTGATGGCAGGTTCATTGAATGGTTTGCAAAAAAAAGTTAAAGATGATGCTCCTTTTGCTTTGTTTACGCATTGTAGTGCGCACAGATTGAATTTGGTTTTACAAACTGGTTCAAAAAATATAAAAAATTGCCGAATTTTTTTCGCAAGTGCGTCCTCGATTCCCGGATTTTTTCATCAGTCTGCAAAACGGACATTTACTTTAGATTCGACGATAGGAAAGAGGATTTCTTCCAGTTCAGACACCAGGTGGGCTTCCCGTTCTAAAATCATTCAAATCTTGCACTCTGAATGGGAAGGCCTAAAATTAGTTTTTTCTAAAATTATTGACGACCAATCATCATCGGCTGAGTCAATAAACGGGGCCAAGGGATATCTTAAATTTATGAACGATTTAGAATTTTCGTTTCTTACCGCTGTGTATAAACATATTTTTGACATAACTGACCCCCTTTTCAACATTCTACAGAAAAAATCATTGGACATCACCTATTGTAAAAAGCAAATATTTATGGCAAGAGATCGTATCAAGTTATTGAGAAATGAGACAATGTTTAATACAATATTTGAACAAGCCCAAACAAGGATTTTTAATAATAGGGACTCAGGGCAATTGTCAAAAAGAATTAAGTTATCGGACACCATTAAAGGCGATGAGCAAAGTTCTTTACGCATTTTATTTTATGAGATAATTGACAATATTGTGACTCAAATAGAAGTTAGGTTTGCAGATATGTCTCAGTTATTATATTTTTCTTTAGCGGATTCCTCAAAATTCGAAGAATATAGCAAAAATTTTCCGCTTGAATTTGTGACGAATGTGACCAACTTTCATAAAAATTTCTTTGACAAACAAAAATTAATTAATGAGCTTAGTGTAATATATCTCGATGAACAATTTGCAATGCTGAGCGTCGAGGCAATTTTAAAACATTTCGTAAAAAATGAACTTCAAGAAATATTTCCTGAAAGTTACAAACTTTTTGCGTTAATTGCTACCATACCTATTACAAGTACCTCAGTGGAAAGACATTTCTCTTGTTTAAAGCGAATAAAAACGTATTCTCGCAATACAATAAAAAATGAACGTTTATCGTCACTTGCGCTAATTTCAATAGAAAAAGAGTTGTTCTGCTCCTTACAGAAGGCTGATAACTTTACGGATGTCATAATAAGTAAATTAGCCCTTTTAAAAGATAGGCGGATAAATTTAATTTATAAAACTTAGTTGTCAGCTAAGTGTGTACGCGGCTTAACGTTTTCTTATAACGTCATTATTCTTGAAATTATTGTGGTTGTCGCCTACCCTAGCCTAAACACCACGAGCCGCCACTGATGCCGACGTTTTGAAACTTTATTGTTGCATCCTCAGGACACATATAGATTCAATGTCCTGCATGAAACCCATATTTTCATTATTTACCTACTACCTTGGACCGCAGATATTTCCTATATTAAGTTTCTAAATGGTCTTCGTTAACGATCCTCTTGTTTTTATGTTAGAGTGGTGTTTTATTTGGGGTTAGAGCCCAGTAAATAAGCAAATGTCTTTTTTAAATTGTCGACGTTTTGCAACTTTATTGTTGCAGTCTCAGGACACATACATTTTATATCCTGCATGATACCCCTATTATCAGTCTATATCTAATTCGTTCGTTTGCAGATATTTCCCAGATATTAAATTTCTAAATGGTTTTCGTTAACGATCTTCTTGTGGTTATGTTAGAGTGGTGTATTTTTTTGGGTTAGGAAATATCTGCGGACCAATGGAGTAAGTAAAGACTAATATGGGTTTCATGCAGGATAGAAAATCTATGTGTCCTCAAAAGGCAACAATAAATTGGCGAAACGTTGTTTTTTTTACTGGATCCTAACGCCAAATAATACACCACTCTACATAACAACAAGGGGATTGTTAATGAAAACTATTCTGAAACTTAATATCTGCGGACCAACGAAGTAGGTAAAGATGAGAATATGGGTTTCAATTTAAGATGGCGAAACAGAAAACCGCCAAATAATTTTTTTAAAAAATCAGCGTAAAAACTTTTGAGCATTTGATTTTAAATTTTGCAGAAAAATTAAATGTGAAAATTTATTTTAAATTATGCCCAAAAGTCAAATGTGGCATAGATAGAAAGGAAATGGTAAACATATTGGTAGGAATCCCATAGGAACAAAATGGCCCCCCATAAAAATGAAGAGACAGTATATTTAACACATATATACTGTGACTCTGTACTGAACTAACTTGGATCACACTTCACTTTTCCTAATAAAAGTAAGAATTCATAACGAGGGAAGTTCCGGGTAAAGGAATTTACCGATTTTTTTACATACTACAACATGAAAGTTATATTTAGTTATTTAATTATAAATTTTAACGCGCGCTATACATGCAGATTTTTAAATATTAGTATATATTTTTGTTAACGCCATTTTGCTGCTGTTACTTAAATAATTATGCGAAACGTCCAAATTTCTGCTTGAGATATTTTCTCTGTAAATATAGGAAAAAAATCCTTGTGCTACTTTAATAATACAAAATAAAGCAGATTGTTTTAGGTCTACGTTTAAATCGAAATTTTAATTTACAAATTATTGTTACTTACCTCTTTTAAAGACAACATTTATTTTTTACATTATTCTGAACTAATAAAGCTACAGGATGTCCCAATATTTCTGACTAATAAAATCCTTCATCCGTGCTAATTTATGATGAGGAACCTCGGGTCAAAGATCTAATCACGTCATATTGTCGATGAAAATAAATGGCAATGAGAATGGATTTTTAATTCTGGTAAGAGGTAGAGACAAATAAATTTTATATTTCCATTACCACATTTTTGCCCACTTCAAGATGACGTAGGTAATTGAATGTTTTACCCGACGCGAGCTTTCCGTTCCTCGGCAATCATTATTAACCAGCATTGATGATGGTTTTTTAGTCCGAAATATCGGAAAAATGTTGGTTGCGATATGCTGTTGGATTTAGAATTAAAATTACTGTTTATTAAGAAGAACACAAAATGTTTGACTATTTAAAAAGCAAAGTTTATGATGATGGTTCGGAGATTAATCGTCGCATTGTAAACTTAATAACGTATTTTGGTAGAGAGAAAAAGGTGGCTGTGATGATGTGACATTTATTTAAAAATATCTTTTTAAAAAACTCGGTAGAAAATTAAAATCTATTTTTTCGGATTTCTATAAATATCCTCAATTTCAAATTTGGGCAACTTTTTTACAGTTTACACTTTTCCATATCTCGTATAGCTTCTCCCTCCTAGAATTGGGACACCCTGTACACAATTTGAGCGATTTTCCCTTTTTTTAATGAAAAATTAAAGAAAAATATTGTTCATAGAAGATTTTTATTTTTTTTACAATGACTTAGGGCATAGATAAATAAAAGCAAAGTTGAAAAAAAATGACTTTATTTCAAAATTTTCAAACAAAACATGTACTTAAAAAATAATACAATAATCAAAACAAAAGGTAAATAAATATGCAATGTTTGCATTAAAAAGAAAATGAAAACTTAGAAAAAAATGTTAAAATAAACTTACATTTAACTACTAAATAAGTACTATCCATAAATATTGAAGACTTACAATTTACGGTGTTCTTTTTACTTCCCTCGTAAAAGGGAAGTATTGTAATTGTGATAAAATCACTCTCCGAGATTTTTTTGGAATTTCACGTTCTAGATGACGAAAAACATCTTTTCTCAATTCCATCGGCCTGTCTGTGTTTTTTACATACTAACATAAAAGTTATATTTAGTTATTTAATCTTAAATTTTAGCGCGCGCTATACATGTAGATTTTTAAATATGCCATTTTGCTGGTATTACTTAAATAATTATGGGAAACGTCCAAATTTCTGCTTAAGGCATTTTTAATTTAAATTACTTTCGTGAATTAAACACATGCTAACGAGGTCCCGCGATTTAGTTCGCGTATGACGCTAACGAAAGGGATATAAATAGGTAGGTACTTAGATCGCCTTATTTTTATTTTAATTTTAGAAACCACGTTTTTGCATTTTCGTTCAATTTTTGTCAACAGGGGCTTGAGAGATTTTTCTTTATAAATTATTTCTGATTTTTTGGACCACCCTGTATACATTTTTTAAAAATATGTAAAAAATAAAATGAAATATACCTGATCAAGCGTTGTTTTGAGAAATTAACCGTTTTTAAAAAAAATATTGTATTATTTAAGGGGCGATTTCATCCCCTTAAAATTTGATTTTTGAGCAGAATCGTGATTAATCAGTGGCCCAATTTTTTGAAACACTTTATATACATTTTTAAGAAACCTTAAAATATGTTAAATAACCAAATAAAATACACGAGCTTAAGGGTTTTGCCTAAAAACCAACCGTTTTTTTAAATAAAAATTATTGTAATATTTAAGGGGCAGTTTTGAAACTGAGTTTTGAAAAATTCCTTCTTCTCCAGCCTCTACATTCTACTACCAACCAAAATGCATGTTTTTTCGTCAAGCAGTTTGAGCAGAATCGTGATCAAACCGTGACCCGATTTTTTTGAAACACCCTGTACACAATACAAACAATAGATGTGAAAGGTCTCGGTTACCAGACGAACATTTAAAAAAAAATCCTATAAATCGGTGCAGTACAACTCTCTTACGAACTTGCTGAAAACTCTAGCTCAGTGTTTTAAATATATAGATTTTACAACAAATAATAAAAAGCACTAACACGTTTTTTTTAATAGCAAACCATTGTTTTGTTGTTTTGAATTATTTCACTGACTTGAAATAGTAAATATTAAACTCACCATCGCGGTCAGGAAAGGAAACTGAAAAAATTATGTATTCGACAAAATTCTTATTTTTCTATGTGGTTTATTTTCCAAATCTTTATTTTCGTGGCTATGCATTTTTTATTCTTTACATTGATACATACCGCCATTACGTCATGTTGAACTCGTACCAATTTATCCTTATATCACATTCAGTTGAATAAGATTTTTTTTGCGTTCATTTAAAAAGAAACATTTGGCCGCCATTTTGTTCCGCCACTTGAATTCCACAACTTTACCAATTTATCTCTATATCACATTTAATACATCCATACATTTTGAAATTAATCTAATGAGTAGTTCTTTCAGGTTGATTTTTTAAATATTTTGCTAGGCCGGTATTTTGTTTTACTATCGTATATTCATACCAATATATTACAAATTTATTCCTATGTAACACATGTTTTTTGTGCAACATCTGAGGAAATTGGAAATAGTTTTTTGAATAATACTTTTTTAAAGTTTTTTAAGGCCGCCATCCCCATATGACTCGTCATCGCCATATGACTCTTAAACCAGACAGACGAACCGATGGCAATAAAAACATTTTTTGGCATCTAGCGACGCTAAAACCTGAAAATATTTAAAACCTGAGAGGGTGATTTTTTCACGATTATAAATATTTTATTTGGCCGCTATTTTGTTCCCCAATCTTGAATTATACCCCAATTAGTTATGGCACACAGGTTGAAATCAGTCTTAGTCAATAGTTTCTTTTAGGCTAAATTTATAAATATTCCATTAAGCCGCCATTTTGAATTCGTACTACAATTTTACCAGTTGATTTCTACGTCATTCTTGATTTCTGTGCCAAATTTAAAATAAATTGGTTAAGTAGTTTTTTATAATAATTTCACTAGACCGCCATTTTGTTTTGACATTGGATTTTTACTAAAATATTACCAGGTCATTCAACTGTGCCTTAATTTCTAACCATAATTTGTAGTCAATCGGGTAAGTAGATTTTAGCTATGCCGGGAAGATACGGATCGACAGACAGACCGACAGAATTAAGAAAACATGTTTTTCGGCATCTTGGGACCCTGAAACGAAAGATCTGAATAAATCTCGTAGGGTGTTTTTTCACGATGACAATACTTTCCTTTTACGCGGGAAGTAAAGATTATTTGGCCGCTATTTTGTTTCGCCATCTTGAATTCGTAACACAACTTTACCAGTTTATCTCTAGGTCACGTTAATGCTTGCATAAAATTTGAAATTAATGTCATTTTGTTTTTCTATCTTATATTCATAGCAAAATGTTACTGGGTTCGTTCCCATGATTTTTGGGCAAAATTTGAAGAAATTGGATAATTAGTTTTTTAGTAGTAATTTTTTTAACGTTGCATTAGATCGCCATCTGGTTCCGGCATATCGGACTTTTATCAAAACATTACCAGGTCACCCAAATGTGATCATCAATTGTTGACTAAAATTTGAAGTCAATCTAATGAGTAGTTTAAAAACTATGCTTAAACGTTGCGCTATGCCGCGAACTGAGAGGCAGACAGGCAAACCGAGAGACGGACCGAGGAAAGTGATAAAATATTTTTTGGAATCTAGGGACGCTAAAACCTGAAGATATGTAAAATCTGAAACGGTGATGTTTTCGCGATTATAAATATTTTATTTGGCCGCCATGGTGTTTCGCTATTTTGAATTAGTACCACAGCTTTACTAGTTCTACTCTATACCACTATTAGTTATGAAACACAATTTGAAATCCGTCCATTAAGTAGTTTTTTGTTTGTAGGCCACCATTTTGTTTTGCCATATTGGATTTTTACCAAAATGTTACCATGTCATCCTCAGATAACCCTTAATTTTTTATCAAAATATAAATTCAATCCGGTAAGTACTTTTTTAGCTATGCTGCGAACAGGCAAAACATGTTTTTCGGCATCTAGGGACCTTAAAACTTGAAGATCTGAAAAAGCTCGGAGGGTGATTTTTTCACGATTTCAATATCTCCCTTTTACGAGGGAAGTAAAAATAAAATCGGAATGTGCCAACCGTTTTGCTCCGGGCTTTCGCTAAGTCAAACCGTTTGGATTTTACGGGTTGTCAAAATTATAAAATCAAAATAAACATCTATTACACTTGTTTATAATATATAAATATATATATATATATATATATATATATATATATATATATATATATATATATATATATATATATATATATATATATATATATATATATATATATATATATATATATATATATATATATATATATATATATATATATATATATATATATATATATATATATATATATATATATATATATATATATATATATATATATATATATATATATATATATATATATATATATATATATATATATATATATATATATATATATATATATAGAAGTATAAAGAAATAACGGAGATTCGGTTAAAAAGTCTATAGCACATTTATTTTCTAATAGCCAAGCTTTCAAAATAATTCATTTCTTCTACAGGGCTCTATAATAACATAATTAGGACTTTTTACAATTAAAAAGTACTTACACTAATTAAAATGAAAAGACAATTTTGACTGAATTTTCAGAAAATATAAAATTATATATTTGACATATTTAACGTATTTCTGTCAGTATTATTTAATAAAAAACAATTGGTTTTAAGTTGTTTATTTCTTGTCAAATGATGTCAAAATTTTGGTAGTTAAAATCTATCCAATTTTATATTTTCTGAAAATTCCCTCAATATTGTCTTTGCATTTTAATTAGTGTAAGTACTTTTTAATTGTAAAAAAAGTCCTAAATATTCTGATAATTAGGTTATTATAGAGCCCTAAAGAAGAAATGAGTTATTTCGAAAGCTTGGCTATTAGAAAAAAAAATGTATTATAAACTTTTTGGCAGAATCCCCGTTATTTCTTTATACTATTGGTAGTATACGGCCGTTACCGACAAGCACATGTATTTATCATGCGCCATAAATTCACGACCCATCTAATTTATTTTAAAAACAGTACTAATCAAGGGAAGAAAGTTCCAATACTCAGAGATTCAAAAAAACATCAAATTCCTGTGAGGTAACATTTGTAAGACTATTAGGACCCTGCGTAGTTAATTCTTTATTTTAATTTAATTTTAGCAAGGACATTCCAAAAATAAGATTCAAAATAAAAAACACTTACCTTTCCAAAATATCGTGTTTAAAACGATGATTTTCACATAAACGTTTATTTATTCAACATTGCCACAATTTCGTACCCATTGACAAAGAATGTCGGGCCTCGTCACGGGGAATTTAAAAAAGCACAACACGTTATTTTTATTTTTTCGTTTATTGTTGCATCCAACATACGCACACTCTATTTTTCTGGCAGACATACTTGTTTTAGTTAACAGTTTCACAAGAATGAAACGAACTCTAGTTTCGTAGAGTTAAAAATTCACGAGTTTGACTCGAAAACGAGCAAAAAAACAATAACCACTATGATGTAAACAATACAGGTAAGCGATTCGTACATCTCCGCCGATTATCCGATCTATCCGCTGTTTCGCTGTAAAGGACTGGCAGCACGCGTCGCCAAGCCAATCTCGGACACCTTTCCTAGCAGCGACGATGTCGCCAGATACATCTCGGACACCTTTTGTGCCACGAATTCGCCCATAAGGTTGCGCATCTTCCTTTTTCCTTCAATCAACGGTATGGTATATTTTTGTCAATGCCATTTTGCTGCTATTACTTAAATAATTATGCGAAACGTTCAAATTTCTGCTTGAGACGTTTTTTCCTTAAATTATTTTCGTCAGTTAAAAGATCAAGCGCTGTTTTGAAAAATTAATCGTTTTTTAAATAAAAAACATTATATTATTTAAGAGGCGGTTTCATCTCCTTGAAATATGATTTTTGAAAAAAACTCTTCTTATCAGACCTCCACACCCTGCAATCAACGTATGCTAAAATTGAGCTTTTTACGTCACGCGGTTTGATCAGAATCGTAATTAATCAGTAGCCCGATTTTTTGAAATACTCTGTATACATTTTTAAGAAAACTTGAAATATGTTAAATAACCAAATAAAATACACGAGCTTAAGGGTTTTTCCGAAAAACAAACCGTTTTTTTAAATAAAAAATTCTTTCTTATCCAACCTTATCTACATTCTACTACCAACTTGGGTGCCAAAAAGCATTTTTTACGTGAAGCAGTTTGAGAAGAATCGTGATCAATCAGTGACTCGATTTTTTGAAACACCCTGAATACAATACAAAAAAATAATGCTGAAAGGTCTCGGTTACCAGCCGATCATTTAAAAAAAATCATATAAATCGGTGCTGTACAACTCTCTCACGAACTTGCTGAAAACTTTAGCTCAGTGTTTTCAATATATATATTTTGCAACAAATATTAAAAAGCACTAACACGTTTTTTTAAATAACAGACCAGATTCCGCGGTAAACTTTCGACGAGTTAACACCTCATCGACGTTGTGCCAAATATTAGTGAATACGAGTGTTTTTAGAAGCTTATATGGGCGTAAGTGATACTTACTTCATAGGTTAACCTGATTAGGCAGAAATCAATATATTTTTTAGTATTTGTAGTACAAGATCTTAAACTTTCCTAGTCAGTAAATCAGTTTCTTGTTGGCAAATTTTACACATCGAACGAAAATCCCGTGTCGCTTGAAATTCAGGCCCCACCACACCGCCGCGCCAACCAAACGCCTACCGGTGCGCGCGCTGTGCTACGCTGGCTCGGAGTGCGCCACTCTGATCGAGCAACTACGATGAGCCCCGGCCGGAATACCTTAGTATTATAATAATTAGTAACATGAATAATACTAACAGTGGTGCCTTTGACTACAAAGGCACCAACACAGATAACGAAAATATAATTCAAACAGTTTCTACTAAGTCACAAAGTAACATGAATAGCCAAACCAATGCCGGCTCCTATTCATATGCTGCCAAATCAGTTCCCAAACCAGTCTTTCCCAAAAAAGATCAAGCCATAGTTTTTCACGCAGAAGAAAGTCTTAGGCTAATCGATTATGCCAAAGCTATTGGTGATATTGTAGGTCCCAAAAACATATCCTTTGTATCCAGAATCTCAAATAATAGAGTATGCATTTATCTCGCAACTAAAGAACTAGTAGATCAGCTTATTACATCTCATCAAGTTATCTCTGTAGGAAATTTGGATCTAAACGTTCGCAGACTAGTATCTCCAACAAAAAGAATTGTTATTTCAAACGTTAGCCCATCAATACCTCATGATATAGTGGAAACCGGGATTAAAAGCCTTGGTTTCAACCTGGCATCTCCTGTATCGTTCCTTAAAGCAGGGATACCCGCCGATGAATACAGCCATATCCTCAGCTTTCGCAGACAAGTTTATGTGTTCTCACCTACAGAAAACTTCCAACTGCAAACATCATTAGTACTTCCGTACGACGGAAATGAACACAGAATCTTCCTCTCCACTGACAAAATGGAATGCTTTATCTGCGAACAAACTGGTCACATTGCAAACAATTGTCAAAATCTACCTGCCAACGCAATATCTTCAGAGATTACCCCAACACAAACACCCCTTGAAGAAAACTTAAATATCACAGAAAAACAACCAGGAGCCTCGACAAACGCAAACAAACCATCTCAAAAACGATTACTCTCAGATATATTAACACCTAGTGAACAATCTGAAACCATTCCTGAAAGTCCCCTCACCACTTCCGTTATGACACCACCAAACAAAATCCCTCATAATCGAACCATTGCCAAACAAACTAAGAAAAAACCAAGAACTGATTCACAATCAGGAACTCCACTCACAGAAAACACCAAACAAATAATAAAAGAAAGATATCAAGAAACACCTGATAAATTTATAGTCCCAGTTGACAACTTTTTAGCCTTTTTGGAAAACACATATGACAATCCAAACCCCTATCAAGAGGCTTTGAATTTCACAACCGATGTTAAATCTCTTTTATCCAACATGAAAGAAATATACCCGTTTTTAAATGAAAGATCTATAAAGAACAGATTCACTCGACTAATTAAGAAAATTAAAGATCAGCTTATATCTGAAGAAACAGAAACAGGTAGCATTTCAAGTTTAATGTCCCAGTCTTCTATCGATGTATCTGAAAATGACTTCAACTAGATAATAATTCTACCTACTTTTTTCTCTTCACCATCACTTTCACTTTGTTACAATGGAACTGCGATGGAATTTATCCACGCATTCATCGGCTTCAACAGTTGATTTCTGAACAAAATCCAGACATTATCTGTCTTCAAGAAACAAACTTCCAAGACCACCATAAACCATCCCTGAAGAACTTTGAAGGTTACCATCAACTTAGAACTGATTGCGCCCGAGCTAGTGGAGGAACATCCATCTTTATATCAAGTAACCTTTTTTCTAAAGTACATCCCATTACTTCAGATTTGGAAATCATAGCAGTGAATGTCTGGTGCCCACAAAAAATTACAATATGTAACATATACATCCCACCAAACCACAACCTAACAGAAGCTCAAATACACAATCTTGTAAATCAGATACCGAGCCCATTTATACTTGTAGGGGATTTTAACGCACATAACTCAATCTGGGGGTCTGAACAAACTTATGGGAGAGGGAAAATTATTGAAAAAATACTTAACAATACAAATATATGCCTTTTGAACACAGGAGAAAGCACACACTGCAACATTTCTACGGGAACCTTTTCATCCATCGACATTAGCTTTAGTGACCCTACAACAACATTGACCCTCGACTGGCATGTTCTAAACGATTTATATGACAGCGATCACTTTCCTATAATTATCACCGACAACATGCTAAAACAAGACTACACTGTGAGCAAATGGAGATACTCCCGCGCTGACTGGAACATTTTTAGCAACTACGTACAAACACAAACAAATCACTTGGAACTCTCTGATAATATCGATGAAGCTACAAACCAGCTAATTAAATGCATATTATCATCTGCAGAAAAGTATATTGGCAAGCATGAAATGAATTTTACAAAGAAGGTAGTCCCATGGTGGAACAATGAGTGCAAATCCGCCGTTCAAAACTGTAAGAAGGCATTAAATAAGTACAGAAGAACGAGATCTCAAAATGACCTGATTAACTTCAAAAAACTTAAAGCAAAATCTAAACGAGTCTTAAAAGAAAGTAAAAAACAGTCCTGGAACAAATATGTAAGCACAATAACGTCCGAGACACCTCCTACACAAGTCTGGACAAAAACTAAGCAAATGCAAGGACGTAAAACTAACTATAAAATACCTGCAATCATACATAACGGCAATATCATTACCGATAATCAAAATATAGCTAACATACTTGCTAAACATTTCCAAGAAAAATCAAAGAACAACAACATACCACAAACAGCACCCATTACCCCATTGAAACAACTGCCGCACTCTGACACATTAAACATTCCATTCTCATATCAGGAACTTATTTATGCACTTTCTACATGTAAAAACTCAGCTGCAGGACCAGATGATATTCCGTTTATCTTTCTCAAGAAGCTATCTTCTTGCAGTTTAAGTAAGCTACTCGAACTGTACAACAAAATATGGATACATCAAGAATTCTCGAACATATGGCGACAATCAATCATTTTACCCTTCAAGAAAAATAACACAACTTCACCAGAGGCAAAATCTTTTCGTCCTATCTCTCTCGCATGTACAATGTGCAAGCTATTAGAAAAAATGGTTAACAAACGCTTAATTTGGTACCTCGAAATAAATAACTTAGCAGACATCTATCAATCGGGATTTACCCCAAATCGGAGCACTATCGACAATCTAGTACTCCTACAAAACGAAATCACTAAAGCTTTCGCTACAAAACAGGATGTAGTTGCAGTAAGTTTTGACATTGAAAGCGCTTTTGATACCACTTGGAAACCAGGCATTTACAGTAAATTAAAGGAAATCAATCTAAATGGAAACATACTATCGTTTATATAGAATTTCCTTTCAACCAGAACAGCAAAAGTGTTTGCAAATGGAGAAACATCTCATTCATTCACCTTAGCAGACGGAGTCCCGCAAGGAGCGGTGTTAAGTACGACCTTATTCAACCTAGCTATAAGTGACATATGCTCCTCAGTGCGTTCACCAGTAAAATACGCTCTCTATGCAGATGACCTAATTCTGTATTGCACAGGAAAAGTTACCTTGACAACATGCAAACTACTCCAAGACGCAATAAACAATCTTTCAGCTTGGTCGAGGACTTCTGGCTTCAATTTCTCAACTTCAAAAACCAAAGTTATTAAATTCAGCCGACAAAGAATGAACTACCACCCACATTTAACACTGAATAATGTTCCACTACAAGTGGTGGAAAATCACAAATTTTTGGGATTAAGATTTGACAGCAAACTCACTTGGCGAAAACATATACAAGAACTTAAAGCCGACTGTATGACACGAATGAATATACTAAAAACACTGTCACATCGACAATGGGGAGCGCAAGAATCAGTACTGCTTAGAATCTACAGAGCCCTGGTTCGCTCTAAACTAGACTATGGCAGTTTAGTATACGCTTCGGCCAGCAAATCCACCCTTAAAATATTAAATACTGTTCACAACACCGCTCTCCGTATCTGTTTAGGAGCATTCCGATCTAGCCCAGTAGAATCTCTATATTGGGAGTCCCATGAAATTCCCCTCTCTCTTCGACGTGAACAACTTCTACTTTCTTACGCCACTAAAGTTTTTTCCAACCCTAGAAATCCAGTGTATCCTACCTTCACTTCAGCACAAGATGTTCAAGTTTTTTCGCCCAGATACCCACCTTCAATTTCAAGAACTCTCAAAAACGTCCTGATGGGTGACAAAAGTATCCACCAGATATCTACCATTCCAGTCTCAACAACACCTCCATGGACTAAAAAGATGCCACTTATGGACACCTCTTTGACAAAAACCAAAAAATCTGAAACTCATGGAGTCATTCTAAAGCAATCTTTCCTAGAACTCATGAGTAAAAACAAATCAGACCACACCTTGTACACAGATGCGTCCAAAGATGATAACGTTGTAAGCTGCTCAGTCACAACAGATTCCATCATGGCAAGTTACAAACTCCCAGAGACTTGCTGCATTCACACTGGAGAACTATATGGCATCCTTAAAGCTTTTCAAATTATCACAGGAGAAAATAAAACTATTACTATATGTACCGATTCATTAGCGTCGATTCACTCCATAGGCAACATATACACTAAACACCCTCTAGTACAAAACATACATGATACCTACCAAGACCTTTCATCCAAAAACATAAAAATTTCCATTATTTGGACGCCTTCACATGTTGGAATTCCTGGAAATGAGAGAGCAGATTATGCTGCTAAAGAAGCATTAACATCGAATTTGCCAACAGAACAAATACAACTTCAGAAAGATGTCAACAATACTTTTAAACAGACAATATGGAATAAATGGCACAATATCTGGAGACAGTCAAACACCAAACTCTCACAGATGGATCCAAACCAAACCAAGGACATGTCACCTATGAATAGAAGAGAGCTGACGGTAATCCGAAGATTAAGAATAGGACACACAAAACTCACCCATAGTTATTTGATGGAAGCCCAGAACCCACCTTTTTGCGAACACTGCAATGGTGCCCTAACAGTACAACACCTCCTCATTGCGTGTCCCTATTACGCAGAAAGCCGACGTATGAATGGAATCAGTGGTGATCTCAAAGACAATCTTATTTCGCCTAAAAGTTTCTTTAAAATTATAAAATTCCTAAAGGACATTAATTTATTTAATTATATTTAAGCTCAACTTTTAAAATTGTTATAAATGTTCTAATTAGTTTTTAATGATTTTGTTGTACTGTAAATGACTGTATAGTAATTGTGCCAATGACCATTAGCAGTCGAGGCACATTAAATTAAATAAAAAAAAAAAAAAATAACAGACCAAACATAAATTGTTTCACTGAATTGAAATAGTAAGTATTAAATTTACCATCACGGTCAGGAAAGGAAACTGAAAAAATTATGTATTCGACAAATTTCTTATTTTTCTATTTGGTTTATTTTCCAAATCTTTATTTTTGTGACTACGCATTCATTGTCAGAAAATGTAGGACTTTTTACAGTTAAAAAGTACTTACACTCATTAAAATGCAAAAACAATTTTGAGGGAATTTTCAGAAAATATAAAATATAAAATGGAATTAGAAAAAAAATGTACTATAAACGTTTTGGCAGAATCCCCGTTATTTCTTTATACTATTGGTAGTATACGGCCGTTACCTACAAGCACATTATATATATATATATATATATATATATATATATATTTATATAAATATATATATATATATATATATATATATATATATATATATATTGATTTTTACTCCTTCACGGATGGAAAAATATAATGTGTTTTCATTCCGGGTGTACATCCGTTCACTACTGTCGTTCTGAAAACAACAGTTTTTTTATAGGCCTGTTCCAAGGGACCCGACAACGTACCTAGAAAAAACAACTAAAAATAAAATAAAAAGTTCACCAATAAACCCCGAAATTCAACAAAAAATCATACCACGGGAAAAGTCGAGCAGATGTCCTAAACTCTATGGTTTACCAAAAATACACAAACCAGGGGCGCCCATCAGACCTATTGTTAGTGGTGTTATTTCGCCGCTACAAAAACTGGAGAAATACCTTTCAAAAAGCTGATTCTTTTGTAAAAAACTCGGAGCATTTCACTCGAATTATACGAGATATCGTCCTTGAAAAAAACGATATCATAGCAAGCCTAGATGCCAAATCGTTATATCCCAGTATTCCCATCGACGAAGCATTGGACAAGATTGCTATGAACGAGGATTTCCAGGCACATATAATACAACTCTCGGAGCATTGCCTCAAAAATACTTATTTTTCATTCAACGGGCAAATGTTTAAACAAATGGATGGTGCTCCAATGGGGTCCTCGCTATCACCAGTAGTCGCGAATTTATTTATGATATACTTCGAGAAAATATAATTTAAATATATATATATATATATATATATATATATATATATATATATATATATATATATATATATATATATATATATATATATATATATATATATATATATATATATATATATATATATATATATATATATATATATATATATATATATATATATATATATATATATATATATATATATATATATATATATATATATATATATATATATATATATATATATATATATATATATATATATATATATATATATATATATATATATATATATATATATATATATATATATATATATATATATATATATATATATATATATATATATATATATATATATATATATATATATATATATATATATATATATATATATATATATATATATATATATATATATATATATATATATATATATATATATATATATATATATATATATATATATATAAATATAAATATATATATTAGGCGCCATAACGTCATGACCCATTTAATTCATTTTAAAAAGAGTACTAATCAAGAGAAGAAAGTTCCAATACTCAAGAGATTCAAAAAACATCAAATTCCTGCGATGTCACATTTGTAAGATTAATAGGACCCTGCATAGTTTATTCTTTATTTGAATTTAATTTTAGCAAGGACATTCGAAAAATAAGATACAACATCAAAAACTCTTACCTGTCCAAAATATAGGAACGGCATTTTTCTTCAGTAATTGTCTTTCGCCACGTGAATACATATCATGTTTAGAAAAATGATTTTCACATAAACGTTTATTTATCAAAGAATTTTAGTCCATTACAAATATTTCAACATTGCCACAGTTATTTTATATGAGAAAGAATTTCGGACCTCGTCATGAGATTCGTACATCTCCGCCGACTATCCGATCTATCCGCTGTTTCGCTGTAAACGACTGGCAGCGCGCAGCACCAAGGAAATTTCGGACACATTTTCTGGCGGCGACGATGTCGCCAGCTACATCTCGGTCACCTTTTGTGCCACGAATTCGCCCATACGGTTGCGCATCTTCCTTTTTCCTTCAATCAACAGTATCAGGTATTTGGTACGTGGCGTTAATCGAGTGCAGAAATCCTTCGAGTTTTAAAACGATCGCTTTCACATGGGTAATGTAGAGGGTGTTTTGTTATATTTTAAACGGTACTCTAGAGATTTTATTATATTTTGAGTTATCAAAAAACTTGAATTACAAAAGTTTTTGAGTTTTATCGGAAAAGTAACAAGCAAAAGACGATCGGAAAATTAACAAAAAGCATCAACTTCGTTATTTTAAACGGAAAACTCTTTTACCGATTATAGGTATACTAGGTTTATAACTTTGTCTTTAAAGATACCCAAGGAATTTAAGAAAAACTCTGCCATAAGAGTCCCATTGACTCCACCTTGTAGAGGGAAGTTCTCCATCTCTTTCTTTCATATTGCGTCTTATGACAAGGTTTTTCCCAAATGTTTCGGGTATCTTTAGAGATAAATGTATCAAAATTGATATATTTATAGTCAGTAAGAAAAGGCCAATTTGACGGTCATATATAATACAGGGTGTTTCATTTAAAATAATAAAGTTGATGGTCACTTGACAACTAAACGTCTTTTGTTTATTTTTTTTAAATTCAAATGATTCCGATAAACCCCAGAAACCTTTGGGCTTAAATTATTATTTTAATAAAAAAAATGTATTAAATCAAGTTTGACAAATTTTATGGTTCAAAATGAAAATGACGTCTTTTCTGATAAATAAACAAAATACCTGTTGTTTTAGTATGGTTTTAGGGTTTTAGTTACATGAAAGTCAGAAAAAAACTGATAACTCGTGGAATTTAATGAGTTATTGCGAAGAAATGTTACTTTTGATATAGAAGCAGCGGCGAACGGAGCAATTTCAATCTTAATTCCATCAAAATTTAAGCCAAGATTGGTGGAAGAATCGCAATTTTGAAGACTGGTTTAAATCGAGGTGAAACGACTGTCTGAAATAATATTTTTCCTAACAAGTGTGAAAAATTAATTTTTCCTCACGAGACTGACGTATAGTACAAGCAGTTGAGTGCGGAAAACACATTTTCCAGACGCGTTAGGAACATTTATTTTTCTACAAACGTGTGGAAATAGCCAATGTCCAACAGTCATATTAAAATTTGTATTTAAACTCAAATTCAAACTCAAACATGGCTTTATTGTCATGAATAAAAATTCATTGACAAAGCTGTAAAAATCTTAAGACTAAAGAATGAAAAACTTAACCTACTACAGTGAAACCGTCGATGAAATACACAGAAACAATAAAATGACAAGAACGAACAATATACAAGTAAAAAATAAAATGATCTCTATACATTGTTAAAATAAGAATTCCAAAAACTCCGCAACCGAGTAATAGGCTCTCTCAACCAACAAACTTTTCACTTGCGATCTAAAAGATATGTAATTGTGTATCTGCCCTAATTGGGTGGAAAGGTGGTTAAAAACCTTCCTGCTATTATAAATTAAAGAACGTTTAGTAAGATCTGTACTGGGTATTGGAAGAGGTATTACATGTGCTCTACGTATTAAATATGGCCTAGTCACGTCGCTAATCTGGTCATGAAATTTTTTATGTAATAGGCACACTGTTTCCAAGATAAAAATACTAGGCTGAGTAAGAAGCTTATGATGAAGAAACAGAGGTCTGCGGGATTCCCGTCTTTTCACATTACATAAAGCACGCAGTGCTCGCTTCTGAAGTATAAAGACAGAATCAAATAAATAACCAGCGCAAGAACCCCAGAAGCAAATGCCGTAACGCAAGTACGATTGCACAATGGCAAAATATATATTATTTGCTGTAAGAATATCCAACTCATGGGCTACGACTCGCAAAGCAAAACAACCCTTTGCCACTTTGGTGCAGATGTTTTGTATACGCTGGTCAAACTTCAATTTAAGATCGATATTCAGCCCAAAAAATTTGTTAACCTGAACACTGGTCATTAACTGTGATTCTAAGTAAACATCACTTATGTTGCATTTGAAGGTCATTAAATTAGTTTTTGATATATTAAGGGACAAGCGATTTGGATTACACCACTCTTGATTATTGCCAAGTCCTGAGTCACTATATTCTTCTTTTGTTTCCGATGCCATAGTATTTTCGTGTCATCAGCAAACATTGTGATGTGCTCTGATATGTTGACACTAGCAAGATCGTTGACATGAAGCCAGAACAGCAAAGGCCCCAAAACTGATCCCTGCGGAACACCAGTCTCGATGGACAGAAGATCAGATTCCACGTTATTAACTATTACGGATTGTACGCGCTGAGAGAGGTAAGAGGCAAACCAAGACAATGACGCGTGTCCAAAACCATATATCCTTAACTTGCTCATCAGTATCCCGCGATCTACATAATCAAATGCTTCGGACAGATCGCAGAATACTGCCACAGCACCCTCACCATCATTTAAACTAATATACAGATTCTCCAAAAATGCATATATAGCGTCATTTGTGTTTTTTGACAATTGAAAACCAAATTGAGAGGCACTGAGTAATTCGATGTCATTCAAGTAATCAACAAGGCGCTTTTTAACCAATTTTTCAATTATTTGAGATCTCCACCTTTAAAAATTGTTATAACTCTAGCTATTTATAAACACTCGGGAAAGTTCCCAGTTAAGAAAGATACGTTAATGGCTCCCACTAGAGCAAGTTTTACATTTTATTGCTTATTTATATAATAATTTGTAACAAAAGTGCAATTAGTTGCATTGACCACATTGATGGCCGGTTCCAACTGGTTGCTTCTGCTTGGCATCATATTATCCCTATTGACCCTAATTGGCGTCATTTTAATTTCTTCAGATTCCATTGTTTGAATGTCGGTTTCTGTCGGCGTGCTGGGTTTTGAAAGCTCAGATAAATAAACGAAAATTACCTCCTCCTTTTCATAGTTGCTTATTTTCTTTTGTAGGCACCATTGGCTAAATATTTCATATTCTTTGTAGTATCTTCTTTCCGGTTAATAAAAATTAGTTAACATTTTTTGCGGCCTCAATAATCTCCTCTGGGACTCCTTCTATTGAGGTTTCAACTACATCCATTCTTTTTGCGATATTGACTATAAACCTTACAAAAAAAAACTCGGACTTAAATTGAATTCTCATATATAGAAAATGTTTGACGTCGTCATAAACAAAATAGCATGACTTGGATACACAGGTAGTAATTATATAGGTGAGTTTTATAAAGTAATTAATAAATTAATGGAAAATTATATAATATGTATGCTGACAGCCTCCACTGAGAAAGAATATAAATGCTCAAAAAAGAATGTTATCTTTAATTTGAATGTCAATTAATGCATCTTCCGTTCGCGAGCTACAACTTAATCAAATTGCTGTAGGTCGCGATGTATATTCAAAGGGTTGTTAATCACAACAAATTTAACCTGGTTGTTATCTAACCCTGGGTTGTTGATAAAATTTTCCGCACTAGTGCTGAAAAACAAATTTTCCACACTAAAATATGTGTTGAAATTAGATTTTCCTCACGCTTGCAAAAAAAAAGTCTTACTGGTCTATTTTTCCGAGAATCAGCGAATCCAAAGCCTGTCTAAGCTATGTAGACATTATTAAGTGTTAAGAACTATGATTCCTGAAAAAAGTCTATAGAATTATTAAAAGATGAAGTGTGTGAATTTTTAGGTACTTTTTTTAATAATGAAAGTTGCAATGATAATTGACATTTTTGGGGCTTATTGCTCATTGATATTCATGACAGCGATTGTTACCTCCTAAAAAAACTAAAATCGTCAAAGAGTTTGTTATATCTGTTTGAGAAGTCCATCCGTGCTGATTGACGGACCTGCTGACATGGAAACTTTAAAATCACACGGGGGAAGGCGGTCTTCGAGAATTGGAGAGGGATACGTTATATACGTAATTACGTAAATAGCAAATAGAATCATTGGATGAAACATGCCTCTGAGAGTTCATACATTTAGTTTGCACAGCCCCATTGCATTGATTTCTGGACTACAAATCTCTAATTGTTAAAAAGTATTGGTAATATTTACAATAAATAAATGGTTGCCTGAGAAATATTTGGGATATTTAAATACATTCAATTGTAATGCATTAATCACAGCACTAATTCTGTAATAGAAGCTACTACGAAACTTTTTAAAACTGTAATGTTTTATTTACTAAACAAAAATAGATAATAGTATATTACAAAAAGATAATGGTAGCGAGGGCTGTAATCGAGCGAGTTTGTCATAAGCTAGTTACCATTCAAGTTCTGTACTACACTTTTTCTATGACTATGTTTAAAATACCGGGTGGTGCCTTGTTTAAGTTTTAAATATTAAAAATAATTATTACCTATTTGAACCTCGACGATATTGTGTAATGGATCCCATTACACATTAGTCATTAGTTATGTTCTGACGGTAAGTGCATAGATGAGGCCCTTTGTTGAAAACTGCGGGGGGGGGCAAAATTTTTAGTTACGCCATTGGTCACCGGTCAATAAAAATATTAAAAAATATCAAAAAATCAACACAAAGGTAACGCAATGCACACTATACAACATAACACGCACAATTGTGCGTTATCTAAACGCAAAACTGTTCGACATTATTCTCTTCGCGTGAGAGTAGTCAAAAGATTTTGAATCAAGAAGGAAGTTAAAAAACCATAATCGAGTTTTAACGTATTTTATTTACAAACAAAGCAATTAGTTAGTTTTTCGACACCAGTGTTGAAACAATACCTATGACCCTATATGACAAAAAAGTACTGTTTACTTAGCTAGAGTGTTGGAAAACTATTCAACACGTGTAGGTGTGCGTCTGTTGGAAAATATTTATCAATTTCAAAGATGGTGAGTCAAAAGAAAGCGAAGCCTACTTTTAACTTATTTTATTTACAATCAAAGAAATTCCTGAGTTATTCAACAATACTGTAAAAACGTTTTTTTCCTACGATCCTGTGGAAAAGAAACTTTTTCACATGATTTAACGTGCAGAAAAGTAACTTTTCAGGTCTATTAGCACTGAAAAGCAACTTTTCTGCGCAATTTGGTAAATTAATGAATATCTTATCTAAAACACTCAATAAGGTGAAATACTTGCAAAGTAAGTAATTTGTTTGTAACAAGTTCAATAAGTTTTGTAATTACAGTATATTATTATTGAATTCATACCTAATTGACGTTTATCTGAGGACTATATCGTTCGTAGGAAAAATTTTGTACCAAAAATGATTAGACTTTTAAACTAAAAAAAAAACTTTTAAAATCTAAAGGGTTAAGTGTTAAAGCACACTTTTCCAAGTGTGAACTTCCCCGTTTTGGTAACTATCTTTTTTTCATTAAATGTAAATTGTATTATATATTTCCTGTATGTTACCAAATAAAGACATTTATTATTATTAATACATGCGGAAAGTGCCTTTTCGCCCTTGACGGCTTGACCGAACTCAACACTAGTGTTGAAATATATAAATATTTAAAATAAAAATGAAAGTCTGACTGAAGATTCTTTGTGGTCGTAGGAAAAAGAGTATACATTAATCATGTAAAAGCTTTTTTTGTCAGTTTTTGTAAATTAAAAAGTGTTGAATAGAGCAGAAATGTTTTGAGTTCGAAAACGATCACTTTTAGACGAGGAATACACATTATTTTTCCTGCGACCACAAATAACCTTCAGTACTCAGTGCGGGAAAAATATGTCTTGTATTTCTACAGTAAAATATAAACTTTAATGACAAAACAGAAATATGTAGAACAATTTCCTTTAAAGATGAATTATTTTATTTAGAAATATTTCAAATATTTACTGTGTAAAAACTAAAAAAGGGAAACAGTTAATATTAAAATATTCAGTTTTTTTGAAAAACCTTGTATATTTGGACTAAGATAATATTGTACGGTTTTCAAAGTGACGATGCTGAACTATATATTTAAATCATTAAGACAGATAGTTTAATTGTTAACGCGTTTATAACGTAGTATATTTGGATGTTGACATATGGGTTGGCTAAGCTACAAACTTTGAACCTCAATGCTGTTTAAGTGATGAAAAGAAATAATAAGTTATAGAAGAGTCGAATTTTTAATATTTGATTTTCCTGCCCGTCTAAACTCTAATTAACATTAATACCATAGAGTCATCAGATGAGGACGTGTCAGAAAAAATTTTGGAATCTGTAAATAAGGCAAATTTAGAGTTACTACTGGCAAAATGACAAGACCGATATGAAAAGCAGTACGTACATTTTAATAATTGGTGCAATGCAAACAGAGCGGAAATACTTAAAGAAGAAGTACATTTAGCATATTTTTTGGAAAAGATTACATTTTGGAAGTTAAATACCCTATGGTCTCCATATTGCTTGGTAAAAAGTGTACTTAAGATTAAGAAAGATCAGTAAATATTAGACCATCAGTGCCCACACCAAGAAACAAAACATAGGTTTTCGCCCAAAAAAAGCGAAAATCTTTACTCAAAAAGACATCATGAAATTTATTATAACAGAAGCACTCGACGAGGTTTATGTTCTGTTTAAATTAGTAACCATTTTTGAACTAGCTGGTGCTATCCGATCTCAGGAATTGACCAAGCTTACCGTTCATTACATTAATGATAATGGAGGACTTGAAACACAAAATGAATAACGATAGTTATTTGAATATGTACAGAAAATATGCTGGCTTACGTCCAAAATTAACTGCACACCACTAATTTTTATTACGTTTCAAAAATGGAAAATGCGATACCCAATGTGTTGGAATTAATATCAGGAAAAAATCCCTCCAACATTTCAGCTTACATAGGGCTCAAAAATCCCGAGTTATACACAGGATACAGCTTCAGGCGATCATCTGCCACTTTACTGGAAAATACCTGTGAAGGGATTACCAATAGTAAAAGCTTAGGAGGGTGGAAATCCACAACTACTGCAGAAGGATATTTACATGTTTCCCACTAGCAGCACGATTGTTACTTCGACACCTTTTTCTCTGGCTTGACCTTCGGTGACATCCGCAATCAATTTACATAATGCAACAAATTGTTCTTTCACCATAAATATAAATATTAAATAGAAAATATCTATTTAATGTTGTATTGTAATTGTTGGAAAATTCCTTTGTTTAGAAAACATTTTCCTTTTTAATTATGCATGTTCATTTTTAAAAGTCTTGTACGAAAAATTTTGATCCTAACATGCCCGAAAAGACACTTTCCCGCACTCGACTGCTTACTCGAACTCCGTACCCGAACTCCGAGAATCGCTTGCGGGAAAGTGACTCCTTTCGCACTAGTTAAGATAATAAATATTTCAACACGACAGTATTTAAAAGAATTTAAGTCAAAAGACAATTTAAAAAACAAAGCCTACTTTTAACTATTTTGGTTAAAATCGGAGTTATTACGCAGTTTTCCAACACTAGTATTAAATTATAAATAAAAGATTCTTTTTGATCGTAGGAATGATCTAGTTTCAAAGCTAACCCCTTGTGCTAAATATATCCATTCACTAGTTTGAAAACTCCCATTTTCAACATTTTTGTTATATATGAAATTAATTTGCCATTTTACAATAGATTTGTAAATCATAGTGTTTTTGCAAACACGCCCATATATTAAAACTATATAATAATTAACCAATGAAAACATTGAAGTTCCAATGAGATACTTTACTTGAAGTTTTTACGTATTTCTGGGGGTAAGATAATTTTAGGTCTCACTTTTCCGTCAAAGGTTTTCTACTATGTAAAATAGTTAAAACGAGGTAAGTGTATGAACAACAGTGCTTCTATTGTAGTGAGCAGGGCTAGCTTAAGACTGAATTTTTAAATAATATTGATGTCTGATGAAGTCTGCAAAGAAATTAAGAAAAATGTAAACATTACTGATAAAATTCGCAAAATGTCTATACCTAATTTTAAGAGCAAATTATTAATATGTTATACCTTAATACGGTGGTAATTATCTAAAATTGCCATCTTACTTAGAAACCAGTAAGAAATTAATTAATACCTACGGAAATAGAAAAAATACAGATTGTGTTCAAAATCTTAGGGTAATTAGCAGAATGTTTTCAAAAGGAAATTATTCTAAAACAAAAAATATACAATTTTTTCAAATTTTTCAAACACATCGTTTCATACTACTAACCCAGTAGAAAACATTCAATTTTGGAAATGGGCAGTTTTTTCATAATTGCAGAAAAGATAATCGTTTCCAATAACATCAGTCCTTCAAACAGTCCTTCAAACACTTCAGTGAAGCTTTTAGTAAGTGTAATTCTAAAAAGCATACTAGACTTATTAAGTTTATTAGTTTACCAGTTCCTCGATGGAAACTTATTAAAGATTTAAATGTTTAGTAGACTAGCAAAAATATACTTTAAAAACTCCTCATGCAGAACTAAATAAAGACCGCTTATACCTCTTCAGGCGGCTTTCAGACCAAAGTAGCTTGCACGAGGCATCTTCAGGGATCTTTACTCCACGAGATGTGAGTTTTATTAGTCATAATCTGAAGCAATATTTGGTGAGGTCATTCTAGGCACGATTTAGGTCAGCCAAGTTTGATCCAGCAGATGGGTGGCCGCTGCGAGCTAACAATATTACCGTGATATAAGTTGAGGTACGCGGAATTCTCTCGATAGATAACTAATAGTGCAACGTGCGATCCTTCGAGGGGTATATAATTTTTCATTTGGTGAATTATCTATTCGGGATATAATCATTCTTTGTTATAAGTCATTATAAAGCAAAATCAAAATTATCATTTTATACGCTTATTTATGTCCATAATTTTGATACACTTGTTCCGGTGGCTGTACTTAACCTGAAGATTACAATAAATGAAAGCAACATGCTATATTATGTATTACACCATATCATTGTTATGTCTCTGTCATACTTTATCATAATAGTAATCTACAAGAAATATATAATTTGACTGTCTTACCATTCAACAAGGTAATTTTTAAAAACATAACATGTTATCGAAAAATCATAAAAAGTATTCTTTAATAGACCTAAAGAAAGATTTTAGATGAAATAATTATTATTATTATAATTAAAGAGCTATGTACACGTGGAAATGTAATGGAACAAAGAGGTCTGTCTGTATAATCATATAAAACATATTATGCTCAGAAGAAAAACAGTTGTAAGTTTTTATTACTCAGTGGATGAAATAATTATTAACATAATTTGTGCGGGTAGAGTTTACTTGGACAGAACCGTAGAAGTAGATATTAGCTAGTTCAACTAGCAAATTACAATCGACGAAACCATTCAACACTGCTCAAGTTGTTTTTATCATGACGAAACTCGTAATATACACTTAACACCCAACTTAAATTGTCATAAATGTGTGTAACACCCTGTATATTATTATCTACAATAAAAGGCTTATTCCCTTGACTTCAAAAATATATGGGTTGTTGACATTTGGTTCACTAATTTTCAGTTTATTAACGATTTAATTATGATAAGTAATAATATTTAAATGTTACTATTATTCATAGGTATAAGGTAACAACCCTAAGAACAAAATAACATTAACTAAAATTTCATTACCTGGTCCTCATTATTTTTCACACGCTTTTGTAACAAGTAATGGTATAATTAATTGGCTTTAATAAAATTTCCGGTGGTTGTCTTAAATTTTCGGTGTTTGTCTGAAATCGTCGATCTCGTGGGTGATTCTAATTTTTGAATTCTGCAATATTGTAACTTGTACCATGAAGTCTTATGAACTAAACTTTTGATACATCCCCAAAAAGAAAAATCCATCACTGTAAGAGCCGGATTATTCACACACCAAGTTATTCCTTGAGGATATTCTAAATTTACCACATTATGCGTCTCACTACATCATTGGGAGATTGTCATTATAGTCAACTATATCGTTTTGGAGAAGCTGTAAATACCGGTCACCTATTAATTTTCTATTTACGGATATAGGTCTTAATATATATCTTCCGGAATTCCACACCAAAAGTTAACTGACTGGTAACCCTGCTGTTTAATTTCCTTTTTCATTATAAAGAATAAGAAATTTCCGCGAAAAGTCAAGCCTTTTTTATTATATCTTGACCATTATTGAACTTTTGAGCATTTCTGTACTTGAAGGCTTTGTAGTTATATATTTTTAATAAAACTTTTTGAAAAGGGTTTGTTTCAAAATATGCGAGAATATTAATTTGATTAACATGTGTTACCACTGGAACATTAATATATTTTCTTTTGAACTTCTCTTTTTAAAAATATTTTGTTAGAAGAAACATGCCGGTCCGGATAACGTAGCATGTATCCTCAAGGTGCTGAATTTAGCCTTTTATTTTTCAACAAATATATTTCAAGCATAACGATTTTCTCTTGGATACTGTGTTGACAATAGACCATCATTTAATATAAAGTTTAATATAATACAGAAACTAAATTTAAACAATATGTCACTTGGACGTAACACTGTTATACTTGTTATTGTTTAAGACATTAACTGTGGCTCAGTTAAAATATATTTATTATAATTAAATCGTGAATAAATTGAAAATGAATGAACTAAATATCAACAATCCATATATTATTGGAGTCAGTAGAATGAAGCCTTTTAGTGTAGATACTAATATATTTCGTCATAATAAAAGAAACATTGTACCTAGTGCTTTTTGGTTCAATTCGATAGATCAAATAATAAATGAGGTATACGCATTCACAAAGGGGACAAGTTAAAGTAAATTCACTGTACATCCTTTGGGACGATGATGTTGATTCTTTTAATAAGGGTATATTTAATCCAAAAAATAAGCTGTACTTCAAAATCACCTGACTTGACCCATTCAAAATGTAAGTAGTATTTTTTATTTTCGAAACTTCCTAGCTACTTGAATAAAAATAAAACATGTTTATAAACCCGTTCCTTGTATACAAGTGATAATAACCTGGTTAATAAAATGTTGATTCTTAGTTCTTCATGGATGGAAAAATAGGACGTGATTTTATTTCGGGTGTACATCCGGTCACCTCTCTCGTTCTGAGGCTGAAGTTTCTTTAAAAGTGCATTTTGGAGCTGTGTGTTTTGCATCCGATTGAATACTGAAGTATTAGTTACTGCAGAGCTTCCTTTTTATACCATACCCGTTATATCTAACTACTTAGTTGTTCGTCAATATTTGTATTTTCCGGATGTGGTGGTTGTTGGACTAATTCCGCTTGATTTTTTGTGGTTTTTAGTTTATAGATGATTGTCTTCCAGCACGTTGTTTTTCTATTTTTATGGCTTCTCGAATTATTTCGGTCTTAGCAATCTTCTTACACTCTTCGAAGTTTACTGACGGTGTAGAAATAGAGCCGAGGAGTTTATGCTCTTCTAATCTTGATGATATTCTCCGGTTAGTTTGCCTAACTTACAACTTTTTTAAGTTCTGGCATGGAATGCTATAAACTCTATTTTTAAGATTTTCAAATAGTTTGCCTATGGCTATTTGTGACTTATGTACTGTTCGTATATTGTGTTTTCAAAGAATTCAACCAATTTTGTCTGTAGCGTCTTTTACACATGGTATGACTACTTGTCTTCCTAGTTCATAATATTTGATGTTCACTGTTTCGGAATCCCGTTTTTTAATAGCTTTCTCTATAGAGCGATTTGTGTATCCATTTTTCTTTAAAGCATTAAATATTATATTTTAAGTTCTTCTTGTCTCGTTCGTTTTTAATTGTTTGGAGCTAGATATGAAGATATTGGCCACAGTTTGAATCAGTGGCGGCTCTTCCGTAGGGTCACTTGGTCAATGACCCCTCAAAAATATTTCAGAAAATAAATTATTCGTTTGATCGTCTCTCCTAATAGTTGTAATAAAACGCGAACCTTGGGAAAAGTTAAATACGCTACGCTATTAGCCGCGCGCGGCGCGGCGCGGCGGTTCGAATGGTCTCGTTACGTACCTTACGCATAATAAAATACGCTATATTAAGCTAGGCTGGGCAGTCCGAATTGCCCTGATTACCTTAAAACTTGACGAAAGTACCCGAAGATTTCACAGCTACCGAGTGGCAGCCGAACGTGATAACAAATGGAATATGAAATCGCGATTTGGGTCATCAGCCGGTCTCTTCTCATAATTCGATCGATTGTTAAGAGGTCGCGCGGTCGATATTCTAACCCGATATTGTTTCGGACGTTTTCAATCGATGAAAATTAATTTATATACTGTTTTTCCTAATATATATTTTTTTATTTTTATGATCATGTGTGAGTTGGAAATATACAGGATATAAAATATTGGTAGTGACAAGTGCAAAATATAAACAACTAAAAAGTGCTTATGAACTTAATTTTGCAAAAATAACCAATTTCAAGGTGGTCTATGTTTGAGTTGTGAATGTAGGTGAAATGAAACGTCGGTAGTGCAAAAAAATTAAACAACTAAAGAGTGCTAACGAACTTAATTTTGAGAAAATAACCGAATTCAAGGTAAGTGGTGGCAATTTGCCAGAACTTAATATACGACAAATTAGTAAAGACAAAAATAAAGAGATTCATCGAAACTTTCGCAAAAGTATGTACGATTTAGCTAACTGGATATGTGGTTGTGAAGTCTCTAACTCATTTTACTGTTATGTTTGTTTGTTGTTATCTAAGGACTCGTCGGACTCATTATGGTGCAAAACCGGTGTTAGACTTAAAACTGCCGATCACATGAAATGTTCGGTGAACTATGCAACGGTCGGAAGTGTTGATATTTGCACTCAGCTAGACACAGCTTATAGAAAATCTCTTAGAGATTTTAATGAAAATGTATCCAAAATCGTTATATTTTAAACAAAATTATAGATTGTGTAAAATTTTATGGGGTATTCGAGCTAGCATTCCGTGGCCATGATGAAACGGCTTTGTCTGAAAATCCAGGAGTTTTTAGAGGGCTTAGAAATTTTGTTAAGGAGTTGGGCCAAGATAGACCTTAGCAATGTTACGTATCGAGAAATCGTTTATAAAAGGAATGTGCGTGCAATTTTAACGAACGTGTCGTTCAGCATTTTTCCAGTTCTAAAGAACGAAGAGTACACCTGAACTTTAAAAGAATTTAAAGCTCAATTTGAAGATAAAAGATGTATCTTTATTTGAAGTATGCCTATTTTTAAATTTGTTATTGACCTCCCAAGATAATTCACCACGGGCCGCCATTGGTTTGAATGTGTACTTGATGATGGTGTATACATATATATATATATATATATATATATATATATATATATATATATATATATATATATGTGTTTTCATTCCGGGTGTACATCCGTTCACTACTGTCGTTCTGAAAAGAACAGTTTTGCTGACGTTTCGCCAAAATCACATTTGGCATTTTCGAAGCTTTCTTTCTCGCGTCCGAATAGAGACTGAAGTGTTGGTGACTGCGACGCTTCCTTTTATACCCCCACTCGAGGCCGAAGGTTATATCTGCGCAGGCGTTGGTCGTTATTTATGTTTTCCGGATGGTGCTGTTGTTGTTTCGCTAATTGCGCTTGAGTTTTCGCGATTTTAGATTTGTCGATTATTGTCTTCCATACTGTTGGTAGTTTTAATGATTCGTTCCTTTTATTTAAATCACCTTGCTTTTCAATTTCTATGGCTTCTCGGATTATTCTGGTCTTATAATGTTCTATATTGGCAATCTCCCTACACCCATCGAAATTTATTTTATGGCCGGTTTCCTGATGATGTAGGAATAAAGCTGACGTTGTTTGTTTATTTCTGATGCTGAGTTTATGCTCTTCCACTCTTGCTGATATTCGCCTGTTAGTTTGCCCTACGTACAACTTTTCACAGTCCTGGCACGAAATACTGTACACTCCGTGGTTTTCCAGTTTGATTTTGTCTTTTGGGTTTCCGAGTAGTTTACCTATAGTTGTTTGTGGCTTGTGTATTGTTTGTATGTTGTGTTTCCTCAGAATTCTTCCGATTCTGTCTGTTGTGCCTTTTACATATGGTAAGACTACTCGTTGCTTTCCCGGTTCATATTTTTTGTTGTTCGTTGTTCGGGAAACCTGTGCATTAATAGCTTTCTCTATGGTGCGATTTGTGTAGCCATTTTTCTTTAAAGCACTAGATATTACCTTAAGTTCGTTTTGTCTCGTCTGTGTTTCAGTTAGTCGCACGGATCTAGATATTAGAGTATTTGCCACAGCTGGAATTTGTGCTGGGTGATGATGTGATTTTGCATTTAAATATCTGTCTGTATGTGTTGGTTTTCTATACACGGTGTATTCGAAATGTCCGTTATGTAGTTTTGTGACCAAAATGTATAGAAAACCAACACACATTGTCAAAATAAATTGATATAAAATATTACATTCATAGAGAAAGAAATGGATAAAAGGTTTTAATGAATTAAATATCCGGATTTTAAAAGCTGTACATAATTTTATCGGTTAGAAAACATATAAAAGGTCATTGTACTTAATTAACTCAATTACATAAATAAAACGCATATATAGCTGAATATAGGTCGTTATAACTATTTCTATAAACCATACATCTTATATAATTTAAAGATAACTACTAGAAGTACTTATATATATTGAAAATCTACACAAACATTGCCTTCGAAGATGAGTGAAACAGAAAATATCTTATAACAAAAAGAAAAATTTCACGGTGAATTACCACTAAATTAAAAAACACAGTATTCACAAGTATTTATAATATATATATATATATATATATATATATATATATATATATATATATATATATATACAAGGTGTTATTTAAGTACGTGGTCAAATCTCAAGGGAAGATTCTTTGTGTAATCTTAAGACAAAAAGTTTATAAGAACACTTCGTTTCGAAATACTTCGTTTTCAAGATAGAGGGTGTTAAACTTTAAAAAATCGGTTTTTCGCAAAAATCTTAGTAACCTTTTAGTTTATTTTGATGAAATTTGGCAGTGTTATTATATTAGTAAGAGGCTACTTTGACCCTAACTAGAATAAAATTATTAAGTCCAGTGGCGTCCCGGGAGGCACACCAATATTTTTGACAAGAAAATGTGCACCACTGACTTTATTACTTTTTTCTCGTATTCAGCAAAATAAAATACAATTTTCTTCACTCCAGAATTTTTTTGATATCTGGCTTCATATTCGAGAAAAAAAATAAAAGTGACATTATTGCATGTCCCTGGAACAACAAAAATTAAAACTATCAAACTATAAACTATGTTGTAATATAACTAAGGGTAAAGGGGTATTCCTGTTATTTTTTTCATATTAATAGTCTATTCTTAAAGTCTTAAAAATTGTTATAAAATTAATGCTAGCTAAAAAAATTGTGTTTTATTACTTACTTCTTAATTTTTTTTTATGTTCATGGACATCCAATAAAGTGACTTAATTTTTTTCCTAAAACGAAGCAAGATACCAAAAAAAATCAAGAGACAAAAAAGTTGTATTTTTAGTTGCCTAATGCGAAAAAATTACAAAATTTTTAAAAAAGTCACTAGCGCACATTTTTTGTCAAAAATATTGCTTAAGGTACTCCTCGGGACCCCATTGTACTTACTTAATTTTCCTCTAGTTAGGATTAGATTAGCCACTTACTACTATAAATATGATTGCCAAATTTTAACAGAAACGGATGAAGGATTAAGATTTTGACGAAAAAAAAACGGTTTTTTAAAGAAAAGTTTGGCACCGTGTTTCATAAAAAGGAAGCATTACCGGACTTATGTTCATGTACAATATTCATATTAGAACCACTCAAAGAATTAACATGTTGAAGTTTTTAGCTTAGATTAACAGTTTTCAATAAAGCAAATAAACATAAAATGGATAAAGTTATTTACTATTGCAATGTTTTGGATTTAACAAAAAAATAAGAAGGCCATGGACTGAAAAACAATTTTTCAAACAATTTGACTTTGACATAACTAACAAGTTTAAGCAGTGTGGACATACTCATTTGGTGGTAATAATCTAAAGTGTTTTTAAGAGCAGTGCGTACATAATCATTTTTTTTAGTACTAGCTTGGGTACTGCGTTTAAAGAATTCTACAATTTTTTTCACTTTAGTTTGCATCTCGACAACAGATTCTTTAAGACTAGATTGCACAATCAAATTCAGTGTATGGGCGAAACATGGAACGTGCTTCCACCCCGTAAGTTGGTATATTCGTAACAATCTAGTAAGCTCGATTGCGTTTCAGTGTCTACAATATAATGTGCAGTAACGCTAATGAAACTTGTGTTGACTCAAGAAGTCCACCCGTCTGTAGTTATACAAAAAGCCGTTGCAGATTCCAATGAATTTCTAACTTTTTTCTGGCATAAGTTTGTTAATCGTGGGATTAATGTATTGGAAACAGTCTTACGAGGTAATTGCTATTAAGGTCTTTAATAAACAATCGAAAATGTTCATCATCTACCAACTGTATTGGCAAATAATTTTTCACTAAACGTTTTACCAAACTGTTGTGAAGTTGTTGAGTCTTTTTATCAGTTAAGGGCCGCTTCGTAAACGAATCAATGGTTATTTGTCCGCAACGTCCATGTCCATTACTAGTTTTAGTTGGTGTTGGTAAAGGAGTAACATTTCCTACTCCTTCAGAAATTTCAGCTAATTGGTCAGTTGAAGTTGACGTCGAAGCACTAGAAACAATGTTTGAAGTTGACGTCCAAGCACTAGAAATAATGTTGCTCACTTTATTTTCTTTTTCCACATGTAAGGCACTCCTTGAGGTTTCAGCATTTAATTGCACAGTCGGATGGACTGTTTTTAAATGGCGAAGTAAATTGTCTGTCGCTCCGCCCTTATAAGACAATATTTTGGAACAGAATTTACATTTGGCTTGATTTAATCCTCGCTCATCAAAAAAGTTCCAAACAAAACTTCTTTTTTTGTTCTTATCAGCCATAGCGAATCGCGACACTTTGGCGAACGACGCGACGTAGGTACAAAACAAAACAATAATATGCGATCTATATCAAACTGCGAACTAAAATAATTAAAAAGATCGCGACCTCCGACCCACACAAACACAAAACACAACTCGTCAACGCCAACAGGTCATCAGTCACCTGCGATCCGTTCCTACTTTGCCGCGATTGTGCTTTCGGCAATCGGCAATTCCGCCCGGCCTGTCCAAAATTCAAAACAAGCATAACAATCTTTTATCTTTGTTTTTCCCACGTCGATCGCGACGAACGGACGAACTCGTCTGTTGTCTCTCTCTGACAAGAATCGATCGTTGAACGGGCCGGGGTCTCGGCCGCGGCCGTCGCAATGATCGGTTTCGAACGACGGGGTTTTAGTTTCTATGGTTAATTTAAGTCAATAGTAAGGTCGTTTGAAAGATATGGTCACGGAGCGTGATCGATCGGCTCGCGTGTCGTTGAAAAAATTGGTTCATTTTGACCGAATCATTCACGAACGACACATCCCTATACGACATCGTCTGCTTAGTTATATTACAACAATAGATAACTTTCTGTAATCTAATTGTCTAACAAAATATGGACAAATGTGTTTTAGCGCCATTCTAACTTAGTGATTAGTATTAAAATTGTCAAGGAAAATTTTTTCCCCAAACTTTTGTACATATTATAACTGGCCCTTCTCTCCTTTTGTTTTTTGGTTTTAGCATACATAAACAATGCAATATAGTTATAGATATTAACAATAACAACGATAAAACTGTTAAAAATCTTTTCTCTTCTTGCCTATAAATTATTATAATTTGTTTTTCTTTTTTTTTCCGGCAATAAGAAAGATTTCGCTAGCCAAATTTTCAGTGTGGTACTGCGCCAGCATCACAATGACGTTGCTTTGCCGTAGTTTGTTCGTAGTAATCGATATACATAGAATTAAGCGGGAATTGTACTTTCCTTTGTCTCCCTCATTATTTTACCTACTACGACGCATTTTTTCGTTTTACAGTAATGGCGGCGTGCCAGCATTGAAAGTGGTTTCTCTGCATGTTTGTAAAAAAAATTTTAAAAATTTGAAAATGTAACCAAAAATTTTATTTTACTGTTGATATGTGTGAGTTACCGTCTATATTCTAGTTACGTACAAGTTTTAACATTAAGCCTGTTGCAATAGGACTGTTTTATTTTTAACTCACTTTGGTAAGATGTTTCTTTTACTCTGTAATCCTTTCTTTTCTTATCTACAAATGTATTTTTCTATAGAGGGGTCCTGAAGAAGAGAATAAACATTCTCGAAAGCTCGACCATACAATAAAGAGTATTCTACACTAGGCCGCCCATAAATTTTTTCTTTGCATCCCCACCGAACCAAGAACCTGGAGGATAAAATCTTTCGCTTTTTGTGAAAATTATATTCTTTTGGTTCAAAATGCTTTTTTCTAACAAGTCAGTCACGACTAACTTTCTCCTTTTTTACAGAAATGGGGTTTTACACAACAATTGAACATCAATACAGCCTTAGCGCTGTGAAGTTGCTGAAATCATGGGCCAACATTAACATCAAACAAGCGACATTGCATAACAGAAATGTGTTTTTACTTAAGTGTAGGCAATTCAACATCTGTCCTGAACACATTATACATGGTACTACGAATGTTAACAGTCTAATACACATAAATAAAGGAAGAACGGGCAGCAGGATACAGCATTTTTCAGAAAGGTTAGAGAAAAGTATTTTGAATCTCGAAATAAGGGCGACCTTCTGTGAAATTCGTCAACTTGATAAAGATCATGTTAACATGGTCACTAAATTAACATCATTATTACCTCATTTTATTATAGATGAATTTGACAGAAGACAAAAAATTAAATATAATAATACCTTTAAATTGATTAAGAGAGATAATATCAAAAAAATAAAAAGGCGCTCGGATTATAGACTCCAGATGATTAAAACTCAACAAAATGGCTAAAAAATCTCACTTCCATTGAAATTCCAAATGAAATTAAACAATTAATCTCCTTAGGACCTAAATTTAGCCTTAGTCCCACTTTAAATGAAGTAAAAATTTCAAATTTGGCCGATCTTGAGGTTGTCATTTCGGGCTTTGATGATTCAAATAAGGATATTTTCAGAGCTCAATATACCAACATTATTAAAATTTTATACACCAATATCACGATCAAAAACCATTTCTTAATGACATTTTTATCAAAAGTAAAAAATTCCTTAAGCAACACCCTAATCTATATGTATTACGTAGTGATAAGGGAAATGTCACAGTGGCCATGTATAAAGATGAATATATTAATAAAAGTCTCGCTTTGATTGACGACAATAAATATTATAAACCATTAGGTAATAATCCCACTAACACCATACAAACTAAGGCTAATAAAATAATTAAAGAACTTAAAGGCAAGGGTCTCATTGATCAAGAATGTGCGAAAAAAATGACAAAATACAACTCGGTTGCACCTAGGTTTTACACGTTACCTAAAATACATAAGCCTACCTTATCGATGAGACCTATTGTTTCTTCTATCAATAGCCCTAATGAGACTTTAGCAGAGTACATTACAAACATTCTAACGATTTCATATGATACTGAAAATGCTTTTATATCAGAGACTCTTTTGTCTTTAGTGAATTTGTCAATAATTACCAACTCCCTAATAATTACATTATAGTCAGGTTTGACGTAGTATCTCCTTTTACGAACCTTCCGTTGGAACTAATAATAGACAGTTTAAGAAATCATTGGGAAGAAATCAGTGACCACTGTTCGTTGGATTTTGAAACCTTTGAAAATGTTCCCAATTTTATCTTTGATTCTAATTTGTTTGAATTTAATAAAAAATATTACAAACAAATTTTTGGCACACCAATGGGATCTAAAATTTCCCCCATTTTAGTGAATTATGTACTTGATGATTTAGTGAAGGATTGTTTACAATACTTACCTTTTTATGTGCCTTTTGTTAAACGTTACGTTGATGATCTAATTTTAGCTCTCCATAGGGACAGAGTAGAGATTACGCTTGAAATATTCAATACATATAACCCACACATAAAATTTACAGTGGAACATGAAGATGAACAAAGCATTCCTTTTTTAGATATGCTAGTTACACGTACCAATGAAAATGTTTTAAAAACTAAATGGTACAGGAAGCCTATGTGCTCCAATAGATTCATTAATTTTCACTCTTACCATCCAACAAACATGAAGATTAATTTAATCTTGGGTATGAAAAGAAAGGCAGTCAAGTTGACTTACCCTGACTTTGGAGAGAGCAGTCTTAAACTTTTGAAAAATATCCTTTTAGAAAATTCTTATCCATTAAATATGATTAATAAATTCCTCTATAATACTAAATACAATATACCTGACAATATTTTCCGAGTAACAAGTCAACCTTCTATATTACATACTTTACCATCTCAAACAGTTATGTCACAGCCTATCAATTCTAATCAATCTGAACTTACGCAATCACGTTTTTGTGCTCTACCATTTATTAAGGACTTAACCTATAAGATTAAAGGCATATTCACCAGTCATACAGATATTAAATTTGCTTTTAAACAAATTAAATTTATTTCCACATTATATACTAAAACTAAAACTCCTTTAGTCGTCAATGAAACCTGGAATGTAGTTTATAAGATTCCTTGTTTAAACTGTAATAAGATGTACATAGGTCAAACATCTAGGAACCTAATAGGTAGAATTACGTCACATAAAAGTGACTGTAACACTCAGAAACTTACATGCGCCTTCTCTGAACATGTTATCCGGGAAGGACATTTGATGGACTTTAGGAGACCTTCTATTCTAGAAAAGGAGAAGAATTATCACAAAAGAATTTTTCTGGAACTGGTTCACATTAACAATGATTTGAACGCTTTGAACAACCTAGCGATATTCAAAATCTCAGTTCTATATATAATTATATTCTTAAATTGGATAAAAATGAGTATAATATTTTAAAAGTCCAACAGATGCCTCACCTCTGAGGATACCTTATAAGGTTTTTGTGTCACAAGTTTTCCAATTAAATTTAAACGTATTGTTCGGAATTTGTTTTAAAGAAGCAGTGTGGTTCATCTTTCCTGGTTTTTAATTATTTCTTCCGCCAGAATGTCAATAAACGATAATTACTTTATATTAATTTGTTATAGTCATTAACATGAGAGAAAGCATGTTTTTCTTTTGCTTACAAAATTGGTCCATTTGGGTTTCAATATATAATGAGCATCATTATATAATTGTACGACACCGTCTGCTTAGTTATATTACAATAATAGAAACATTAACTTTCTGTAATCTAATTGTCTAACAAAATATGGACAAGTGTGTTTTAGCGCCATCCTAACTTAGTGATTAGTATTAAAATTGTCAAGAAAAATTTTTTCACCAGACTTTTGCACATATTATAACTGGCCCTTCTCTCTTTTTGTTTTTTGGTTTTAGCATACATAAACCATGCAATATAGGGTTAGATATTAACAATAACAACGATAAAACTGTTAAAAATCTTTTCTCTTCTTGCCTATAAATTATTATAATTTGTTTTTCCTTTTTTTTTCCCGCAATAAGAAAGATTTCGCTAGCCAATGTTTCAATGTGGCACTGCGCCAGCGTAACAATGTCGTTGCTTTGTCCTCCCCCCTCCGGGGTAGAAGCCGTACTTTGTTCGTAGTAATCGATATACATAGAATTAGGCGAGAATTGTACTTTCCTTTGTCTCCCTCATTATTTTACCTACTACGACGCATTTTTTCGTTTTACAGTAATGGCGGCGTGCCAGCATTGAAAGTGGTTTCGCTGCATGTTTGTAAAATTTTTTTAAAAATTTGGAAATGTAACCAAAAATTTTATTTTCCTGTTGATATGTGTTAGTTACCGTCTATATTCTAGTTACGTACAAGTTTTAATATTAAACCTGTCGCAATACGACTGTTTTATTTTTAACTCACTTTGGTAAGATGTTTCTTTTACTTTGTAATCCTTTCTTTTCTTATCTACAAATGTATTTTTCTATAGAAGGGTCCTGAAGAAGAGAATAAATATTCTCGAAAGCTCGACCATACAATAAAGAGTATTCTACACTAGGCCGTTCATAAATTTTTTCTTTGACTGCATCCCCACCGAACCAAGAACCTGGAGGATAGAATCTTTGGCTTTTTGTGAAAATTATATTCTTTTGGTTCAAAGTGCTTTTATATATATATATATATATATATATATATATATACACATATATATACACAAATATATATATATATATATATATATATATATATTTATATATATATATATATATATGTATGACCGGGGAGTTTGACTGCAAATATTTTCACATATGATAGTATGAATGATTGCGAAGAAAAATTTCTTATATAATATCGGTATATTCTAAATTGTTTTTGAGATATTACTTATTATATTTAGAGAAGGTTTAAAACAAGTTCTGGATAACATGGCAACATTGATATTCGGTTGTATAGCGTATCTAAACTAAGTTGAGATAGAATAAAAACTAGATATACGTCAACAGTCGGCAATTTTTTTGTGAAGCATGGGCGGCGTGATAGAAACTTAAACTTACTTTTGTAAACCGATTAACTGAATAAAAATAAATTAATTTGAAATATATATATATATATATATATATATATATATATATATATATATATATATATATATATAGCGAGAGGGTGGGTAGTTGTGACTAACTAGTTAGAACAAAACGTGCTAAATCTAGTGGGGCTGTAGTCAAAGAGAGGGGACCTTAGATTAAAACACTTTGTTTCTTTGCCAAGCTTACGGCAACTGTTTATTGCCTTCCTCAAGACAGCCTAAAAATTGTTATTATTTTGTATTAACATTTATTTTAAAGAAAAAAGTTGTTGTGGACTTACTACTTGGTTTTACTCTTGAAGAAACAACACTGAAAAATTCTCAACATTGCTAAAGACCTATATACATATTATTTACACCTTTTTATCACTAGTTTTGACTTGGATGTTGTTATATTAACACATTTTAAAATTCTTAAAGATTTGGTTTATTCCAATGTGCAGACACTGTCGGCCATTTTACGTATTTTAAAGGCAAATTATTATTGTAAAATGGAGAACGTGTTTTTTTTTAATTTTGCTCCCCTTCCCTTACTTCACACTAGTTGGTTTACGCGTTTTTAGTTTTTCAAATAATTGTCGACTGAGCACGAATCGGTAACGACGGTTTCCCAAATGTATAGTTGGAAAAGAAAAATGTAGATGGCGCATTAGTAAACAGTACTCTGCAAAGCTGGTAACCCAATCAGCACAAATCTTACAAGTTCTGTAATTGTTGGTTAAACGATGAAAACATTTTATATTCTGTAGTACACTGTGCAGCTGATAGAGGGACATGTTCCACCATCGTGTTGTGAAAAATTTTTATATTTATTTGCTATGATTAGAAAAAAGGGGGAAAAAACAAAATTACGTGAACAACACAACACCATGATTGAACTTTTCCTGAAACAAAAATGAAAAGGAAAATGGAAAATCATATATAAATGCAAATAATCAATGCACAGTGCCCTACAGTATGAATATATTAGGACTAAGTTATTCAGAGATTTGGACAGCATTAGAGTCATTAATAGAAACAAAATTGTCCCCACTAATTCTTAACAGATATGAATATATTGTGCTTAGATTATTGATATCAGTTTTCTTATTCATTGTGTTTGTCCCTTGGTTGTGTATATGTATCATTTCAAGGAAATTTCTTTTATAATATCTTTTTTCTTTAGCAAGAATTTTTGCCTCGGTGAATCGAATGCTGTGTCCTGTGTCTATGAAGTGTTCTGATAATGCACAAGATTTTACAAACCTGCGGCAGTCGCTTTTATGTGAAGTAATTCTGCCTGACAAATTTCTAGATGTCTGACCTACATATATTTGATTACAGTTGTTGCAATTTATGGCATATACAACGTTATTATTTTCAAACGTGGAAAGTGGAGTCTTAGTTTTTGCATAAAGTTGTGAGACAGTTTTTATTTGTTTTTTGGCAAACCTTAGGTTTGGACTATCTTTGAAAACGTCTATTAATTTATCAGTTAAATTTTGAATAAAAGGAAGTGGGTAATATTTTATTGTTTGTGTTGGCTGACTGGTGTTTTCCTCTGTCGTTATATTATGGATTGTATTTAGTTGTATTGGATTTTCATTTGTGTTGCATAAAAACTTATTTATGATATTCAGAGGATAAGAGTTTTCAAGGAGTATATTTCTGAGCCTATCTAAGCTTTCCTGTTTGTAGTCTTTATGTGAGAGCTTAATAGCTCTATTTTTTAGAGCAGTTATTAAATATATATATATATATATATATATATATATATATATATATATATATATATATATATATATATATATATATATATATATATATATATATATATATATATATATATATATATATATATATATATATATATATATATATATATATATATATATATATATATATATATATATATATATATATATATATATATATATATATATATATATATATATATATATATATATATATAGGATATATATCCGGTAATACTGAGCTATGTGTTTTTACGTTTAGTCCATCAATCGTTTTCTTTGCCTCTGGTTTCTGTTTAACCTTCTGCGGGCCATTGTGGTTGATAGGCACTATTGTAATGTACTGCTAACGTGGTATGTTTTTTGGTATATTTGTACTGGTTTAAGGCTTTCTATTCCATTTGCAAAATAATGGCTTAACTTCTATTCTGGCCAATGATAGATTTTTGTTTTTTTTTTAATTGTCTGCCTATGCTATTGAAATGTCATTGTCCAGATGCAGTGGTTGTAATGGTATTCCATTCTCCATAGAATTATTACGTTGAGTGTGTCTATTATTTTTATAGCGTCGGTATATGAAATAAACTACATAGGCAGCAAGGGCTATTGACGTTGTTACAGTAAATGCTGCGAATTATTATATGATGTCAGATATTGTCATATTTTTTCTCTTTTAGTTCTTCATGCAGGATGCAGTGATTACAGTTTTTTCTTGTATAACCTGGGGTCTGTCGTGTAAAATATTGAGTGTATTAATTTCGCTTATTCGAGCAGGGTAGAAACTATTGTCAGGCATTCTTGCGAGTTCTAGTTTTTTAGGGGTCAATATATTATTATTAGTTTATTTATTATGCAGTCTTGTCAAATCTCTATTATTCCTGTGTAATTGACCGTCATATCTTCTCGGACACCATCGCAAATTGTGGCCACTCTTACCTTAATAGGCGTTATAAACAACCAAGCGTTATGTGTACATAGATGTTTCCAAATCATTCAGTTTAAACTGATTTCATGGACAGGACAAGTTGTGTTTTCTGTGCGTTGGTAAATTTCAATGTCGCCTTGCATCGACGTTTCTGTCATAATAAAATTTCTAGATACATGTATGAGGTCGTTACTGAGATGAATTTTTGTTATTAACAACGGGAAGGAATGATTTGTATATTTAAAGGTAAATTTTTTGGTATATTAAATATTACGTTTTCAATATAGCGAGGAGATATTAATTCAAACAAATGATCCCAGTAATAATGCATATCCAGCAGTCGTTGATGATAATCTATGACATCATCTATGTAATTTAACACTGCCTGATACGTGCTTAGGAGACAATAACACGTTGTTCTCTACAGCCTTGTATTAGTAGTTCACCTCATTAACGGTCTTAACTGCTTCATTCAATTCAAAATTCATGAAATCTTCTAATGTATCCATTTATCCGATTTTCTGTTTCAATAAACTCAGCTAAGGCATGTATTCCTTCTGACTGGTTTGTAGTTGTTCAATGCCTTGGTATACTTCATTATTAAAATCAAGTAGAGAAGTTAATATTTGCAGTACTAATCCCCGTTTGTTTCTATTTCCACTAATGGTTTTGAATCCCTTTTGCCTTCTCACAAAGAGATCTTACGTGATTAATAGATTCAATATTCATATATAGTCCGAGTATCATTGGCTAATTTATTTTTGTCAAAATTCGGCTCGAGTCTAAATATTCCTCTATCTATCTATTTTGGCATGTCCTATGCGCCCGGCATATATTCCTGGACTAGGATAGTGTTATGTGTTTAGTGTTATAAGAAATAATATAACCGTGAAAGCTAATTTTCACAGCTTTACACTCTTCTTATTTTGGCACGCCTCTCCTGTTCTAAGCGCATTGGAATTAGCTTATGAATTAGTCGCTTTACTGACCTTCTATCAGGCTTTTTTATGGTGACTATTCTTACTATGTTATCGTCTGACGGATGGGTGTTAATTATTTTTGCTAGGGACCATTTGATAGGATTAATATCTTGACCTTTTATCAAGACTAGCTCTCTGATTTGTAGTAAATTTTTAATGCTTATTCATTTGTATTTTTAGTGCAGTTGATGCAAATAATCTAACGACCATCTTTTCCATATATCCATCTTAATTTTTTTGTACCAATTTTCATTTTTCAGCTAGATTAGAATTGATTGATGTAGCTACTGGATTTGGTGGTTTTCCAAGTGTCCTTGCCACTAAAAAGTGCCCTGGAGTTAGATGTGTTATTTCACTGGGATCATTGTTTAGTGGGCATAATGGCCGTGATTTAAGGCAAGTTTCTGTCAGATGCATGAGCGTGATTAATTCTTTATAAGTGAGGCAAGTTGTTAGAATAACCCTGCCAAGGTGGTATTTCATTGATTTTACCCCAGCTTCCCAAACCAAAGGCCTATAAAATGGGGAGCTGCTAGTGGAATAAAACGCCATTGAATTCTTATCTTCAATATTGAACATTTTAATTATCTATATAACTTCTTTCTTCATTATTTGCTGGCTAATTCTTTGATTTGACTTATCTATTGACCATAGTTTTTACTGCTCGTCTTCCATTTATGATCCAGAATTGCTTCGTGTAAGCTAAGGATAACCGATTTTCTCGGCAACTGTGATTTCTGAAGTCTTCTTCCGATGTGTATGACACCTTTACCATCTAAGAACGGATTCAGATTCTAAATTTTGCAATTTTTGTTTATAGTTGACTTTTCCTGCAGTGCGTTGACTGTATTAAGAGAGTATATTTGTTGTTCGATTCTAACGACAGCTTCCAGTGCACTTTATAGTCCCACTACCGAGAACCGTTCTGTTTTATTCACCTTTGTTTTGTAACATTGTATAGAGCGCTGGTAGAAAGAAATTACCCTTGTAAATCTAGTCAATGAGGAGAATCTTTTTATTATTATTTCGTTATCTATTTGGCATTTGTTTGACACAAAGTGACATGCATTGATTTATTCTGGTATTGGATCGATAGTTGTTTCGATATCTGTCTGTTCCGCTTTGTTTGACTTTAGCCATCGCGGATCTTGCCACCACAGCATTTGGTGTATTAGTTTAGAAGGTAGCTCCGTCCCTCTTGAAATAATAGCTGCCGGGTTGTGGTCAGACCTGACAGTTCTCCAGTGATAAGGTTATTGATTTAAGCTACAAATGTTTTCCAACTTTTCGTACTGCTCTTTATCCATGCTAATGTAATCATGGAATCTGTCCATGCAAGAATATACGAGTTGGCAGGGGATGGATTCTCGACTGTTCTTAATTATTTTGATAACAACAATGCTTAACATAGCTTTAGTCTATAAAGAGTGGCTTGTATCTCTGCTGATGGTACTTTTGAATTAGCCGTTAATAGTGTTATTTTAATATCTTCTGTCTTATCTGCCAGTATTTCCATGTACACCACTATGCCATATGCTTTTTCAGATGCATCACAGAACCCATGTAGTTCAAGCAGGCTTCCATAAGTTTTGTTAGTCCATCGTGGTATTACGATTTTGTCTACGTTTTTCAATTGAAATTTTGAAATGTCTTTCATTTTAGCTGAAGATGGAATACTTCATCATTCCATTATAATTTTTGAAGCCGTAGATCTTGTATTAAAAGTTTTGTATTTATGGTCACGGGAGCAATCTACCAAAGTGGGTCGAAAAGCCATGATACTTCGGATAAGATTCTTCTCTTCGTTATCTTCATGCTTGCTGCTACGTCTGCCATAAAATAAAACGTATCATTCTAAGGTGCCCAATGGATGCCAAGTGATTTTTTTGTCTGATCCTCAGTTATTTCCATCATGCTCTGATCTCGCATGGGTTCTGGGATTGACTGTAAAACTCCCATGCTATTAGTTGACCATTTTCTAAGGACGATTCCTCCAGTCAGAAACATTTCAGTTAGGTGTCGTCGCAGCGGTACCTTTTCAATTTCCCAGAACTTTGTAAGTTGCTTATCTTCGTCAGTCTGTGTTGCCATGCTTTGTACCTGTGGCCTGGATCAATTGTGCGTGGTCATGATTGCAGATACGATCTAACCTTATTCTGTATTTTGTCAAAGTAGTCCAACTTTCGTCTTCTTTATACCTTCCAGAATTATTTCCCATATTCTTTAGATCCTAGTATAATATCCACTGGGCCTGGTTTGGAAAATGTTGGATCGGCCAGAAAAACGTTTGCCCATTGATTGTATTCTACGTTGAATTGTTTTGCCGACATTAAATGTGTTCCCTTTGGTAGATCTATATGCGGCTCTTGGAGTATAAAGTTGCCTATAAAACGAGGTCTTATTTTTGCCTCTATTTGCCATTTGACTGTAAGCGGCTCACTTCCTCCTCTGATTATATCAACTTGAATGCGTTATCTCGGACTTGCTAATAGATTGACTGCTTCCTCAATTATGAAAATTGATAGAGGAAACATTGCAGCCGCTAGTAAAATCATGTCTTCTTCATCAGTCTTCGGCAGTGATTTATAGTGTTTGGAGCCCTAGGTTGAGGTCGAAAATTTAAGGCATTCTGAGTACTTTTATGTGATTGATTTTGCTGATCTCTTCGTGGCTGACGAATTATTTCATGTAAAAGGGTGTGATAGAATTTTCGACATCTGCCACAGCGTTTTGTGAACGGGCAGCGATTTTTGGCTTCATGTTTTAGGCAATTTGGACATCATCTTTCGTTAACTATTCCCAATCTTCTAGTGACTGCCATGGCTTGAAATTTTAGCATTAGTGAAGCTTGCGTGATTCTTTGCAGCATGAACCTGACCTGACTGTTCATATAACCTGTTAGTCTCAACATCCCATTTTCTGATTATAATTCTGCTAATCATTGAACCCCAAGAAGACGGATCTATGTGACTTTAAGTAATGCGATTTTTCAATGTCGGTGAGGGTGCTCTTATCGTGAACTATTTTTGAAAATATGTCACGAAATGTGATTCATTCATCATAACAGCCATCAAAGAAGATCAGCTTGATTTGTAGTAGGGCAATGTTGCATGTTTTAGTGACTTCTGTTGCAGTGCTTTCGTCTAGTTCCAACGATATTTCTTTTTGAAGTTTTTCTTACTTCCTTATACGTTTGTCTTATGAAGTTATGATTGTCCTCGACTTGTAAATTGAAATCGGCAAATGTCGTATTTCTTGCCATTGCGCATTAATTTTCTTTTGCAGTTGTTATTTGCGAGCAAGAGAGATGTCTTGGCCTAGTTCCACCTTAGTATCCTCCAGCATATTGTATATGTGCAACCAAGTGTTACCACATCTACGTACAAATAGTCTCGGATAGAATAAGTTACTTTAGTTTATATCATCTGCTGATGATGCTAACTTGGTTAGTGAAACGCGCGTCCAGAACGTAATAAGTTGTGGTGTAGTGTGGTTAGAACTCTTGTATCTTAAACTATCTTCCACTACAGGTTCCTGTGTTAGGACTTTAAAGTGTCTGTTTCTTCTCGATATTTACCTACTTGCCAAAACGTTTTGATTTGTTACGTGTGTAAAATATAGTGCATATGCCCGTCAGCGGTTAACTGGCATAGGAATACACACTAATATTTTCGGAAATAATATTTTCCTTGCCAGCGGTTAACTGGCTATACGAAAACTATTGTGTTTGTGTTTAGATCGGCGCACAGAGGACTAAAACTGAAATCTAGGTGGTAATAATTTACTTTAAAAAGCGTCAATTTTTACAATATTAGTTGAATTACAACTTATCCACTAACCAAAAAGTGCAATAATTACAATTATAAATCACTTAGAACAATAACTATCAAAGATGAGACTGGAAACTTTTAAAAACCTATGCGATTCGTTTGCTTTTCTTTTCGAAAACAATTACAAGTTAAAGCTATATTTTTACATAGAAGGCCATGCCAAGAACAATAACATTTCTAAAAATAATCAAATATGTTGTTTAAAGTGACATTTTGATTACGAGGTCAAAGTTTGACGTTAAGTGTACGAGTTTTGGTTTAAAATAAGTTGCGATAATCGTAGGTATTAAAAAAACTTTTTTTTTTGCGGATTTGTGAATGAAAAATAGTAAAGGCCAACTATTGCCAAAAAGAAGAGTGCATTTTTGAATGGACTGGAGCATTAGCTTTTCGGTAAGATTTCTTAGTTTTTGCGGAAACATGCGGAACAGTTTTTTTTCTTGTTTTAGAACCAATTATGTTTAACGTCTCTAGGAGAACGTATTTTCAAATATGGCATCAGTCTGCAAAGAGAAATTCTCATGAAGCTTTGCTTACTATTTTAATGGAAAACTTTCAAGTAGGGGTCATTAACAAAGAAACTCATGCGCAGTGGAAAGGCATTGTTTGCGATTTTTCAAAGAAAATTCAAGAGAGGTGGGCAAAGTCGGGAAGAAAAATGGACTATTTTTTAAAGAAGTACGCAAACTGGTTGGATGGGGATGATTTATTTTTTCAAGTGATTGATGCTAATGAATGCACGGGTTTAGAACAACCGAGATCATCCGGACGACCACCAAAGCCACTCGGAGAAGTTAAATATCGATCAAAGAAAAAAAAAGTTCAGCACTTACTTTCTTCCAGTGTTGAAGAACTTACATTTGCAGCTGAGGTTGCCTTAAGAGGTGATGGTAAAAGAGATGCAGCGGCGTTATTAAAAGAAATAACTTCGGCATCGCCAAATCGCTCAACCCAAATTAAGCATTTGAGACGGGAAAAGGAAAACAAGATCGTGACTCAATACAGCAAAGAAGAAGCCTTAGCTCTTTTCGTGGATTGCAGATTGACAAAACAATCATATATTCATTTAAGAAAAAGTGCTCGGGACAGAGGACATTTACTATATCCATCATACAATGAACTACAAAAAGCCAAAAATGAATGTTGTCCTTTAAGCGAATGTATTAGTGTGGGTGAGACAAAAGCCGAAATTGACCTTCAGGCGTTACTTGATCATACTGCGCAGCGTCTGTCTATCGTGCAAGAATCCGTTTTAAAGTATTTTGCTTCAACATCGAGACAGGTAAGTGATCTTATTTTAATTAGTAAGTGGGGATGCGATGGTAGTTCTGGGCATAGTAGATATAAGCAAAAGTTTAATGAATCTTTGGAAGCTGATGATGAATATTTGTTTACTTTTTCTTTGGTGCCTATTAAATTACACTCCATCAATGATCCGCAAACCTATATTTGGCAGAATCAAAACTCGTCATCAACCAAACTATGCCGTCCAATAAAATTTTTATATTCAAAAGAAACAAATGATATGGTGAATTTAGAGACAAAAGTTATTCAGAACCAAATTTTAAATTTACGTCCATCTGAAATAAGTTTTAGTAATGGAAACCGTTCAATAAATATTCATCATCAGCTTCTTTTGACGATGATTGACGGGAAGGTATGCAATACGCTAAGTGGTAACAAATCTTCTCAGACCTGTTATATCTGCAAAGCAACACCAAAAACCATGAACCTAGTGCCAAACGAGACCTCTGTCATTGTTGAGAATTATGGCTTTGGTCTATCTACTTTACATGCATGGATAAGATCCTTTGAGTGTTTGTTACATATTAGTTACAAATTAAATTTAAAAACATGGCAAGCAAAAGGCAGTGAATCTAAAGCTGAAATTGAAAGACAAAAGTCCGAAATACAAAAAAAATTTAAAACAGAATTGGGATTGATTGTAGATAGACCAAAGCCTGGTTTCGGATCAACCAATGATGGCAACACGGCCAGGAAATTTTTCCTTAACCCACAAAAGAGTGCAGATATAACTGGTCTGGATGAAAGGATAATAACTAGGTTTTGCGTTCTTTTACAGGCACTTTCATCAGGGTATGAGGTTAATATTGAGCAATTTGAGAAGTATGCAAAAGAAACTAGGGAACTCTACTTAAGTCTTTATTCGTGGTATTACATGCCAGTTACCTTGCATAAAATTCTTGTCCATGCAAGTGATATACTAAAAAATTGTTTAGTGCCTATTGGGCAACTTTCAGAAGAAGCTCAAGAGGCATTAAACAAAAGCTATAGAAGATTAAGAGAGCACAATACTCAAAAAATATCTAGAATTGCCACGAATAAAGACTTACTTAGAATGCTTCTCATATCATCCGATCCTTTAATAACCAGTTATAGGAAAAAGACCCAAAAACCAACGTCAACATTTTCTAAAGACGTTCTTACTCTCTTAAAATGCCCAGATATTAAAGCATCCTCACTTACTGATTCTATAGATCACTTATCTGATGAAGAAGCAAGCGCAGACGAGTCTGATGACAGTACATTTTAATATGCAATTACATCCAATTACATGGAAAAATATTTTTTCTGTTTGTCTGCAATAACATTGCAAGTAAATGTATATTCGAAATCAAAAGAGAAGACTATTTGGTTATAATGATGACACCAGTAAATCCCATAAGGATGCGCTTGGTGTCACTGTCACTGAATGTCTTCTCTCCTGATTTAGACCTTAGTTACCTAATTAAATTTGTAAAAGTCAAAATTTTAAGTAGAAGGATGTAATGGCATATTTGAACGTAATTTTTAGTTCTCATCAACTTTTCCTTATAACAATTTTCATTATTGTCAAATATAAAGGTACTTTACTCTTGGGCAAAATTTAAATTTTTTGACAAACCTCGTATCCGATTGAAAAAATGTAATATCTGATGATTACATTTTAAGTTTTGGAACATGCAGAACTTTTTATAGAGAATAACTTTTTTTCCTAAAATTATTAAGTAATAAAAAAGTTTCCCATATGTGGCCAACTTAAGTGGACACACTGTATATTTATATTGTTAGTCATTATTAAATTTAGTTAAAGTATAAATGTATTTAAGTTTAAACATAAATGTACATAATATAAACGTCAATATGTCAAAAAAAACGCCAAATTGTTAACAGTTTTCGATTTTTATAAATACGTTATTTACCATTTAGTAATTTGTTTTTTTCCAATTCGAGTGTTTTTAAAACTTTAGAGTAACAAAGTTATTTCTTAACATTTTACTTTTTTACACTTGTCCCAGGTATAATTAACATTTTTCCTACATCGGAAGCTATTGAAACATTTTTACCACCTACTTGTTCAAAATATTCCACTGTGCGGCGTGCAAGCCGTTAACCTCGAAAGGTGCGGAGTGTGCTATGTAGACCGGCAGAATCTAAACGTTAACTTTGAAGGGCCCGGTGTATGTATGGTTGGAAATTGGCGTTATTATCAGTGTGTAAACCCGCCAGCGGTTAACCTTTACATGAATATACACGTGGTAATTTTGTTACTAATATTTTCCTTGCTAGCGGTTAACTCGCTATATTAGGAGACTATTATTTATATATATATATATATATAATGTGTTTTTGTGGCTTTGTTAATAATTCAGTTAGCAATTTTTGGCAGTAGACAATTGACGTTGATAATGACAAAAACATTGACTACTTCTGGGGGTTCTTTCTTGATGTTAGACTACTCAGTTCAGATAACGACACCTATATATATATATATATATATATATATATATATATATATAAAATCAAGCGGAGTTACCGCAATAACAAGTAATGAACTGTAATCACTTACCGGTACAATTTGCAATTAATCAATAATTCGACGAAGGTGACAAAGAAATATGGCTTACCTAGTCGTCGAACTAGGGTTCGGACTTAACTTGAATTCATTACTTCACACAGCAACATCTGATCTTGGTTGCAACACTGGATTATGATGTTCTTTGACAATTAATTTCTGCCGGCCGGCGCACGAGGAAGAATATATAACTTTTAACAATGATTTGAAGATACCATTATTGGAGAACAAGAACGGTATGACCGTACCTTAGCAGCGGTGATTCTCGTCTCACTTGTCTCCGCGCATTTTAACTCGTTTTTAGCCATATATGTATAAAAAACACGAATCTGTCACCAATAGACACACGAGAAGTTGCGCGAGAGACTATTATAAAAACATTCAATTTGCATTATTATTTACAATAAAAAACATAATAATTTTAAATAATTATCTAATATTAATTAAATTTAAGAAACCAAAAATATCAATTTTATGATAATGTAAGGACGAAACTACCACCCACCTAAAATGTTCCATTTTACCAAAAAAATCAATTACATACTGAGTTTATTGTGTGGATTTTTGGTATTGTGAATAAATCGACTAAGGTAAGCCAGAACATGACAGATTGTTGTAAAAGAAGAAAAATTATCTAATAAATTGATCAAATATAATATTAGACACTTTATTTAATAAAGTTGATCTCTTTTCCTCTCGGAATATTGGTTCTGAATAGTGAATTCTTAGTGATATCGGAACAAGGCAAGGGATTAGAATTTTCTAAGAGAAAAGATGGCCCCGCCCACCATTTTGCTTCCTTCATTAGATCGGAAGCTAGAACTCCACGTGTTGCACAATCAGATGGATTTTCTCCGGAAGGTACATGAGCCCAACAGGTAGGGATAACTCTCTTGAATTCGTGCAACTCTATTGCTAACAAAAATGGACCACCTATGAAGGACGGACTGTATCCATGATAGAGCAATATTGAGTCCGTCCATGCGTGAATTGAGGAAAACTCTATTATATCTTCATAACTCAGTCGTACAGCATGTATAAGATTAGCCAATAAGAGAGCAGAACAAAGCTCTAATCGAGAGATAGAGATAGTTTTTAAGGGAGCTACTCTAGTTTTTGAGCAGATATAAAACTTTATTTTTTCCATAATTTATAGTTACACGAAAATATATAACAGCTCCATAAGCACTTTCTGAGCTATCGCAGAAACCATGAATTTCACATGAGTATATATCCTTCATTATGATTCTACGAGGTAAAAAGAAAAATGAAATTGCTTCTAAATCTTGTCTATATGTGCACCACTTAGAAGAGACTGCAACTTTCACAAACTATTGCTTACAATTAGGCAAATAGATGTAGACGACAGTGGCGTCACGACATCGAATTTTCCTTTAAAAAAATGTTAAAAATCAGTTAAAGTCCTTATTATAGCTTGAAATTATCTGAAATTTTAAACATTTAATGGATATACATGGACAAATATACAGTTTTTTTGTAGTAAGGGTTACATACCTCAGCGGCGGCACGAGACTGGATTTTCTTCAAAAAAGTTGCTAAAATTGAGTTTACTTTCTTATAGTAATTTTTTAATTAATGCAGTTTTGACCAGCTACAATTAGACAAATAGATGGTTTTTTTCCAGCAGGGGTGGCAAACGACAATGGCGTTTGTTTGGCAAATTTTATTTAAAAAAAATGTTAAAATTGAGTTAACTTCCTTATAATAGCTTGAAATTATCTGAAATTTTAACCACTTAATGGATATACATAGACAAATATACAGTTTTTTTGTAGTAGGGGTGACATACGTCAGTGGCGGCACGAGAATAAATTTTCTTCAAAAAATTGCTAGAATTGAATGTACTTTCTTATAGTTTGACCACCTAATGCCAACAATTAGACAAATAGATGTTACAAATTGTATATTTGTCTATGTATATCCATTAAATGGTTAACATTTCAGAAAATTTCAAGCTACTATAAAGAAGTAACTGAATTTTAACATTTTTTTGAAAGAAAATTCGATGTCGTGACGCCACTGTCTCATATGTCACCCCTGCTGGAAAAAAACCATCTGTTTGTCTGATTGTAAGCAATAGGTGGTCAAAACTGCAGTCATTGGGATGGCCTAGTAAGATTCCAATCCAATATGGCAAAATAAACTGGAGGCTTAGTGAAATGCTAAAAAACTTATTATTACAGAACTACTCATCTAACTTATCTCAAATCTTGCAAAAACATCAAGTATTATATTGGAATCAACTAGTAACATTTTGGTATGAATTTAAGAAGGCGGAACAAAATGGCGGCTTAATAAAATTCAGCCTAAAAAAAACTGCTTAATGGTTTGATTTCAAATTGTGTTCCATAACTAAATGTAGTATTGGGATCAACTAGTAAAATCGTGGTACTAATTCAAGATGGCCGAAGAAAATGGCGGCCAAATAAGATGTTTATAAGCGAGAAAAAGTCACCCTCCCACTTTTACACATCTTTACTTTTTAACGCCGCTAGATGAGAAAAAATGTTGTTTTATCAACTCCGTCGGTCCGTCTGTCGGTCTTTCTGTCTATCTGTCAGTTCGCGACATAGCTTAAATAGTACTTACCCGATTGACTTCAAATTTTGTTCAAACATTAAGAGTCATATGGGGATAGCCTGGTAAGATTTTGGTAAAAATCCAATATGTCGAAACAAAATGGCAGCCTAGTGAAATGTTAAAAAAGTTATTATTAAAAAGCTACTCATCCAATCTATCTGAAATTTTGCAAAAAATCTAGTATTATGTTGGAACCAACTCGTTAACATTTTTGTACGAATCCAGGATGGCGGAACAAAATGGTGGCTTAATAAAATATTTAAAAATTCAGCCTGAAGAACTAATTAATGAATTGATTTCAAATTGCCAGGGCTAATTGTGGTGGCCAAATGAAATGTTAGTAATCGTGAAAAAAATCACCCTCTCGGGTTTTAAATATCTTCACGTTTTAGCGTCCCTAGATGCCAAAACATATGTTTAATCATTTCCGTCGGCCCGTCTGTCTGTCTGTCTGTCGGTTCGTGGCCTAGGATTAACCCGATTGACTTCAAATTTTGAAAAAAAATTAAGAGTCATATGGGGATGATCTGCTGGTAATACTTTGGTAAAAATGTTAAGAAAAAATATTATGAAAAAGCTGCTTGTCGAATTTATTTCGAATTTTGCATAAACATCGAGTATTATGTTGGAATCAACTGGTAAAATTTTGGTACGAATAGAAGATGGCGGCAAAAAACAAGAAACTACTTAATGATTTCAGATTGTGTGCCATAACTAATTGTGGTATAGGGCTCAACTAGTTACCAATTAAGGATAGCGCAACATCCTAGGTTTTACATATTTTCACATTTTAGCGTCCATAGATGTCAAAAAACATGTTTTATTAATTCCGTCGGTCCGCCTGTCTGTCAGTAATATATTATCAGTCTTTACCTACTCCGTTTGTCTGCAGATATTTCCTAGATATTAAGTTTCTAAATGGTTTTCGTTAACAAACCACTTCTTGTTCTGTATCCTCGGGATACATATATAGTTTCTATATCCTACATGAACCCCATATTATCAGTCGTTACCTACTCCATTGGTCCGCAGGTATTTCTCAGATATTATGTTTCTACGGCTTTCGTTAACGATCCTCTTGTGGTTATGTTAGAGTGGTGTATTATTTGGGATTAGGTGTAGTAACGAAACCAAAGACTTTTTTAAAATCTCGACGTTTCGCAACTTTATTGTTGCATTCTCAGGACATATACAGATATATATCCTGCATGAAACCCATATTATCAGCCTTTGCCTACTCCGTTGGTTCGCAGATATTTCCCACATATTAAGTTTCTAAATGGTTTTCGCTAACGATCTTCTTGTTGTTAGAGTGTTGTATTATTTGGGGTTAGGGAATATCTGCAGGCCAACGGAGTAGGTAAAGACTGATAATATGGGTTTCATGTCGGATATAAAATTTATGTGTCCTGAGAATGCAATAATAAAGTTGCGAAACGTCGACATTTTAAAAAAAGGCTTTTGTTTTTTTACTGTATCCTAACCCCAAATAATACACCTCTTTAACATAACAACAAGAGGATCGTTAACGAAAACGAGTAAGAAACTTATTATCCGGGAAGTATCTGCGGACCAGCGGAGTAGGTAAAGAATAATAATATGGGTTTCAATTTAAGACGGTGAAACAAAATGGCGACCCAATAAAATTTTTAAAAAAACAATGAAAAAAAATCTTGTTCAATTTATTTTGCAGAAAAATTAGATGTGAAAATGGCATAAACTGGTACGAATTTAATGACGTATCAAAATGGCGACATGTGTCAATGTGAAAAATTTTATTATGCCCAAATGTCAAGTGTGGCAAAGGTAGAAAGAAAATGGTAAAATATTCGTAGGAATCCAATAAGGTGGAACAAACAAAAATCAAAAGACAGTAACAAATTTATATATATATATATATATATATATATATATATATATATATATATATATATATAATATATATAATATATATAATTTTCTTGGGTATAGGTCCGAAAAAAGAAAGTAATTGTGACTGAGGTTTTGGTAGTGTCACATATATTGTCAATTTAAAAAAAATATAATTTTTGACGTTTCGGCAGGAACACCCTTGCCTTTCTCAAAAAATGTTTATCCTAAAACCAAAAAACAAAACCTTACATTTCACAATAAAAACCTATCACTTTTAACTTACCATGAAACGTAATTAATCCTTTAAAATTAAAAATTTTTTTTTATTTCTATTGACTCATAGATTTCCCTTTTCTTTTTATGTAACTCAGTTTTTAGAATCTTTGTTCGGTCAAAATCGAAAGTATGATTATTTTGTTGTGCGTGTTTAGATAATGCAGTTTGGTTTTTCTTATCGTACTTGTGGCCATGTACTCTTGACTGTAGATATTGTTGTGTCTGCCCAATATAAACCCCATCACAATCCTTGCATGGTACCTGATATACTATATGTGTTTTTTGAAATTTTGAATTTTTTGTCTTAAGTTTTGTGTAATGTTGATTTAGCAAATTATATCCCCTATGGGCAACTTGTACGTTATATTTAGAGAATAAATGATTAAATTGTTCGGATAGCCCCTGTATGTATGGTAGTGTCAAGTAATTTTTTTTTGTTGTTTTAATTGACTGATTTGTTTTTCGGTGACCCAGATTGTTGTAAAATTTATTGATTCGTTTTTTGAAAACTGAATTGATTAAATGCGCACAATAATTATTTTTTATAAGAGCTTCTTTTGCTTTTTCGATTGATTCTCTTCGAAACTCTGGATCTGATAATTGGATTGCTCTATCAGCCAGGCCAATAATGACAGATTTTTTCTGGGTAAGAGGGTGATGGGATGAGTAATGTGTGTATCTACTAGACCATGCTTGTTTTGTATACCACTGTGTTCTGATGGTGTTGTTTTTTCTGTGTAGTGTTATATCAAGAAAGCTTATTTTTTGGTGTTTTTCGATTTCAATGGTAAACTGTAATTTTGGATGGTAGCTGTTAAACATTGATAGTATGTAATCGATTTTTTCTTTGGGTACTAGAGTGATACAATCGTCAACATATCTATAGAAGAATGGTAAATTAAAATCCAGTTTCGGTATTATATTTTCTTCTAAATTCTCAAGAACAAGTTGTGCAATTACGCTAGATATACTTGAACCCATTGCACATCCCTCTGTTTGCTTATATATTTTAGCTTTGTACAAAAAATATGTCGAATTTAGTGTTAGCTCTACGGCTTCCATAAATTCGTCAAGTGGTATATCTGTGTACTTTTTTATGTCCTTCCATTTAATTTACCATTCTTCTATAGATATGTTGACGATTGTATCACTCTAGTACCCAAAGAAAAAACCGATTACATACTATCAATGTTTAACAGCTACCATCAAAATTACAGTTTACCATTGAAATTAAGCTTTCTATAACACTACACAGAAAAAACAACACCATCAGAACACAGTGGTATACAAAACAAACATGGTCTAATTATTGGCCTGGCTGATAGAGCAATCCAATTATCAGAGCTCTTATAAAAAATAATTATCCTGTGCATTTAATCAATTCAGTTTTCAAAAAACGAATCAATACCATCAGTCAAATAAAACAACAAAAAAAATTACTTGACACTACTCATTTATTCTCTAAATATAACGTACAAGTTGCCCATAGGGGATATAACTAAATCAAGACAAAAAATTCAAAATTTCAAAAAACACATATAGTATATCAGGTACCATGCAAGGATTGTGGTGGGGTTTATATTGGGCAGACACAACAATATCTACAGTCAAGATTACATGGCCACAAGTACGATAAGAAAAACCAAACTGCATTATCTAAACACGCACAACAAAATAATCATACTTTCGATTTTTACCGAACAAATATTCTAAAAACTGAGTTACATAAAAAGAAAAGGGAAATCTATGAGTCAATAGAAATAAAAAAAAACAAACATGCCATAAATGACAAAAAGGATATAGATGTGTTAAATAAAATCTATTTCGGTATAATATAACTAAAGTAAATATTGCCCCTCCCTTCCATACCAACGATGGGTTATTTTCTTTAAAAATAATAAAATCCAAATCAGTGTGATATCGCCCAAGAGCGTTCGTAAAAATAAGTGAAATTTGTTCTTTATTAAGATTATAATTTTAAATGATTAATTACGTTTCATGGTAAGTTAAAATTGATAGGTTTTTATTGTGAAATGTAAGGTTTTGTTTTTGGTTTTAGGATAAACATTTTTTGAGAAAGGCAAGGGTGTTCCTGCCGAAACGTCAAAAATGATATTTTTTTAAAATTGACAATATATGTGACACTACCAAAACCTCAGTCACAATTACTTTCTTTTTTCGGACCTATACCCAAGAAAATTATATATATTAACAATATAAAAGGAAGGTCAAGAAACTCTTACCAAATCTATATATATATATATATATATATATATATATATATATATATATATATTTTTTATTTAATATAAACCATATATCCTTTGTTAATGTAAACCTGAAACGTAAATTCACAACAACTGTCCTCAATCGTTTTCAAAGAGAAACTAAACTTGTTAATATCACACTATTTAAATTGGGAAGGATAGAACCTATTAAAAATAGATGCAAATCTCATACAAAATGGAACAAAAGAATATAGAACGAAATATACTAGAGAAGAAACATAAATAAAATAAACAGACTTGGTTTCAAACAAAAACATGTCGAACACGCACTATCTTTGATAACAAACATTGAAATTCCCGAATATGCTAATATAAAAACTTTGCCGTACCTATTCAACAATCAAAAGATCACCCATTCCTGACATAATTTGCAGCATTGAAACCTCAATTTCTAACCTTATCAACAAAATTTAAGAACTAAAAGTTGCAACATTTTAACTAAAAACAAAAATAATTTTAAATTTGAAAATAAGGAACTGAATAGGAAAATTAAAAAAACTAAATCCTTCCTAAAAGAACATCCCAATTTGACTATTTTAAAACCTGACAAATCAAATAAAACTGTCATTATAGAAACACAGGAATATGACAACAAAATAAATATTTTACTAAATGACACCACAACGTACCAACAAATCAAAGCCGACCCAACCAAACAATATCAAAAAAAGAATAATGATCTAATAGAGAAGTGGAATAAAAACTTCATAAAGAGGGAATTCCCCTGCGTCCTATTGTATCTTGCATTCAGTCCCCTTTCAATGCCTTGCCAATTTTTTTAAAAAATATAATTTTAAAAGTAATAAACCAAAACCAGTACTATATTAAAGATTCCTCTCACTTTAAGGAAAAAATAAAACACTTTCATGTACCACATAATCATATTTTAATATCTTTAGATTAATTTCCCTATATACAAACGTGCCAATAAATCTAGCAAAAGACATAATAAAAAATTTAAAAAAGTACACAGATATACCACTTGATTTATGGAAGCCGTAGAGCTAACACTAAATTCGACATATTTTTTGTACAAAGATAAATTATATAATTAAACAGAGGGATGTGCAATGGGTTCAAGTATATCTAGCGTAATTGCACAACCTGTTCTAGAGAATTTAGAAGAAAATATAATACCGAAACTGGATTTTAATTTACCATTCTTCTATAGATATGTTGACGATTGTATCACTCTAGTACCCAAAGAAAAAACCGATTACATGCTATCAATGTTTAACAGCTACCATCCAAAATTACAGTTTACCATTGAAATCGAAAAACACCAAAAAATAAGCTTTCTTGATATAACACTACACAGAAAAAACAACACCATCAGAACACAGTGGTATACAAAACAAACGTGGTCTAGTAGATACACACATTACTCATCCCATCACCCTCTTACCCAGAAAAAATCTGTCATTATTGGCCTGGCTGATACAGCAATCCAATTATCAGATCCAGAGTTTCGAAGAGAATCAGAAAAAGCAAAAGAAGCTCTTATAAAAAATAATTATCCTGCGCATTTAATCAATTCAGTTTTCAAAAAACGAATCATAAATTTTACAACAATCTGGGTCATCGAAAAACAAATCAGTCAAATAAAACAACAAAAAAAAATTACTTGACACTACCATACATACAGGGGCTATCCGAACAATTTAATCATTTATTCTCTAAATATAACGTACAAGTTGCCCATAGGGGATATAATTTGCTAAATCAACATTACACAAAACTTAAGACAAAAAATTCAAAATTTCAAAAAACACATATAGTATATCAGGTACCATGCAAGGATTGTGGTGGGGTTTATATTTTATCTACAGTCAAGATTACATGGCCACAAGTACGATAAGAAAAACCAAACTGCATTATCTAAACACGTAATCATACTTTCGATTTTTGACAAAGATTAAAAACTTTACATAAAAAGAAAAGGTTTATGAGTCAATAGAAATAAAAAAAAACAAACATGCCATAAATGACAAAAAGGATATAGATGTGTTAAATAAAATTTATTTCGGTATAATATAACTAAAGTAAATATTGCCCCTCCCTTCCATACCAACGATGGGTTATTTTCTTTAAAAATAATAAAATCCAAAACAGTTGATAACGCCCAAGAGCGTTCGTAAAAATAAGTGAAATTTGTTCTTTATTAAGATTATAATTTTAAATGATTAATTACGTTTCATGGTAAGTTAAAATTGATAGGTTTTTATTGTGAAATGTAAGGTTTTGTTTTTTGGTTTTAGGATAAACATTTTTTGAGAAAGGCAAGGGTAAACGTCAAAAATGATATTTTTTTAAAATTGACAATATATGTGACACTGCTTTTCTTTTTTATGGACCTATACCCAAGAAAATTATATATATTAACAATATAAAAGGAAGGTCATAAACTCTTACCAAATCTATATATATATATATATATATATATATATATATATATATATATATATATATATATAGGGTGGCCCAACGAAAAGGTCCCACCCTTATTTATGACTTTCCTGGTATATTTTGGGAAAAACGCTTGGACACGTCAATTTTGATTTTTAGGGGGACGTCTTTTCATGTATGATTGTATAATACAGGGTGTTCCAAAAATAAGATATCGCATTACACTTGACATTTTTAAATGGAAACCCCCAATTTTTTTTCTATTTTTGGATTCTCCAGGAAGTTTTTAGTAACTTTTGTATAATAGAGTTTATACCTATCTTCAACCATTTTGAAGTTTTTTTAATTTTTTTTATAAAATTCGCCTCATTTAATTTAGTACTGATAATACGGAAAAAAATAATAATCACCGATACCAGCAAGAAATTTAGCATCCGTCAATGTCATCGTAAATCATAGAACAACTTTATCTTTGATTTGAAATCGTTAAGTTGCCTAGTTCTATTATAATATTTTGCAATGATTTATTCAATTCAAGAAAGGGTCGAAATAACGATGTATTATCAAAACGGAAGCATTGCAAGAGCTACCGCCCGGTTGTTTAATGCGTTACATCCAGACAAAAATATTAACCATAAGTATGTGGCTAAATTAATATTTGAAGCAACTGGATCTGTAAATATTCGCCGGAATCAGGAAAATCGTCCATAGAAATGAAAGAGAAATAGCAGTTTTGGGACACGTGGTTTGACAACACCCAAAGTACTCGTGGTCTGACTTCTTCAGGATTTACACGCTCAACAGTGCTTTTGAAATCCTATAAATTAAAAAACTAAACTTGTCCATGAGCTTAATGAAGACGATTATGATAGAAGGTTGGAGTTTTGCGAATTAATGACACAACGTTTGAACAATAACCCAAATTTGTTATTTAACATTTGTTTTTCGGATGAATGTACCTTCTATTTACATGGTGCTGTAAATAGACATAATTGTCGATATTGGAGCGACTCGAATCCACATTTGTTTCGAGAGGTACATTCGCAATACCCACAAAAAATTAATGTCTGGGCCGGCATTTTCGGAAATCATATTGTAGGACCTTTCTTTATTCCTGGAAACTTGACGGGGGAGTTGTACTTGGACATGTTGGAAAATACAATAGAGCCACGAATAACCGAAATAATAGAAAATGAGGTTAATTATAATGAAAATTTTCTTCATTTCCAACAAGATGGTGCACCACCGCACTATGTAGCTCCAGTACGACAGTTTTTGGACACCCATTTCCCAAATCAGTGGATCGGACGGCGCGGCCCCATTGAGTTCTCCGGACTTGAGTCCTTTAGATTACTTTCTTTGGGGACATATAAAAAGTAAGGTTTTTAGTACGAAGCCAGACTCCATCCAAGATCTTCGGGAGCGGATCACGGCGGAATGCAGACAAATAACTCCAGAAATGTGTGAAAATGTTAGGAATAGATTTGAGCAAAATATTTATTATTGCATGGAGGTAAACGGTCACCACTTTCAACATTTATTACCACATTGACTTTTTGACACATTGTAGCTAAGTAACTAATTTTTGTTTAAATTTTAATGTGAATGTAAAACTGTAAATGGTTTAGTGTTCCTGATTCCGGCGAATATTATACAGATCTAGTTGCTTCAAATTTTCTTATTAATTTAGCCACATACTTATGGTTAATATTTTTGACTGAATGTAACGTATTAAACAACCGGGCAGTAGCCCTTGCAATGTTTCCGTTTTGATAATAAAGTTTCGTTATTTTGACCCTTTCTTGAATTTAATTTATCAATACTTGATATTATTCAATTATTCAAATAACTTCAAAATGGTTGAAGATAGGTATAAACTCTATTATACAAAAGTTACTAAAAACTTCCTGGAGAATCCAAAAATAGAAAAAAAATTGGGGGTTTCCATTTAAAAATGTCAAGTGTAATGCGATATCTTATTTTTGGAACACCCTGTATTATACAATCATACATGAAAAGACGTCCCCCTAAAAATCAAAATTGACGTGTCCAAGCGTTTTTCCCAAAATATACCAGGAAAGTCATAAATAAGGGTGGGACCTTTTCGTTGGGCCACCCTGTATATATATATATACTGTGACTATGTCCTGAACTAATTGGGTCACACTTCCTATCCCTCACTACAAATGGAAAAAAATCATAACTAGAGAAGTACGGGTAAAGAAATTTACTGATTTTTTCTAAAAGAAAATTCCACTGTCGTATGTCACGCCTGCTGGAAACAAACCATCTTTTTGTCTAATTGTAGGCAATATTAAGGCAACTTAATTTGATAGGTCCACTGTAATTTTTTGTTGCCAGCTACTTGTAGCTAGCAAAGGAGCTTACTTCACGGATATAATATTTTTTAGGGGTATAAGGCGTTAATATAGTTTTTTGTTAAATAAGGAAAATTACTTTTTTAACATATTATAGGCCATGTTTTTATTCAATTATAATAAAGACATAGTAGAAATTATTTTGATTATAGTAAAGAAAATAATAGCTACGCTTAAGAAGACTCATAACCTTATACCAATCCTCGCCAGAGTGCGTTGCCTCTGAATGTAGTCACCTTAGACAAGGAAAGAGAGGGGACGGATAACGCCAGCTGTTTTACTGAAGGCCAACTGGCACCACGCATGTTTGCTCAGTGGCGTATCACATGATTGATATTAGAAATAAATGTACATTTTTTGTGATGTAACTTATTTAGCGTTTTGGTTCACCGACGCATATATGAAAAGAGGTGATAAGTAAGAGGACTTTAGACGAAAATGCAATTTATTTTCTATCAAAATGAAAACCATGTGCAAAATTAAAATCTGCTTAAACTTTTACCGAGCGCCTGTTAGCTTTAAATTTTTGTAATGTAAATTATCTTGGAAAAATTAGTATTTCGCTATTCTGCTTTTTATGTATTTATGGACCTTCTTAATACTGAAATAAAACTAGGTATATAATTTAATTACGTTATATTTTATTTCATATAGCTGAAATATTTTACAGGGTTTCTACATACTAAATACAATTACAAAAAACTTAAAACTAAAAAAATTATATACATTATTATAAATACTAAAGCTAAACCAATACAATAAATGGTATTGTCCCTTAAACAAAATTAGCTTGGTATATTGACTTCTGATGGGATCTACTACTTCAGATTGCCTTTTACTTATAAAATGCAAACGAATATTTAAATACTGTAAAATGATAGATTCCATCAAAAAATATAAGTGGTTTGTAGTACCTTCTGATGCATGTTCTTTTAAATAATTAAAATATTTTGATTGTATGCAGCTAAACATAATTTTGCTTTTTCTTCTTCTTCTTTTTGATATCGTGCGCATAAATTCGCAAAAAATGTTCGCTTAATTTACAAATTTCTATTACGTCTTTAGAGGGATATGTTAATCCACCTCGATTTTTTTGGGAAATTAAGGAGTTTAAATAATTTTCTTTTTCCCCAATTAAAGATTGTATGCACATTTCACATTTAATTAATGATTGTAACCTACGTGATACAAAACCCGCTATATAAATTATAATTTCTTTTGAAAATTTACTAATTACATGGGTATTCATTATATATTCATGATCTTCCCAAATGCTTTGCAACATTGGATACTTTTCAGATACCTCTGGGAGAAAATCAGGTGGTGCAATATTGAGTTCTGGTTTTTCAAACCTGCTTGATCCCACTAGTATAGGTATGTCATCTAAGGGAATACAATTCCCCATTCCCCCTTCACGAATTTCTGCTCGGACTAAAAGTCGTTTGTAAGCAGCCGTAAATTGTCTACAGGTAGGATTATTATTCCAACCACCCCTTGATCTTATGGATGAAAAAAATAGTTCAAGATGGTCTTGACTAATTTTATAACATGGAAGGTAAACAAGATAATTTTTTGAAATTGCTTCATCATACATCAGCAAGGCACTTTTTAAAGATATTATAAAATCTAGAAAGCCCGTTTTCCTTTTGGAATGTATTAGTAATTGATTGTTTGTAAATTTTAATGTTGAAATATAATCAATTGCTTCAGAAATAAACTTCCTAGTTTGGAATATATTTTTGTTAAAAATGGGTTTTTTATATCTTGGTGCAGCAAGGGTTCGGCTGTTTAATACATCAAAAATATTATTTAACATTTTAATAAAATTGACTGTAGCCTTACAACCACGAAATTTTCAAGGCCTAAAGTTTCCTCACAAAAAGTTAGAGCATCTGCTACTGATTCGCTTAATAATTGGACAGCTAATCTAACTTTCATTTTTTGCTTAAAAAACTTGATGTGGGCTTTTCTAAGTTTGTTCCCTAAATGAAGTCCTTCAGATTGTTGTAAATTTTCTAATTTTTCTATGTACTCCCACTTAATTAAATTCCCCTGACCATCTACTAATTGTTTGCTCTCTCCGAATGTTTTTCTAACTAGTTTAAGCATATGACATGGATCATAAAAAACAAAAATATTGCTGTTACGAATTGTAAAATATGTTTTCATATTCATATGTCAAAAGTTAATGATAATACATGGGCACCAGTTTCTTTAATTAATTCTATGCATTGAGACACAAGGGAACTTTTTTGCATGCCAGTTAACCCGTCTACAAAAAAATACCCTACTGGTATTTTCCATGTACCATTTATGCAAACAGCCATTAAAACAAAAGCTTCTTTTGCTACTGCATTTTGATCATCGTCCAAGTCTACCCCATAGTAAACATATCCATGAAACTTTCTCCCATCCCATTCCACTTGTTTTCGAATTGAAATTTCGTCAATAACAAGTGCAATGAGAGTAGGTCTATCAGATATTTGGACATATTTTCTTAAAGTGTCAAAACACTCTTTGGTAAAACCTGGTTCCGCGTTTATATTTTTAAACCACTTTCCTATGGTACTCCTATGGGGTAAACAAGTATCAAAAACTTTTCGAATGTAATCATAAGCTTTAGGTGAAAAAAAACTGACCGTTATTGCAAACTTTCTTAATTCTGGAGAATATTTAGCATTTTTTTTCAATTTACGTTTTTGCAGTTCTTTGGTTATTCCAGACATGTTGGAAAGTAATAGAGAATTTTCTGAGCTTATCAAATTTTTACTAGCTAAATGTTTTATGATTTACTTCAATGACAAAACCTTTTTTTGATACCATCGTACTTTCTGCGACAAGATTTTTATCTTCTTTGTTTTTTGCTGACTTTTTACCCTTTCCCTAAATAGCTGTTGACGTAGTTTTTTTTTCCTAGGAGTCTCTGGACGGATATCTTCCAGTGTACTACTTGATGTAGAAGCTACTGCTGATGTGGAGGCAGTATCTGAATATTTTGTTGAGATCTCTTTGTTGTCAACAATTTGATTTGTTAAATTTTTAGTACTGTACAGTCAAATAATATGCAGTACACCAATTAGTAACATTTTTTCCAACCAAAATATATAAAATGGTAATCAAGTCTCATTAATATTTCTTTAAAAAATGTGTGTTATATAAATGTTATAGTAGTTTTTTGTGCCACTTTAACTCAACATTTGGTTTATATCTTGAACATCTATAAATAGTTATGATTTGTAATTAGCATACTTTATATATCACTTTAGGCATAAATAACTAGATGGTTTAGAAATTGTGGTTTAAAGGCATATATATTGTTTTATCAATCAAATATACTCCAATTTCCATATCAGAGAGGTATTACTGTGTAACTGTTTAAACATGAACAATTATTAAATTTTGCCTAACATTAAAGAGAAAATAACTATAGTAATAGTAAATAACAATAAATATTATATTAAATACCTTATAAATTATATAATAAAGTAAAAAAAATATAGCAATTACTTCTACTAATCAAACAATGTTATTTGGATAGTTACAAAAACTATACTTTACCTTTTTTGGTTGCATATATTTGGGCAGTTCTGGAAATATTGTCGGTACGGCTTCATCCAAAAGACAATTTCTTTCGCCAATGCGATAAAAGAATTTTTTTTCAAAATGCTTGGAACAAAGTCTGTGATTCTTTGTTGGAGACCAGTCTGCAAGTTTCAGATTCTGAACCCAAAGTTCTCGCCTTACCAGATTTGTAGGAAATCTTAAAAAAAAACTTATGTGAAACTTCAAAAGAATATGTTTTATTATCAAAATAAACCAATTTTCCTATTGCAGAACTAATAGTAATTAGATAAAATAATATTAAACAAAGTTAATAATAACAATATTAACATTATGGTTCAAAAATATAGTAATAAACAATTTTTCATAAGCGTAATTATTAAAATATATATGAACGCCACCACTGCTCAAATGACATTTACTCGAGGAGATTAACCCAATTATGAATACTTAATTAGGTAATCATGAATGGAAATAGTCATGTTTATGTCCCACACTGCGCAGTATCGTGAAATCAGTCAGCTGTTAGATCATATTAAAATATTATACCAAATAACTACTTAGAACATGAGATAAATGGTTTTTTAAATGCAATTGAGAAATTACTTTATTATTTCTCACCTGTGAAACGTAACTTCAGGTTCCTTTCTGTCACTCCGACTTTTACAGTTGTAAGCACAACAAACCACCATTTTTCTAACACAAAATTTATAGTTTTTAACACACTTTCCGCTGAATAATCCACAAAAGAAACTGTGGTGACACCTCGATTGTCTGGCACCATAAAATGGCGTCCTAATGAATTTCTGCTTCAATTTGCGCCAGCGCCGTAAACGGGTGTTACGCGTCCTCTCTCTCTTTCCTTGTCTAAGGTAGTCACCGATATACGAATAAATTAAATATCGCTCCGGGAAAATTCGTAAAGCAGACTGCAGCGTTGCCAGTTGAATTCATTTCTATTCCTGCTTGGTAAATTTCCAGTTATTTTACATTAGGATTTTTAGATGTGCTGGATTATAATAAATGAATACATTTAATATTTAATCGTGGTGTATAAAAGTAAGTATGCACTTATAGAGAGCCAGTAATTTAATTAATACAATCATTCCGACCTATGGTTTTAGAGTGCAGAATGGGTATATTCCTTCAAAGGAGTATTTTATAATCACATTGTAAATAAATAAAAATAATTTATGAGTTACCGTGACAACCGTAACGTATTTTCGCAAATCAAGGCAGCTGGGAGGATAAGGCCTACGCTTTCGTTAAACAGACAACGTATTTTTTATCTGGTTATTTTTTTTATACATATCAACATTTTTCGATTTGTGTTCGAGCCTTTATCATGTAACTGATTTTATCTATAGTCAGGTGTATGGGTTTATTTGGCTATATTCATAGCTACCGCTGAGTAGGGATGGGTACCAGGTGATGTTTACTTTTAACAAAGACATTCTACCATTTAGCTATTTATGAATAGTAGTTAAAATAGGGGAGCGCCTCCTCCTCCTCCTCTTCCTCTCTCTCATGTCCGTCATTCTTATCTTCCTCCCCTTTTATTCTCATTCGCATCATATTTTTAATTGTTTCTCTTTGTCCTCCCACATTTGATTTTGCATTCTTAAGTCTTATAAATAGGTTCATCAAGATCATTTTAGCAGGCTGAAGCACATTTACTAAGCTGTGCTCGAGTTGCGTAAAAATTTATTTTTGAATTTTTTCACCAATTGTGTATAAAACAAAAAGAAAAAATGTGTCAAGTAATAAGTGAATTATGTGTAATCGCGAAAAATTAGCTACATCTATCAGACAGTTAAAAGTTAAATATCTCAATTTCTTTGAAGTGATTTCGAAAGATGAATACACCAAGCTGTTTTATCCACTGAAACGAGATTATTTGGAAGCAATTGACTGTTGTGATGATTATTTAGAAGGAATTATAAGTCTTACTACGTTTTTCAATACATTTGGGAAATCATACTTTGTAGGAGAATTAAGCCACCTATTAGAATTTATAGGAGAAGATTGCCAATTTATACCTGCTATTATTGCAACCCAAAAGAGGTTTCAATTATACGAAGATAAAAAACAGGTATTATCAAGAAATTCGCAAGAGACGTCCCCCCACATATTTAAGATATTATCTTAAATAAATTAAATGGCTGAGTTGCTGATTGCAGTTAAATTATTAGAGGACAAATTTAGTAATCTTTCAAAAACCTATTTCTCATATTCTATGGCAAGTGGTCCGGAGTGGATAGACTTTTATTATAATCAAGCTGCGGAATTCGTAAAGGCTGCCCTCTGTTGCAACAAATACTTTGAAACATTAAATGTTTTTCAACTTATTCGAGATCTAAAAGATATTGGCTTTGGTTACTATTTAAAAGACTTGAAGCAATTTATTGACGAGGATACTATTCTTCAAGAAATTGAGAAGGAAGAATAAATTTAATAATATTTACAATGGAGCACGGGTTTACTGAAATGTATGAAGAGTTTATTATATCTGCTGCATACTTCCAATATTCATCAATTGTAGGCGAAGAAGACGCAGAGGCACAAGATTTGTCAGCATACGTTAAGAATATAGATCGAATGGAACAATGTAAATTAGCTGCTAAATTTTGTAATGATTATTTAAAATATAAAAATGAGTATGAACTTTTAAATGAATTTAGAAAATTAGATTTAAGGTATCATATTAATTGTATTAAATCATGGTTAGTTAATGCAAAATAAAAATGTAATTAAGTTTTTTTATATTTCTATTCATTCATAAAACAATTGTCTTATAAAAATAACACATTTGTCAAAACACACATACAAGGTGATTTTGAATGATAGAAGCATTTTGGTTCCATTAGCTTTAGCGCTGGTTGTTCCACTAGCTTTAGCGCTGGTTGTTCGCTTTTTAGAATATTTCTCTATAAAATCCTTTTTTTCGGTTCCTTTTACAAAAACAAAATCTGCTTTCTTCGTAAGTGTTTCAATTATTTTTGGGAAATGATGTAATGGAGTAAATCCATTATTCCAATGTATACAATGATGATTTTTCATTAGCCATACCGCCTGCTTGTGACAATCAGGTGAAAGAAACTCCATTGGAAAAGGCTTTGTAAAAATGTAATGAGTCATTTCATAACCATCAAAAGCTGCAAGCTCTTTTGGTATAAATTTATTTTTTTCATCCTTGAATCCTTGAATATCCATAACCAATCTCATATTTTCAAAGCAGCAACTTTTTTAATGAGAATTTTTTTACTTGAATAATTTGCAATTTCTTCTTTCAGTTGATTAATTTTAAAAATAAATTTTTCAATTTGATGTTGTAGTTTTGATGTCATGACTAAAACTAAAAGCTTTTGAAAATGCCTTTAAATTAAATCGAAGTATGAAAAGAGTGGGGATAAAGTTTATAATTGTTTCACAATTTTAGTAAGAGGGTTGTAGCTAAATAATTTGTCATGTAAAATAAGACAATAAGCAAAAGTATCTTTTTTAATTGCATTGTGTGTCTCAAATTCAATTCTCATTACTACGGATCCCGTTTGAATTGTTTCTTTTTGATGGGAGCAATCAATATGTGTAATAGGACTAATGTTTTTGAATTGTTCAGGATTAAAAATGGGTTCATTTGGAACACTATAGTAAGACTGTCTAAAGTTGGCAAATATTTCGTATAAAGCAGAAAATTTGTTTTCTTCGAAATTTAAGTACAAATCGTGATAAGGATATCTTTCAGAATTTAGAAATACGCTAATATTTGACAAGGTAATATTGTCAAATTTACTCATATCTTTAGCAATTTTCAATTTTCTGTTTTCTGGAAAGCCAATCACAACATGACGAGGAGCTTCTAGTTTACTAGTTGTTTTTACCGGCCATGTGTGATGGGTTGTTTCGGTTAGAGAAGAATATTCAACAAGTTCCCAACTCCTAAATCCTATCAATATATCTTTATTTGATTCTAATATTTTTGATAGAGCAAGTTGTTGTGGCATATCAACTAGAATGTGAGGAACTTTCCAATAAATTTTATCGAAAGTAACCAGTGGAGTGTCAGGAGCACTAACGGGGTGTGCCGAATCTTCTTTGAAGATAACACCATCTAAATCATCAGTTGATCTAACAAGAACTAATTCCTGTTTCATATTCATAATAATTTTTCTGTAATCCTCAAAAAATCCTAAAAGCATTTTTAGTGGTATGGATACGGAGAATTTTCCATCATTATCAACTAAAATTTTATCACTTTCTTTTCGATGTGGAAACCAACCTGCATTTTCCAGTTTTAAACTTTCGTTGGTATTGTGGGAAAGGTAGCTTTTTAAGGCTCATGCTAATCCAACATTTCTTATTGAATCTATAGTAATTCCGTTTAGTTCATAGCGGATTTCTCTGAACAAAAAGACTATACCATTGTTAATAAATAGCAATTCTTTCTTATATTTATCTTCTGTATTAGTTAATTTTCCTTCGATATAAAGTAAACTATCTGATGGTAGAGTGTAAGCATCGAGTTCTTGAATTGGGATCCTTATTTCATCATTGTAATTGAATTTTGAAGAAATATATGGTTGATATGTGTGAAGCTCTGAACTAACGATGGAATTGTCTACATAAAGCTTTTCGTTTACGTTTAATATGTTCATTATTTTAAAACAGTGAAACCCAAAGATGTGAGAAATTTACGATTATCTCGTCTTAACTTGTTGGTGTTGGATTTGATACTGAACTGTTGTTTAGTCTTTTTCTTTTTTTAAGTTTTTACTTTCTCATAGTGGTAGGTGCAAGTCTCATTCCAAGGGCTCTATTATATCTAACAACCATTTTATATGTCACTAGCTTGTAAATGTAACCTTACTGTTATAGTTTCTCCTCTAAAACTGATAAGTTCTCCGTCTTGATCAACTATTTTAACGGTTATATTGTTAATTGCTTTGACGCTAACTGGAAAATACAAAATGGGCAAAGGAGATTCCACTATTTTATAGCCTGGAGCTACAGTTGGATAAAACTGGTGAATAATATGAACAGGTTTACCATTACTGTAAGAACCGACACAAATATTACAATCAATACAAATAGCATTCACCTTAGTTATTTTTGCAACATTATCCGATTCTTCGTCTTTCATAGCTTTTAGTATCCTGCTAGTAAAACCCAACATTTTTCCTATCGAATCTTCCCTGGTAAAATCAATTTTTCTACTACACATTAAAAAAGTTTTTAGAGTGTTAACATTTGCTTTTAAAAGAAAAAAAAAATTTCATTCGGAAATAAATCTTCTATACTTTCTCTTATGTTTGTTTCTATATCTGTAATGTCATAAGTTCCGTCGGGAATAACACTTACTTTATTATCTATATAAAATTTATTATATCCTTCTTTTATATGGGGAATAGTCATAAACGTTTCAAAATCAGCCAAACCCAGGTAATATTGTTTTCCATCCTCTAAATATATGGGCGGATTAAAATCAGCAGACAAAACAGAACTGTTTCCTGATATGGCAATTGTGGTGGACATTGCGGTTTATTTATGAATGAGATATTACAACAAATAATGAGTTTATATATTTTTTTGCAAAATTTTTAGGGATAGTTGATCACAGTTATATGAATTAAATTTTTGTTTGTTTTCATAAGTATAAAATACATCCACTTTGCCATTCGAATTAAAATATTTGAGAAGTTCAAAAGGTGGTTTTAAATTTCCATAACTATCAAAATATATTACATTTTTGTTATTTTTAATATAAGCAGTCCAATGAAATCCTTTATTTTGTTTTTATCCAAATTTACAATACCACACTCTTTCAGATTAATTTTTTTTGGAAGTTCATCGAGCATAAAAACACCTCTAAAGCCAGTTATTTTTAACAGCTTTACATATTTAATAATATCATTGTTCGTAAGTGCTCTTTTTGGAAAACTTATTTTGAGTTTTTTTTTGTCTGATTGCTTTCATTTTGACTGATCCTCCTTTATAAGGTCTAATAAATAGTCCTTTTCCTTTATATGGTCTAATATATAACCCTTTGCCTTCTTTAGAAGCATTTTCCATTGCAATATTATGCCTATGTATTTCTTCTAGTTGTTGTTTAGCTGCTTTAGCATCATTTACTGCCTTAGCAATTCCTGCCGCGCCTCCACCTAGTGCACCCAGGGCGCCAAGAATGGGAAACAAAAGAGGTAGAAATCCTTCAACTTTTTTGGGTGTTCGAATGATACGTTTGTTTCTCGATTTAAGTTTACCCCCTTTTTTATCTTTAAATCCCAAACGGAATTTTTTTTACCCTTCATTATTCCTGCAATACTTACAGCTGCAATTTTTTCACCAATATCCTTAGCTTTTACCCTATCCTAGGCTTTTTTTTCTAATATTTGGTCAGATATGTGTCTTCTTGATAAATCTTCAGTCTGAGAGTATGATATATCGTGTTCTTTACAAGCGGAATCCAATGGATTTATACCAACGTCATCTCTAGTTAATCTTTTCTCCAAGTTGGTGCCTGGACCACAATAATTATATCCTGGTATATGAACTTCGAAGGGTAGTTTATTAATTAATTTATTTACTAAACCAGAGCCTTTTCTATTACGTCTTTTGATAGTTTTTTTCAACTTATGCCGACCCACAGTCATTGAAGTTCTTTTTATACTAAAAACACATTGATATTTTTCTGGTATAAATACTTTTACAGCTAAAAATATTTACTAGTGTGAGTAAGAATGAGGATTGAAAAACAAAAATTCTCTTTACCAGTAAATAATCATGATGAAAAAATTCAAAAAGAGGACTCATAGTTGGTTGCAGTAGTAGCGGTAAAACCAACGTTATGCTTACACTGCTCGAGCATCCTAACGGAATTAGGTTTGAAAATGTCTATGTTTATTCAAAGTAATTAGATCAACCAAAATATGAATATTTAAGAAAGTTGTTAAAGCCTATGAAAGAAATTGGATACTTTGAATACGATAGCGATGAGAACATTATTTCACCTCATGAGATAAAGCCAAATTCCGTTGTCACTTTTGACGATATTCCTTGTCATAATCAATCTATTATTAGGGACTATTTCACGCATGGAAGGCATAGAAACACTGATTGTTTTTTTATTTTTCAAGGATATTCCTCAATCCTTAAACGTCTAATTCGAGAAAATTCCAACTTATTAATTTTATTTAAACAGGACTGTTTGAGTTTAAAACATATATATAACGACCACTGTATATTGGATATGACATTTGATCAGTTTAAAAATATTTGTGCTAACTGTTGGATGGATCCATATGGCTTTCTTATAATTGACAAAGATTGTGAAGTAAATAACGGCAGATACAGGAGTAAATTCGATTCCTTTATATATTTATAAAAGTGAAAAATTTGCAGTTTTATTTCATTTAAAACTTGTACAGCATGGATAAACGTTTAGCTAGAAAATTAATAAAATCGAGACAAGCCGTGAAGCAGAAATATTGAAGCTTGAAATTAGCTACTTCTACCGCTCAGTCTGAATTAGAACAAACTTATAGACCAATAACACAACCTCTTAAACAGCTAATTTCAAATATTGGTAAATCCGAACCATTCGATTTAAAAGAAAAAGAGTTTCAAAGTATGAAGAATTCAAAACACCTACAAAGCTTTATAAAACATCAACTCCGACGAAAACTCAGAAAACAGGAAAAACTCCGTTACTCCCCACAGAAATACCAACATTTTTAGATGACAGTAGTATCACTTCTTCCTCTTCTGTAGTACAACCATTGACATCAACTGTTATAGCGGAAACTTCATATCCTTCTAGTGACACAACAACAAATTTAAGTTTGTCAGACATATTGGAACAAACTAGAAAAACAATTCAAACCTATGTTGGTACACCGTCATATAAAGATTACTTAGCAGATTTTCATGAATTACCCAGATCATATATTGATGAGGGTGTGAAAGATACACAACATAAATTTGACCATTATTATGGAATAGCTCATGACCTCGAAACGGATAAGTTTTCTTTTGGTTTAACACAGATACCGGTATAAATTATTGGAAAAGACATTAAAGTGGGAGGAATAACGTACACAGGCACGCCAGGTTTATACGAATTGCTTTTCAAAAAAGAACCGAAAGGTTATAAGAAGGAAGATTTAGATAATTACATGAACATTCTAGCTAAAACAAATATATATCGTAGGAATTTTGATTCAAATGAACAAGTTCAAGGAAATACATCACACAAATATGTTACAATAATAGGACCATATTTACAAAGAAAGGGGATTACAAAGACAAAAACCTTGCAAAGATTAGTTACAGCATTTAACAAACCAAAACCTCCGTTTAGAACAACTAGAGCCAAAACAACAGGAAAGGGATTAACAAACAGATCAAATACAGACTATATATACTGGAATAATGTAAACGAAATTGTTGATAGGCTACGTTTATTAATTATATCAAGTGATGCGGGAAATAATGCTCATAGTAACGAGATTATCTCTATTATTGAAAAATTAAGAGAAGATAAAGTTATACTATAAAAACAGCTATTTAATATAATCATATTTATTGTTTAATGAAAGCTCAACATGACAGTTGATAAATTTGGACGCCATATTTCAAAACGTCAATTAATAAATTCTGCTTCTTTGGAAAATACAATTTATTCAAATATTGAATTGTTTAGATTTTATTAAACAAAATCAAGAGGGAATAAGTGACATTAATAATTTAAAAAGGAGATTAGGTGAAAATGAAATAAATAATGAAATCTTTGCTAAAAAGCTTAAGGTTTTTGATGAAAATTTTTTAAAGTATGAAAACCAAATTAAAGGATGTTATACCTCAATTGAAAACATTAATAAACAGTTGCTAACGCTAAATCAAATAAGTAAAGATTTGCAATTTTTAAACGAACATGTTAAAAAGGAAGACAAAAAATTAAGTGATGATATCAACAAAATTAATAAAATAATGGAAACAAATATAAGAGAAGTAATAATTGAAAAACACAAGGAAAAGATTAAACAATTAAGAACTTTTATAAAAAGGTTAAATGATGAAAAAAAAAACAGTATTCTTAACAGTAGAATAATTGACCAACTCTCTTTGGAAGAAAAACAACAATATATTTCCTTTGGAAAGATAATGTCTAGTGTAATTAAGAAAATAGAACAAGAATTAAATAAAACATAGGAGGAATTCAAAAATAGTGATAGTAGATCAGCTACTTTCTTAACTGGAGAGATAAAAAACTCCTTTAATGCTTTAGAAAGAGAGATTACTAAAATTAGTAAAGTTATATTTCGAATTATTACAAAACATAGAAATTGAACTTCCTTTAAATTGGATAAACAAGTTGGTTGTCATGTCAACCGTTAAACAACAAGTCGTTAATGAATTACATAAACCTGCTAGAAAAAACTACAAACGCAGAAGGGTGGTGGTGAAAGGGCTAAAAGATCTTTTTCAAGCTGATTTGGTTGAAATGTTACCCTATGCCAAATTTAATAAGGTATTTAAATATATCTTGATTACCATAAATGTATTTTCTAAGTATGTTTGGTCCGAACCGGTAAAATTTAAATCTGGAAAAGACGTAACAGCGGCAATGAAAAAATATTAATCAGTGCAAAAACTACACCAAAAAAACTTGCAAACGGACAGAGGGAGAGAGTTTTTCAATGTAAATTTTCAAAATTTGATGCAACAATTTCGAATTAACCATTATAGCACGTTTTCCAATTTGAAAGCGGGTATAGTAGAAAGAGTGAACAGCATTCAAGGAAATTACAAATGGTTTAATATATTAGCGGATGTTGTAAAAGAATATAACAATACAAAACATTCTTCAATAGGAATGAAGCCAAAACAAGTAAATAAAACAAATGAAAAGAGAATCTTGAAATCTACATTTACTCATGCTAAAACGTTAGATATAAAATCTCCAAAGTTTAAAGTGGGTGATCACGTACGCATAAGCAAGCATCGAGAGGCATTTTCGAAAGGTTACACACCAAATTGGTCAAATGAAATATTCCACATTAAAGAAGTTAAGATGACAAACCCCTGGACATATTTAATTCAAGACGAAGATAATCAGGACATTCTGGATGGTTTTTATGAGCAAGAATTACTAAAAATAAAGCATACCGATGTGTATCTTATTAAAAAGATTTTGAGAAGGAAAGGAAACAAAGTTTATGTGAAATGGTTAGGACTTGATAAAAAATATAATACATGGATTGATAAAAAAAATATTGTTTAATTAAATTGAAATTAAATTTTAGTTAAATTTGTTTTATTTCTGTTTCTCACATTATGCTTTAGCTGATACAAATTACAATGTCTGAAAAGTACCTACTCTTATGTGCTAATTAATTTCAAATAAAATTTGAGAAATTAAAATGTTATTAAGTAAAACATCAAATACAATTTTTATTAAAACGTGTCAAATATATTTTATTTCTATGTTTCTCAGATAATATCAAATCTAGAATAAGTTTACAATCATTTATTCTTTTTTCAAAACGGAGTCTATCTAAGTACCACATCTGAAAGTTACTCCTACGGGCTTGTCTGTAAGCAAAGTTCCACTTCACCAACACATGCACCTTATTGTTCTCTTCCAGAAAATATATTGTTTTCTTCGTAATATTTTCTTTTTGATCCATTTTCATTGTTTTCTTCGTAATATTTTCTTTTTGTTCCATTTTGCTTCAATTTGTTTTCCATTTCTTCAGGATATAAAGCAAGTAATTCCATCATAGTTGAAACATTTTCACTGTTAGGATTTTGTGTTGGACTTATTATATTATAAACATGCGTACACAAGTCGCCACAATCAGCTGAAATATTATTTTCAAATATGTATTGAATTCTTGCCTTTTAATTATAGATAATCTATAATCAATAATTTCCTTCAATCGCCACAAATTGTCCAAAGACTCTTGTCCTAAGTATATGAAGTGTGGGCCTTTTGTAATTTGCAGAACAGGGATATCATTTATTTTCTGGACCTGCAGATGAATGTTGTTTATCTTCACACTGGTTTGATCAACTTGAGGAAAGTAGAAATTGTTTACAATAATTCCTTGATGAACACAATGTCTTTCCAATTTCCTTCGGTTAGTGCGATTAAAAATCCAGTTTTTCCACCAATTACAATTTTTGGAGAAAAATCATTTAAACTAATGCCAACAAGAACAAATTTTGACAAACAATTATTTAAAAAATAAATTTTTGAATTAAGAAGCGTTTCTAAAGGCTTATGAACCACGGCGTTGTTCATAATGACTAAACGAGACTGAAACATATTGCGTTATTCTTGTACTTAAATATTTTCATCCCCACTTTCTTTAAAGTTTCGATTAAAATTGATTAATGAAAAAATAGATTTTCAGTTTGAAATTTGTAATAAAGATAAATAATTAAAATGGTAATGTATAAAAATAATGCAAAGTTTAATGTAACACTAATGATGGAAAAGTAATAATTTTTGAATCCATCATAATAATTGGTATGGTTGGGGGTTATAATTTGTAACTGATTATTTTTAAACTCTAACCTTTCGATCCAATTTGTATCAAAAATAGATCGATTTGGATAATGATACAAAATTTTAAAAAATTTACTTGCATTTTCATCTTCACTTATTCGTTCCATCCAACTAATTGTACTATTGTTAATTAATCCAATTTTCATAAATTTACAATATTTACTTAGAGCGACGTCTGTTTTATTAGAAAAACATATTTTACACTGTGTTACGCCAGGAGGATGATGAACATAAAAAACATTTTGGAAAATAAAATAGAGAAGAATGAATTGCGATCTACTGATAGTCATTGAAAAAAATTAATAATTATATTCCAAATTTATTAACATTAAGCAGATACTTTCACCACGAAAGCAAAAGCAGTTGTAAAAACATAACAATAAAATACTTAATTTAAAGATATGTAAAAGTTCATAAATAAGGATATTAATAATACGATACAAAATGTGTAGCTTGAAGACTTATTTTGAATGGTTACAATTATTCGCTTCTTATTTTTCCATAAACAGTTATTTAAATCACAATTCCTAGCAAATTTCTTATGCTCCACAATAGGATCATCATAACTTAACCAATCAAAAATTTCAATACCACAATAAAAACATTTACAAATATCATTGATTGAAATATAGTAAAAGCCAGCTCCAGCCAACACTTCTGGCCTCAATTTTCCTTTCCATTTCTTAAAAGTGGAAAGTCGGTTTTCATATGTTTTAAAATAACTGTTATCAATTTCTTTGTCAAAAGTTTCTAAGCACATTTTGTGAAAGGCTTATGAAGACTAACTTTGGTTTCAAAAACAACAAATTTAAATACCTTGTAATATCAACATAAATATATCTAAATCTTCATGTTCTGCATTCCATTGATACAAAGCAATATCTTGGTGTCCCCAAGCTAATGTATTAAAACTATAGGAAATTTTATACCGCTTATCATCTTCAGAACTCAAAGCCAATTTATTAATTAATTCGGTGAAAATTGTGTGTTGTCTAGATCGAAAAACATACATTGAACAAAAGGTTTTAGAATAATTTTCAACATCATCTTTATAATGAATAAAATCCAACAGCTTTTTAATGGCACTTTTCTTAACATCTTTTGCTTTTTTTGTTAAACTATTTTCCGCTTTAATACAATATGCTTTTGCTCCAGTACCAAAGAAAGCAGTAATGGGTTCACCAGCATATTCATCTTTGAATTTTCCTATAACTGACTTTGTAATAGGCATTTCATGAATATTACCAAATTCATAATTAGATGTATCAAATTTGTGAATATTTTTTATCATGTCAGAATAAATATTTGGAGTTGTGACTTCTAAAATGATCGAATCGGTATCGGTGTATAAAAGTGAAATATTTTCCTGATAAAGAGGTTTTAAAAAATTATAAAAGAAATCTTACATGGCAGTTTTAGATATATCTAATATTGAGAAGCCTACATATATTGTTTATTGTAAGTAACTTGAATCTTTTGCATTTGAATAGCTACCAAGTTTTCAGAAAATATTGTTAAGTCCTTGAAATATGGTTTTGCAATTAAATTCTCAGCACCATCTTTTCTTCTATTTTTTTCCCACTCTGTAACAAGTCTTACGTCAATTCTCCTATCAACATTTTCCATAGTCTTGCCATAAATACTATTATTTGCCAACTTGTAAGTATTACGATCAAATTCATTCTTTGAATCATTTCTTAATCTTGAATTCAAGTCTATATATTTTTTCAACCAATCAGATTGAGAAAACTGTAAAACTCTATGAACTTTAGTCAACTTGAGTCCATGTTCCAAACATTGTTTTAATAACTGATAGTGAATAACATATTTTGATTTATCATTTAAATTGGGTATTAATTTTATGCATTTAGAATTTGGCGGTTTAAAGTCTTCAGGACAAAACGGAAAATCGTTATGATAGGAATGTAGACTTGTAGGATATTCTAAATCAACTTCTAAAACATATCCCTTATTAGATTTTTTAGAAATATTCATAATATTTAAATCGTTGATTTCTTTATCTGTTAACCAAACAAACTCTCCCGTTGGAATGTGCTGTGACATTGCATAAACATACAAATTTGTTGCATCATAATAAATTATTTATTTAGTTGGCTTTAAAGGATCAAAATTTAAAAGAAATGGATTATTAGCTTCAGATTTTCTACAAATGCAAGAGCTCACATCACCGCGAACGCTTTTTTTGAAAAAGTGTATCATATCTGGATCTGTTAACAATTCTAACTCTATTCCAGTATAACGCAAACACGCCTTCCAGTATAAACCTGGAAAAGTGTAAAAATGAGCTGGATCGAGCTTATATGTGGATAAACAAGTGCTTCTAAAACTTTCAAAAATATCTGCCAAAAGTAAAGTATCAGAGAGTAAGTAAAGGTCGGAGTATTGACCAAGAGATTCACATTTAAACAATTGCCAAACCTTTACAGCTCTTTGATATTCTGCATCACTGATGTGCTCATCCGTTAAATTATTATAAAATTGCTCTTTCTGAGGTAAAGTTGTTTCTTCTAATTTTAAATAATCATCAATATAATTGTAAGGAAATACACCTTTTTGGCGAATAAGTTTAAATTTTTCTTCATCATTGAAAATTTTTTTATTTCTTTACATTGTTCACCTTTTAAGCTTTCAGAGAGTTTTGATAAAGAATGGGATAGAAATTGAAAAGAGCCTTTTGTGTCTTTTTATCAAAATAGGTATCCACATGAATAAGCTTTTCAAATGAAATATATTTTTCCTTGTTTTGTGCGATAACTGTTAGTTGTTCTTTGTTTAAGCACAATTTTTTAAGAAATAGATGAGAATCATAATTACGCAAATTATGCAATATTACTGGAATAAAGTTAGGTATTCTGTAATTTATGTTGCAGAGTGAATGAGCTGGACCTCTATAAAGACCAGTTATATGACAATGATCTGCAACCCTGTCATTTAAAAGAGGTTTATTACAAATATGACAAACTCTTTCATAGTTATGATAAATTTTGTCCAGTTCGTTCAAAGGAATCATCTTTTTAGGAACCTTTAAAACTTTATTGTATATGTTATACACGTCTCTTTCTAAAGAATTTATAAATAATGTATCACAATTTTGACCTCTATATCTTTCAAATTTAGAATAATTATCGTCGAAGGAACATTTAATGTAAAATGTGGAATATGTTCATATTGTTTTAAGGTGTAGGAAATATTAGGATTTTTGTCAACATTGTCATTATTTAAAGGCTTTAAGATGCATTCAAAATCTGCATACACCACGAAAGGAACTTTCATTTGTTTATGATAATTTACAAATTTCAAAATATTATCATATGAATAGTTTCCAAACTTATCTTTTATTAATTCTTTAGAAGGTAGGTTAATTCGTAAATGACCACAATCATAGCTATTGTGTTGTAACAAATTTTCTTCTGTAGGGAAATATTGTAAACAACCGTCGCAAATATATTTTTTCCGTGATGTTTAGACATATGTGTAGAAACTAATTTTGATAAATCTTTAATATAGCAATAATGAAAAGTTTTTTCATCGTCATCACTTGTTAACAATAAATTGACATGTTGATTTTTTTTATTCGATGAATAATAAAGTGGACCAATTACTTCATACCCCTTTTTAGGATTTATAATTTCTAATTCATATACATTAATAGAAATGTTATTTTTTTCTTCAAAAATCTTAATGTTCTTTAGCAACATTGGAAATTCTATATCTGACAGATCCAAAACAGAAGAGTAGTGTGGGTAGGATGAAGTTTCAAAATCTAATCCGCTTGGTTGGTGAAGAGCAGACACAACTGCCCAGGCGAAGCAAAAGTTGTCATCATTCCTAATGTTGATCACAGCTTGACGTCTCTTGATCTCTTGAGGAAGTTCGATAAAAGATGAGGCTCTCAGCGGATTGTGCTTGTTAACATTAATTTCCAAATGAAGTAAATTCATCAAAGCCCATCCTGCAACGTAAAAATTAAAAAATTACTTTTTTGTTGCTGTTATAAAATAGAAAGTAAATTCTTTACCTGAATCTCTTTCTGCAAATTCGTCAGCTTTCTGGTCAATAATGGTGCAGATTTGCTCTAAAAGTTCTTTTGTTTGATCTCCCTGGCAAATGGCTTGGAACGGGGCATTAAAAGATTTGACATCATAGCTCTCGCTGCTGGGGTTAAAATAAAAACCGAACAGTTCCATATTTAGCTTGATACATTTATGTTTCTGCAGTTCTTGATCTATTAGATGTACAATTTTGTATTCCAAATGTTGAAAATATTCTTTCACATTTATGAAGTTTTGGGGTGAGGAAATCCTATAAGATATTATTCGTTTCCTGAATGCCGACTTGATAATTTCAACACCTTCCTCCAAGCCTATTTTGGAATTGTTCTTGTGCACACTAAATCAAAGATGTCCACCCCATAGATTTTGGTTTATATTTTTCTTGCATTCTTTACAATATTTTACAATATTTGTAGAATCTATAAATTAAGAAAAAATATTTTACAAAATAAAACATGAAAAATAAAATGTTCTTACCTTTAAAAGCTTTGGTTGTTTCAACCAACTAGTGAGTGTTGTGGAATTTCCGCAAACATGTTTTTTAATATGTCGCAATAAATTATCCTTTCTAGGGAAGACTTTATTACATGTTACACACTTATGCATTTTTGAAGTTTTCTAGATAATAATAATGAAAAAAAATTTTGAAAAAAGCAATTGCCTTTTTGAAGTTTTCTGGATAATAGTAATAAAATTAATATTGTGCATTTTTATTTAGTTATAGTCAAATTTTGAAAAAAGCAATATAAATTATTTGACTTTATAAATCCATTTCTTCAAATGAGTCAACTAATTTGTCAAAGGCCTGTTTAACATAATTCACCGTACTTGCGTCTCCCTGTTTAATTGTGATCAAATCAGTTATATTTTGAATAGCGAAACCCAGACACTTAAAGTTTGCTACTTGTTTTTTATTTTTTTTATTAATTTTAATTTTTTTTTTAATAATAAATGATGGTTTCGAAATTGAATTTTGCTCAACTGGTGAATTATTAAGAGAAATATCCGAAGTTAAATTTGCTTCAATTTGTTTTTCTTGCGAATCAGAATTTACACTATCATATGGTGAATTAATAAGAGATATAGCCTTATATAACTTAAATTTTGATCAATTTGTTGTTCTTCCGAATCAGAATTTTCACTAAACAAAAAGAGAGAGCAAATTGGTCTCGGAGAATTAATTGGCGATATTAATGTTAAATAATTTGGATTAGATTTTTGAAAACAAAAAATATCCTCATAGATAGAATTTTCGAATTGATTTTCGTCAATGTCATTCAGTTCTTCAAGAGTTTGTTTAGTTTTTGTTGTAATTAAGTCCGTTTTGTTGTCAATAATGTCATTAAGATCGTCAAGAGTTTGTTGTTGAGTAGCTGTAAATAAATATTTTTCGTTGTTGTGTTTGTTGGCATTATTCTGAACTTGGCTATTGTAAATAATTTCATTCAAGTCCTGAATAGTTTGTTGTTGACTAGTTGTAAATACGTCTGTTTCATTGTTTTGTTGGTTTGCAAAATTTTGCATTTGAGTACATGTGTATAAGTCAAAGTCATTGTCAATTATTTTGCTACTCGATGCCAAAAAATTGTCCATTATGAAAAAAAACGTAATAGTGTCCCAAATATAAATAAAAATGTCACCAATATAAATAAGAATTAAATTTTGCCAACTAAAAATGTTAGAAATATAAATAAAAATTAAAAAATTACCAAATAGACACAATGAAAACACCAGACAACTCGCGAGCCCTGCACAGTGTGAATGCAGAAATCAGTTGCATTCGTCTCTTCGGTGAGGCGATTTTATATGAAAAAGTTTTTTCCCAAGACGAGCAACGACCTTACCCCTCCCTTCCCCTAACCCCCTCCCCTCCTCCGAACCCCTGAATTCCCGAGACTCAAATCCCGGCTCCCCAATTACAGCCTACCCTTTTAAGGTTAAGTTAGTTTAAGTTAGGTTAGGTTAAGTTAAGTTAGGTTAGGTTAGGTTAAAAAAGAAGAAAGGGAAAAAAAGGAGAAGGAAGGAAAAAGGAGAAGGAATGAAAAAGAAGAAAAAGAAAAAAGGAGAAAGAAGGAAGGGAGAGAAAAAGGTTAGGTTAGATTAAAAAAGAAGAAAGGAAAAAAAAAGGAGTAGGAAGGAAAAAGGAGAAGGAAGGAAAAAGGAGTAAAATAAAAAAGGAGAAAGAAGGAAGGGAGAGAAAGAAGATGGGGTGAGGGTGGGGGGTTAAGGGGGGTCTCCCCCTTATGGGGGGTTGGCGGAGCGGAGAGGAAGCGAAGCCCCCCCCCCCCGATGTAAAGTGACAGAGAAAGGGACAGTGAAAAAAAACACGACTCTGTTGGATCTGAGAATGATATCACGCAGGTAGTGAAAGTGGTGGTCGATGGGATATATACTTCAGAACAACCACTCGGTGATCATACAGTTTCATTCGCTGTAATATCAGTTGTCGCTGTTATTTATAACTTATAACCAAAATTTTTTTATTTTTTATCAAATATATCTATCTAAATCTAAAGCTCCTAACGATGGCAGAAAATATAATTGGAAACGCTGCCCAAATTGAAGAAAATAATATGGACATCGCCGCTCAACTTGAAGAAAGAGAAGAAATTTTTATTAACTTGGAAGGCGATTCCATCAGTTATAAACATTCATTTTTAGACAAATCATCTAGGCTTGTTAGAAGATCATTCTTGTTTAACATCAACATTAATTATATTGAGGTGGAAGAAGAAGAGGAGGAGGAAGAAGAGGAGGAGGAAGATGATCAGGAAATTGACGAAGGAGTGGACATGGATGGACAACTGCTAAATTTAGGAACCGAGGCTGACGTAAAAGTAAGCAAGTTTAGGGCTAGTGAATTATTTAATAATTTTGAAGAAAAAGATGTATGTGTTATACAACGCTACACTAAAATTGAAAGTCGAAGACTAGGAACATTTGCCTTCCTTGTAGTGCAATTCACATGAGATATTTACGGAGTGGGGAGTCCGATCATGTGAGCTGCCACTACAAACGAGCTTATGTTGTTAGTGCTTCTGATTTACATTGTGCTATTTGTAGGATACATCTTTTTCTACTAATTCTTGAACATGCTTGCTTTTACTGCAATAAAAATAAAAAAAAAAGAGATAGAAGATTATGTCGTTAAATATTAATATTAAACATAGTTTGTAAAGGTGATGTGTAGATTATTTCAACAATATTAATTTTAAATATAGGTTATAAACGTAATGGGTAGATAATGTCAAAAATATTAATTTTAAACATAAATTGTAAAGATAATAAGTAGAATACGTCCACAATATTAATTTTAAAAAATGTCAACTGTTGCTATAAGCGGTTATATATTTTCAGTGCTATATGCAAAATACTTCTTTTTATTCTAACCTCTGACCCTGTATTTTTTTTTAATGCAACAAGAACGAAAAATGAAATAGCTAATCATATGTAAAAATAATGTGTAGATTATGTAAACTGCCACTATAAGCGCTCATATATTAGCATAAAATTTTGTTAACGCTTGTTTCTGTATTCAATTGAGTTTTCTCTTACTTGAATGCAAATTATATTAATATTATTAGTATAATTAAAAAATAATAACTTTTAATTTCCACTGTTTATTTTAAAAATGTTAAACCATAACAATTGTTTTGTTATGTAATGTGAAAATTAGCATGTATTAAAAAACTTCTTAGAACATTGTTGTTTTAATATAGGAAAAGGAAAAAAAATATATTAATATATTATTATTAGTATAATTAAAAAATAATAACTTTTAATTTCCACTGTTTATTTTAAAATGTCAAACCATAACAAATTAGTATATATTAAAACACTTAAAGAATATTGTCCTTTCAATACAGGAAAAGGAAAAAATGTGTGTCAATTATTATATATATATATATATATATATATATATATATATATATATATATATATATATATATATATATATAATTTTATTTTAATATTATTAATAGATTTATTCAACAGATTTGTTTTCTTTTAACAGTCACTCGTACCTTAGCATACTAAAATGATCTTGATGCACCTATTATAAGACTTAAGAATGCAAAATCAAATGTGGGAGGACAAAGAGAAAAAATTAAAAATATGATGCGAATGAGAATAAAAGGGGAGGAAGATAAGAATGAGGGACATGAGAGAGAGGAAGAGGAGGAGGAGGAGGCGCTCCCCTATTTTAACTACTATGAATGTTACGCTAAAATTAAACGACATGTTTACAAATTCCGGCCGGACCTAGCCGCGAACGAAACTAAAATATGGGCAACAACTGAGCTGAAAACTAATAAATATTGATTCATAGATAAAGTTGTCTGCTCGAACAGAAAAGGAAGGGTACTTAAACTAAAAGATATAATTTTGACTAAATCAAAATAGTCTTTAGCGGTTTTAAAAACTAGAACAATTTTTTTTAGATATGTTATGGTTAATTTGTTTTTAAGAATTTCACTATTTTCATATTAGAATCAACCAAATCTAATTTAGAGTTTTAAGGAAAACTATAACAGCCTGTTACAAATGACAAAAATGAAATTTTATATTTGGTGTAAATTGGCTCTGTGTGAATCTGATATCGCAATGTACTTTTTTTCGCCGGTTCTATTCATAACGTTTCATTACATGGCTGGTGTCAATAATTATTGTTAATATTATGAAAATGGCATCCATTGCATTAGAGTTTCTAACAGAATGGTCAAATCTGATCACATGCTTTTTGATATTTTTTCGAACAGCCATTTTAAAATGACTTACACTTTATTTCATGACTTACATTTTGCACCTGCAGAAATTATATATTTCTGTTATTCTACATATATCTTTTCTGGCCAAGAACTTTTGATAAACATATGTGAAAGCGCATTTTTATCGATTTTTAGTATCTACTCTCCGCATGATGGTGCTAGTGCATACTTTTAAAATTACCTATGAGTCTGCAGCCGGAAACCACCGGAGCCCCAATGGGTGGTGCTACGTGTTAAACTTAGCATGTAGTACTGTTTCAGTATTATAGACGTTTTGTTTTCGATTTTGTCATATTGAGCAATCTGTTATTTCAGATCTCCCTGGGTACAAGCCTGCCTGATGAGTGTAGAGGCCCAGAAATCATGATCGCAGGAGGGTACCCTGTGACATAATCGAAAGCAATTTTTCTTGTAGGCCGTTTTGCACCTAGAGAAATTATATATTTCTGTTATTCTACATATATCTTTTCCGGCCAAGAACTTTTGATAAACACGTGTGAAAGGGCATTTTTATCGATTTTTAGTATCTACTCTCCGCATGATGGTGGTAGTGCATACTTTTTAAATTACCTATGGGTCTGCAGCCGGAAACCACCGGAGCCCCAATGGGTAGCGCTACGTGTTACACTTAGCAAGTAGTACTGTTTCAGTATTATAGACGTTTTGTTTTCGATTTTGTCATATTGAGCAATCTGTTATTTCAGATCTCCCTGGGTACAAGCCTGCCTGATGAGTGTAGAGGCCCAGAAATCATGATCGCAGGAGGGTACCCTGTGACATAATCGAAAGCAATTCTTCTTGTAAGCCGTTTTGCATCTGCAGAAATTATATATTTCTGTTATTCTACATATATATATATATATATATATATATATATATATGTATATATATATATATATATATATAGATATATATACATATATATATATATATATATACATATATATAATGTGTTTTCATTCCGGGTGTACATCCGTTCACTACTGTCGTTCTGAAAAGAACAGTTTTGCTGACGTTTCGACAAAATCACATTTGGCATTGTCGAAGCTTTCTTTATAGCGTCCGAATAGAGACTGAAGTGTTGGTGACTGCGACGCTTCCTTTTATACCCCCACTCGGGGCCGAAGGTTATATCTGCGCAGGCGTTGGTCGTTATTTATGTTTTCCGGATGGTGCTGTTGTTGCGCTTGAGTTTTTGCGATTTTAGATTTGTCGATTATTGTCTTCCATACTGTTGGTAGTTTTAATGATTCGTCCCTTTTATTTAAATCACCTTGCTTTTCAATTTCTATGGCTTCCGGATTATTTTGGTCTTATAATGTTCTATATTGGCAATCTCCCTACACCCATCGAAATTTATTTTATGGCCGGTTTCCTGATGATGTAAGAATAAAGCTGAGGTTGTTTGTTTATTTCTGATGCTGAGTTTATGCTCTTCCACTCTTGCTGATATTCGCCTGTTAGTTTGCCCTACGTACAACTTTTCACAGTCCTGGCACGGAATACTGTACACTCCGTGGTTTTCCAGTTTGATTTTGTCTTTTGGGTTTCCGAGTAGTTTACCTATAGTTGTTTGTGGCTTGTGTATTGTTTGTATGTTGTGTTTCCTCCGAATTCTTCCGATTATGTCTGTTGTGCCTTTTATATATAGTAAGACTACTCGTTGCTCTCCCGGTTCATATTTTTTGTTGTTCGTTGTTCGGGAAACCTGTGCATTAATAGCTTTCTCTATGGTGCGATTTGTGTAGCCATTTTTCTTTAAAGCACTAGATATTACCTTATGTTCGTTTTGTCTCGTCTGTGTTTCAGTTAGTCGCACGGATCTAGATATTAGAGTATTTGCCACAGCTTGAATTTGTGCTGGGTGATGATGTGATTTTGCATTTAAATATCTGTCTGTATGTGTTGGTTTTCTATACACGGTGTATTCGAAATGTCCGTTATGTAGTTTTGTGACCAAAACATCTAAAAATGGTAGTTCGTTGTTTTCCTCTAACTCTAGAGTAAATTGTATTCTGGGGTGGATTGAATTTACGTGAGTCAGAAATGTTTCGAGTTCTGCATGACCATGTTGCCATATAATAATGAATGGATAATAGTGGATGACATATTTATAAATAAAATTATGTTGATAAAAGTTAACAATAGAATGGAAAAAGTATGTTATATATTTCTTGTCCACTGTTGTTGACAGTTGTCATTTTTTTAAAAGTTTGTACGACCAGAATTCTTTCTATAAAAGATTTCTCTGTTTTCTTTGTGCAATTAAAATAATCTAGAGCTAGACGAAAGCGAATTTAAAATTTTTCTTCGTTTCCGACATACGGGGTTTTTTCGAAAAATTCATTTTTTAAAAGAATCTGCTGAATAAAGCCCACTTGTGATAATCAAAGGTATATCTATCAGATTATGAACAAGGTTGGCACCCTTAAATTTTCCAACATTAATATTGTATACAGGATTCATAAAAAACTAACATAGGTCTTCATTTTTATATGGAAACCATAGAACATTTGACTTTGTCGAGTCTTCGGCTAGCCCGACAATTCAAATATTGACATATAGTCCCGGACATATTTTTAAAATATATATTGTAATTTTGCGACTATTTTAAAATATGTAATAAATAAACAAATAAACAGCTACAAGATTAAATCTAGGGAATTTCGCCAAAAACCACTGATAAAAATTGTTACTTGACAACATCGTGCTGCTTTGGAGCCTCGCTTCGCTACTTTAAATCGTGTTTTGCCGAATATTGCCCATTGGAGTCTCGCTTGGAAAGCGACATTGGATTGGAAGAGTTTTCTTAAGCGTAAGCTATTATTTTCTTTTATTATTTAAGTTATAGATTATAGTTATATATCTTGATATATGAAATTATGTTATAGCAGCAATTAATTAGTCAATTGTTACGCGGCGAAAAGTAAACAAAGACAAATCATTCAGCAAACCCATCAATATTTCCGAAGCGGCAGTGAAATATCCAGTATATTTCACTGCCGCTAAACCCGAATATTCTTATTTCTTACAAATTATCGATCGCTTAAAGGGAAATAAAGGGAAGACGCAAACAGGTGCGCGAACGGTACTACTATTATTGAACCATTGGTCGTTAAAGTATTAAAAATTTTGCAAATTGAATTTTGATATTTTAAAATTATTATTATGAATATCCGGCTCGAAGGTCCAAAAACCGTACGTGGAAGAGCTAAATTATTAAATATATAATTTCTAAATGGATTGTAATCACTTAAGGGTACAATTTGCAATTAATCAATAATTCGACGAAGGTAACAAAATCAAAGAAATATGGCTTACCTAGTCGTCGAACTGGGGTTAGGGTTTAACTTGAATCCATTACTTCAAACAGCAACATCTGGTCTTGATTGCAACACTGGATTATGATGTTCTTTGACAATTAGTTTCTGCCGACCGGCGCAAGAGGAAGAATATATAATTTTTAACTATAATTTGTAGGTACAATTATTGGAGAACAACTCGTTTTTATCCATATATGTATAAAAAAACATGAAAGTGTCACCAATAGACACACTAGAAATTGCGCGAGATTATAATTTTACTATTAATAAATACATTCAATTTGCATTATTATTTAGAATAAAAACCATAATAATTATAATTAATTATCTAATATTAATTACATTTAAGAAACGAAAAATATCAATTTTATGATAAAGTAAGGACAAAACACAAATGGTTATTATTTGGTAAAAATAGTTTTATTGTAAATTACTGATCATAATAAAACTACTTTTTTGTATTAACCGATTTTTCTAGCTTGTGAAATAAGGGGTGGGGGAAGGTATTAATATCTGATTAGAAAATAGGTCAAAATTTTTCTTGGATCAACCGACTTCAAAAAACTTGGTCTCATCTTAAAAAGCCTTTATTAGAACATTACAATTATCAGAAGTCTATTGCTAGTTGGTAGATGGTGCTTTGTCACCAAGTCTTCGTTCTCATGATTTTCTCGAAAATTTCAAATGCAATGGTATTTTTATTTTTCGCCAGGACGAAAGAGCGTAACAAACGCAGAAAGTGGTGAAAACCGCTAGTCGATATCTTTTTTCGTGTTTGAGTTGTTTCCAAATAACCTTATTTTTTAACGAAAAATAATTTTATTTCCAATTTATTAAATTTTCCTGAACAGACTTTGGTCAAAAAAGGCCTTGAAATAAATAAATAAACTTTATTTTTTAACCTTACCTTATTTACACTAGACAACATGTTCAAAATGCCGACCATCCATTTCAATGCAAATATTAAATAACTTTTGAAGCAAGTAGTTCGACTACGTCTTGACGGGCCGTAACTACGTTAAACAAACGCAATAAGTAAGAGCGCCCTCAATTAGTGTTATTTTGACAAGTATTTACCTTGTTGAGGTTATAAAAAGTAGAATTTAAATTTGTTTTTATTGATATTGTTCATCTTATTGTTCTTTTTAGTGTTATTGTTTCTAATTACTGGGTGTTATTTCATAAAATAATGTATTCCAGGCCAAATAAAGCCTGTTGCTGTACAAAGACGTCCAATCAAGGAAAAGGAAAAAATATTATTCGTGTCTTATCATACATTAACGCTTATCCACAAGAGGGTATACGCGAAAATTCCCGGAATTTGCCAATATCTTACGGATCTGTTTAAAAAATTTTGAGCGATTATATGATACATCTCTACCACATTGTATTGCACCACTATTAGCCTTACTTCCAACTGATTTTAACAACAGACTCTACTTTTGCTATTGGCTTTGAAATATGATTGACGAGAACCCAAATCTTTTAGCTCGGATATTATGGACTGATGTAGCCACATTTACTAACACTGGTAATTTAAATTTGCACAACATGCACTATTGGGCTGATTCTAAACCGCACTGGATGCGTGGGGTGGACAACTAGTACCGGTGGAGCAGTAATGTGTTGTGCGAGATTGTTGATAGGAGAATATTAGGTCCACATATTTTTGAAAATCGTCTGAACGGTGAAAATTATTTAGACTTTTTACCAAACACTCTGCTAGAGCTCTTAGAAGATGTTCCTCTTGCTGTAATTAGAGACATGTGGTTTCAGCATGCTGGCTGCCCCGCTCATTTTTCCCAAGATGTACGAAATTATTTGAACAGGCACTTTTCCAATCGTTGGATTGGAAGAGGCTCTCTCTTTCCATGGCCTCCAAGGTCCCCTGATCTTACCTGCTTGGACTTTTATTTGTCGGGAACATTTAAAGATTTGGTGTACAAAACCCGTCCTACCACTCGGGAAGATATGATTGATCGAATTCAAAATGCCATTAAAAGCATAACAAGGACAACATTAGAAATAGTAGTATTATCAACCTTCCGTAGGTTAAACCAATACACTGAAATGAATGATCGGCATTTTGAACACGTTAGAACTCTAAAATAAAGTAAGGTTAGAAAATAATGTTTATTTAGTTTATTTAGATCATTTCAAGGCGTTCTTTGACCAAAGTCTATTCAGGAAAATTTAATAAATTGGAAATAAAAAATTATTTTTCGTTAAAAAGTAAGGCTTTTTAGAAATAACTCAAGTAAGAAAAAAGATATGGACTAGCGGTTTTCACCAATTTATGCTTTTTTACTCTCTTTCTTCCTGGCTAAAAATAAAAATACCATTGCATTTGAAATTTTCGAGAAAATCATGTAAATCAGACACTTAGTCATAAGCCCTTTAAGATGAGACCAAGCTCTTTGAAACCGGTTGGTCCAAGAAAAAGTTATAACCTATTTTCCAACCAAACATTCGTACCTTCCCCACCCCTTATTTGACAAGTTAGAATAAAAAGAGGTTAATACAAAAAAGTTTTATTATGATCAGTAATTTACAATAAAACTATTTTTACCAAATAATAACCAGTTGTTTTTTTATTTAAACCGTAATATTAACTTCGCGGCCTGTGCTGCGTCATGTAGCGGTGGACTTAGAAAGTTGAAAATAATTTCCAGTGCTTTTTTTTTGGCCGATTAACCGATACAATTTTTTTCCCCAAGATTTTAGGATTAAAACTTTTTCAGATATGGCCGAGAGCCATCCTTAGCTGATCACCCTGTATATAATATTACAAATAATGCCAAAGTCTGACGCAGTCTAGCTTCAATAGCTACTGGACTGAACCAAACTGTGACAGGGATAGAATATAATTTATTATGTAACATTAGTACAGCGAAACAAAATAAGTAGTAAATTAAATCATTAGCTTGCTTTATATTGAAAAATACTTAATTGATAAGTTCTCCCTAAGAGGACACAAAAAAAAACAAATAAATGAACAGGCAATATTTTATTGTTGACTTAGAAGGTGTTTCTTAAATGTATTTTTAAAATTGTTTGGATTTATATTTGTCATTTCGGTAGGTATAGAACTAAAATATCGGACAGCATTAAAAAAAAAGCAACGTTGAAAAATGGCGCTCCGAAGATCATATTTCCATCACGAATATTAGGGCAATGAATATCTCTACGAAAAATTAGACGCTCTCGAATAGAACGGGGAGTATTAGGATTGATAATAATATTGTATACTGCATGAATCCATTTTCAACCAACCTATTCCAACGTATAAGTGGAAAATATGAAATTTCCTTACACCATATACAAAACGTACGCAGGTATTCTGCACCCTCTGGATGCGAGATCTACTTTCCCGATGCAAAAAAAACCATACACGAAATCACAATAATTAAAATGCGATAATACAAGGGACTCAGACAGTTGTTCTCTTAATTTCGTATTTAATATATCTCTATTGCAATGTAACATTATGGACGAAATATGTTTTTTGAAAAATGTTCTTCAAATAATCTTTAAATCTCAGCCTGGTATTAATTGTAACTCCGAAGTTTTTTGCACTATCAACAAAATTTAATTTTGAACCATTGAAATATATCTTTGAATGAGACCTGAAAAAATCAAATCAAAATGAAATCAATTTATTTGTGTTTCCAACGACCAATAGACGTGATTTGGAAGCATTTAATTGTAGATTGTGGTTTTGAGAATTGCCGGACTTGATACTCTATTACCACGGAATACCATAGACCCACCTGTTGGCAAACTCATAACCCAAGAGTAATTGAATCGAAATTAAGAAGAAAATAAAGCGGCAAGCACTAGCAAATATTGGGAAAGGGTTTTTTTGAGATGACTGCCAAAGCAATGAAATTTGGCCAACTATAGACACGTTTTTCTGACTTAGGGTATCATCAGTATAGTTAGCTAAATGAAAAATGTCGGTTTTGCTCCTGTTGGCGACTCTGGTGTGGTTTTGTGTATTAATTCTGGCGCTAGTTGTAGTCGTCTTTTGACTAGTTGATTGTACTGATGATACTAATGTTCCAAAAAAAATTAAATTTTTCCTTTCCAACAATAAATTTGCTATTATTAGTAGTACATTCATTTGGCTCGCAGATGTAATAATAGCATTTGAATATAACCAGTTTATAACAAAATAAACATCAATAAATAAATCTAAATAGTGGGGGGGGGGGGTGGTAACAAATATTACTGTTAGGAATTTCCAGAAAAATGATTCCGCCTATGCAAACTTGACGACTAAAAAAAAGGTCCAAAGGTATAAAATTGACTCGAGTTTGAATAGAACTCATGCCATTGTAGACGGCTGAAGCGGGGTAATTAAACTACAGCTTATTATGTTTTTGTGTATATAAGCTATGATTAAACCTCGTAATTTTGTAATTCTGCCTTGGTGTAATAGGGTGTACAGAAGTGAATAAAAATTATGCTACCGTTTTTTCAAAAAATAAAATCACAACATGAATTTGAAAACAAAAAGGAAGGCATTAAAGTTAATACTTTCTATCCTTGAAATACTAAATTTAAACTGTAATGTTGATGTCGACTTTACAATCTTGGAAACAAAATTTAAGATAAAACAAATTGACCTAATGGCAGAATGCAATATTATTAAAATTGATGCCCCCTAAAGGAGGCAACATCAATGAATTAATAAATTGGTTAATGGCTTGTGATAAGTACAACATTTATTCTAATTTATTTGAACTCTTGTGAACTAGGTGCGATCGTTTTCGAAAATAACTCAAATTAAATCTAAATTAAGAAATACCATGTTACAGAAACGATTGGATTCTCTTCTTTTTTTATATGTAGAGCATGAAAAAGCAAATACTCCCAATTACGATTTAAACATTGATGAATTTAAAAACCTTAAGCTAAAAACTAAGGCTATAAACGAGTTTCCTCAAATTATTTTTGTTTTTTTTGTGTATGAAAATGAAATGTTTATATTTTACCGCAATTCTTTTCAATAATAACTTTCCTTACACATACAAACGCACCTAAATAAGCATACATTCACACACACACACACTCCCACACTTGACCCACTCTAATAAAAAGGTCTCGGCACGCCTATGGACATCACACGAGAAAACGCAAAAACATGCTTTCAATTTTGACGAAACTAAGATATTACGGCGCGAACCAAACAAAAAGAAACAAGACTTCGAAATGGTAGCAAACCAAAAAAACTCTAATGTTATAAATGACAAAATAGATCTTAAGAACTATTTATCACTTCCATAGTATCCACATATCGGTAGTATTGAATATGATTTTATGTTAATCGTTCGTAAATTGTTCGTCAAATATGTTAAAGTGAAAATCGTTATTTAGAATTAAAATTTTATTAAAAGACTAAGATTTGTAGACTTTTGAAAAAGGCCTAAAAATGGTCGAAACGTCAAGTCAAGAAAATCATTCAAAGCTGTTGTGATTTTATTGATTTAACATAATACGACCTAAAACCAAGAAATCCTTATTATATTGGAATATATATATATATATATATATATATATATATATATATATATATATATATATATATATATATATAGTGCGGCGAGCCTTATGGGCCTAGAGACGTAAGAAGACACTAAAAAAGAACTTAAGTCAAGTCTCCAAGCATAGCAAAACGAAAGCCAACATAAGATACCTAAGAACAGTGTTTTGCATGCTTGTAAAAAAGAAAAAACAGCAAGAAAATTCAAGAATTATAAGACGATTTTGGGAAGTGCAAAAGTATCGTCGGCCGAGCTAACCATTAGTATGAAGAAACTAGAAAAGGTCTAGCAAAAGCAAGGACGTTAAGAAAGAAAAATATATATATATATATATATATATATATATATATATATATATATATATATATATAGTTATTTTTTAAGAGTAAGAAGTAACCATGAATGTACAAGGAATTATGTGTAAAGAAATGAAGCTTTAAACAGTTGAAGTATACAAGACATCATCTCCGAACACGAAGATTAAGTAGGACCTGTCCGAATATAAAAGTCTGCAGATGAAATTATAAGAAAGGGGTTTAGTCAAAGTTCCATTTTTGGGAATAACTAACAGTTTTTTGAAGGAAAGAAAAAGTCCTTTATAGAACAAGCAACGAATATAAGTATAAAAAGAAGTATGTGTCAGTTAGGAGAGGTGAAAAGTTAAGGACAAATGTAGGTTAATAATGGAGTATACAAGGTGTATATTTGCAGCATCATTTCCAAGCAGGACGATTAATTAAGGAATTGCCCGAAAGATCAAGTGTTTGATGAAGAATTAATTTTAGTACCACATCGAGAAAAAACTAGCTATTGGTTATTTTCTAGCAGATATGAAGAAGATATTCTAGAGAATTGTTATATACAAAATAAAGAAAGAAGAAAATAAGTTAAAAGCAAAGAAAGAAGAAAATAAGTAAAAACCAGCAAAAATTGAAAGTGAAAATACAATAAAATTAGCAATGACTAAACGATGACAAATTTCAAGAAAAAGGTGAATTTAAAGGAAATAGTGTATATTTATGAGAGAAAATGTAGAAGAATAAAAGAAGTCATGAATATTATAAAACAGGAAGAAAGAAAACGTTTTTTAAAGAACTGAGCAGATATATGGCGAAGAAAAAAAAGAAATATATATATATATATATATATATATATATATATATATATATATCTATTTATAATAAATAAATGAGAAAAGAATTATTACCATTATTCCAGTCGTTCCAGACACCATGGCATACAGTTCCACCAAGTCATGAGATGTGCCACCAGCTATACGTCTAAAATTAGAACAAGAAAAACCTAAATTATTATGCAGAAAGAGGAAAAATGATAAAACAAGGATGAAAAAGAAAAATGGGAAAAGTGCAACAGTTTTGTTTCTAAAAAATAATTAAATAAAAATATTAACAACAACAGGAAGACCTTTCGGTCATTGTAACAATAATTTTATGTTTGTTACAATATATTTGCAAAATTAATCATTTTATTTTAAAAATAAATCAAATTATTATTAATACTCTTTCATTTCCTCAAAGCTTAACTACGACCATGTTTATTACATATTTATTGAAAGTCAGCTTATTGAGTACGACAGTTGATTTGATTAGTGAATAAAATTTTGGTTTGGTATGTCGCAAAGTATAAATGTATTTTGTAGAGTTGGTGAGATCATGTGTCACGTTGTTTCTTATTGTTCTTGGAATTTATTAATCTTCATCGGCCGGGATCGATCGCCCTCGTTTCCTTGAATTTCAGCAGGATCAAGTTGAGTGCCATGTTTAATTAGGATTCCGTATATAGATTCTTCACAGGACACCGTTTTATGCACGCATAGCTTTTGATTTTGCTTTATTTCAGGCTTTTAATTTCGGAACAACCAAGTTTCTTTTAACTTTCTTTGAAGATTTCTTAGTTTATATTAGTATTATCTCAACCTTAAAATTACCGAAATTATCATGATAATTTTACTAAAATTATCTTGAATTGGAACTGTAACTGACCAAGGCTGACGAGTCTACAGTGCAAAGTTGCAGAATACGCTGGAGAAGATTTGGAGATGTTTAGGAGACACTGGGATAGTTTTCCTTCTGTCATGTGGTGATTTGCTGTTCTCATTGACGTTTTGTATTGGGACTTTTCCACGCTGCTGTTTGAGATGCATTTGGGATGACCAAATGCATTTCATTCCTTCGGAAAGCTGCAACTTAAAAAGTGAGTATTTTTCTTAATAATTTATTATTTTGATTATTTTTTACTTTTGCTTAATAAATTTATATACTTCTTTGTCTTTTAGGTAAAAAGTTAACTATTATTGCGATATTACTTGGGGTATTGAGATCACTGTATACTGATAAATACTAGTATCATTCCCATTTTCTAGTTCAAGGAATAGAGCAACTCTGAGCACAGCTAGATACAATTTTTAGCACCGCTATACTTTAATTATTTTATATATAAGTACAGATCGATACTCGAATTTCATTTCCATTTTTCTATTAGCTTTATGCATTAATTTTTGATTGTCTTCAATTGTTTAACTCTGCTTAAACGTTTTATTAATTTTTAGTTAAAAAGCAACCGAACATATATATTTGGTTTTTAGTTATTATTGGCCTTTGGCTTCAAGTAAATTAAATATAAAACTTCTTACAACTTAAATGTTTTATTAATTTTTAGTTAAAAAAAACCAAACATATATTGAGTTTTTAGTTAATATTACCTTTGGCATTCAAATAAATTAAACATAGATTTCTTAGAGCTACAACGGTTTTACTAATTTTCAGTCCTCAACAACCAAACATCTATTAAGTTTTTATTTTTGATTAGCCTTTTGGCATATATGTTGTAATTTTACATATCAGTGATTCTGTTTCAAATAGCTACATAATTAACCATATATAACTGGTTATTTTTATATATAGCTGACTGCTTACAAATTTTGTTAATTCCATTATCGAGAGCATGTTTCATAAAGTTACATAATTTACCTCTATGTAACTGGTTATTTTTTATAGCTGTGTACTTACAAATTTTATATTTCCATTATTGGTATTCTGTTTAAAGTTTTTAACCTTAATGTAATTGATAATATATTTTTAACCAATGCTAGCAAAATTTTGTTATTTCAATTAACCTAGATGTAACTGGTTACTTCTACATATAGCAAAATACTTACTAATTTTTGTTATTTCCATTATCGTCATTCTGGTTCAAATAGTTACATAATTAAACTTATTGTACCTGGGTATATTAATTAGCTTAACGCCTAAAACAAATTTTGTTTATTCCACTGATGTCATTCTGCTTAACTTTTTGTTTTATGGTTGAGTAGCTAGATAAGACTTCTTATAACCTCGCAACAACTTAATCGTTTTTTTTTCTGTAAAGACATTTATTTACTCTCCAAAAAATATACATAATTTAATTATTCGACATCTAAAATTATAAAAAGCAGGCCAACTTTGCATCAATACTAACAAACCTTTAAAAAGTCATTTTAATTTTTCTTCGACAAAATAGTCTTTTAACCAATATTTAGATTTAAAAAAATTAATATTCTGGTGATATTAGAAATTTTATGCAGGTTATCAAAGTTAAAAATTGAAATTGTTGACCAAAGTTCGGCATGTATATATAAAACTAGAAATTAAACCACTGTTCTTAATAAACTTTTTTCATATCTCTGCAAATAAAACCCATTTCTGTGATTTTTTTAAAGAAATGCCAATTTTGAAAGGTAACACAAGTCACGTGACATTTCTGAATAAGCCATTTTTAATACTTGATGAGGCAAAAGTGAAGCTTAACATAGTAAACCAATAAAAGGATCCCGTACGGTTGGAAGATAAAATATTTAAATTCTAAAAGCATAAAATTTAATTAGACCATATATATCATGAAAGAAGTGCCCATGTTTGTATTTCAAAATTCTTGTTCGCGTTTAATTTTATCGGCCATAGTATATGAAAATATTTTTTATTTGTTGTTTAAATATGTAGTAATGTTTTGACCTTCTTTGTAGATAATTTAGGAATGCCAAAGATTTGTGCTTTTATTTTTATAAAGATAGTATTTGTGGTACAGATAGAGCTGTCACGTATCTGCCAAAGTGACAAAGGACTCGCTATTTAAAATTGTCTATAATAACAGATCTATTAATGTCTATTATAGACCACTAGTTCGTCTTATCTGAACAAGAATTAGTTATCTTTTATTTTAGATGTTTAAAAAAAGTTAAATCTATTATTCATTCTAATTAGTGCTTCTAAAGAATCGGCATTATAACATGTAAAGAGACGGTGAAGAGAGAGAACAATAAAAAAATATATATTTCTTGGATTTACAAAATTAATTTTGTTGTGAGAGAATTATTATTTAAAAAAATAATTAGTGTTAAATGGCAAATACATGTAACATATAAGGGAGAGTTAAAAATTTGTAGTACGTTTAAGTGTAAAATAATAGTAGTGTTATTATTATAAATACATTGTTTGTACTTATAGTAATGCTGTTTTTTTTGTCTAACCCTTCTTAAAATATGATTTTATTTTCTATGTGTACAATCAAATGACACAAATTACATTAAATACTAAAATCTGATTGCCTCCTATCTGTTGAGAACCGAATTCAATTGGGCCAAAGCGTAGCCAAGCAAAGATCAAACACTCAGGCTGAGGCAGGGCTAAAGTTCCACGTCGGAAAAAAGTACTCCAGGGACACATAAGAGAAAAACAAAGAGTCTGAGCCAGAAAGATACACTATCTCACCTATAGGCAGGCTGCTGCTGCAGGACTCAGAGTTACCTTTGTAAAGGAAGCATATCCGAAAGTGGTCATCTTAAGCTCCACGTTGGGTCTTGCGCCTCCTTTAAGAATATCGTGAGTCGAAATTTGTACCGAAATTAAAATAAATCTTATTAACGGTAAAGTGTCAAAGTAAAAAAATAAAACAAAAATCTTCTCGTCTGTGAATTGAGGTTGCAGCTAACAGAACGTAAAGTTTTTAAGTTAGAATTAATTATATGAAAGTATATAACAATTTTAAAACAAGCAGGCGTTAAATTAGCAACAAACCAGTAATAAAACAGGAAGCAGAAATAAACCTATGAACCCATGATAAATCATTACCAAATTGAAGTGCCGCATGCGCATTGGTTTCTAACTGCTAAACGATACTTTCCTGAATTAGAATGACGATAATAAATTCCATAATTAATAGCTTCGTTATTTTATATATGAAAGGCGGTATATTTTCACATTATAAAAAATAACATGTTTAATTCCCTATCAAATTGCATTGGGGCTTTCTTTACCTAAAAGCGATAGTTATTCAACAATTTGCGATCTTTTTACTAAATGTTGTGGTACAGTTTATCAAAATACTTATATCGTTATCATTAATAAAGACCCCCTTTGTAATGTCCTAGAATAATATAAAACTGGATCATTTCAAATTCCTACCAAATGTGTAGAAAAGGCGTATTTGCTAAAAAATTCCAATATAAATAACTAATACGAGTTGATTAAATATAATTTTTCGTGTAGTGAAAATATACTCGGAGTCTTATATAAAATAATGTAAGTATTGGTTATTAAATTGGCTGATTTTTGAACTCTCTGTATAAATTTCAATGACATGACAAAAATATTTTAAAAACCCCATTACTTAGGTATAGGTAAGCCCAAACAAATGTTGAGTAAATTTTAACAGATATATCAAATACACCATAAAATCGAAAGTCTTCGGTTTAAAAAAAAAAATATAACTTTTATATACACCAAATTTTTGACGCTCCCTGTATACCTTTGAATACTTTTAAATTGCAGCTCTTTCTGATCCACACGTATTCCTGTTATATTTAAAAAGAAAGTCCTGTTTAGCAGCTAGAATCAACGGGTATTTTATTTGGTAATGATTTAGCATACAGTTATTCCTGATTTATTTTTAGTTTGGTGCTGATTTAACGTTTGTTTTAAATTTGTTACAAATCTAGATAAAAAAATTTCATATATAAATATATAGGAATTCCTTTATATATATTTTTAACCAATTAATCAAAATCCGACTTCAAAAAAATGCACGAAAAAGTGAAAAATAATATTTTATTCCACCTTTTTTTTTAGTCTTTTACTCCGTGAAGTCGGCACCAAACTAATAAAGACAGTAAGACTATATACGCCTAGTATTAGATATCAAAACACCAAATTGACTGAATACATGATTATATTTTTGTCATTAAATAATTAAGAATAAGTTTAGCGCTGACTTCACGGACTAAAATTTTGAAGGTGGAATATTGTTTTTCACATTTTAGTGCATTTTTTTAAAGTCGGTTTCATTTTTTTATGAATTTTTTTATTTCATCCTTTTTAGTTTTATCTATACGAGTTTTATTGTAAAAATCAAGATTAACAAATGGTCCACTGCATAATATTTTTTCCGTGATATAATGGCCAACGCGTTGAATCGAGACTCAAACGTAGAATATCAAAAAACTTCTTGCAATGTTTCTTGGCGCAAAAAACAAATGACGCCTGAATATTCCCTGAAAATTGTATCTAAATTGGTCAAACCATCGCAGAGTAATCGAAGCTCAAACAAAAAGGAACAACAAAATGGCCGCCATTCTGCCGTTTTCAACATTTTTTTTAATATGCTTGGTATGGGACCACGCCGGCAATATCCTGAATACCCTCTAGAAATTTTCATCCAAATTGGACAAACTATTGCAGAGTAACCCTCGTTTAATTTGATACCCATTTTTACCTTGCAAGATGAAACTTATTAGAAAAAATATCGTTGTTGATAGTCGGAGTGTGAAAAAAGCTTTATAATTAATATAATATATAGAATATGCAGTGTATTTTATTAATTGGGAAATATAACATAATATTATTATTATATATATAATATTACTATTAAGATAAATGTAGCAAACACGGACTACTAACTCCAGCGATATAACCAGGTGTGTAACATCACACACCAGAAGATTACCAATAAATACGGGCTTCTGAACACCTTTGTACCCTATTATAAATATCAACCAAGTTCAGTGCTTAAAAATAATGCCTTCAAACTGTACTACGACCGGGCAATTATTACCGACAGACTGGCGACGAATAATCGGCCTGATGTGGTGATGTCGCTGTACCCAACAATAACAAAGTGTTGGATAAATATCAAGAGAAAAAGGCTAAATATGCAGATGTGGCGACTGACTAAGGTTCATGTGATACCGATCATCGTATCAACAACTGAACTAGTTCCAAAAATACCAGAACAGAACCTCAAATTCATCATTACATACTAATGTCTTCGTCGACATCTAGAAGGCAGTACTTGCCACATAGTGAGAAAATTCTTACATGACAACACATAGAACTAATAGAAACCAGCCCCCACGGATCCAGGTTACCTGGGCTACCAGGGTCAAATGAAAATGGAGAAAGCATCGAGCCTCGGAACAGAGCCGCTGCCTGGGTATCGCCAGGGCACCTTTGGAGGTCTGCCACCTTCATGCGGGACGGTGGCGGCGAAAGGCTAAACAGGTGGGCCTTTGCTGAATAAACTGGTACAGCCGAACCTATTTCCGAGCAGTCAGCTTGCACATATACAGCCATCAAAACAATCATGCCAAACTTCGAGAAGACGCATTGAAGTACCTACACAAAACTGCTCGGAACTTCAGATATTTTCGTTATTTCACGTCAACGACATGAAGGACTTCAACAACTATTACAAGTTCATGAGCAAAACCACTACATACGGAACGAGTCTAGAGATATCTGCTCTCTCGGAAACCCAGAAGCACATCTTCTATATTTTCTCAAAACCAAGAACAATAGGAACAAAACAGATATGCATTAAAGGGAGACCAACAATAATAGACAAAGACACAATAAAATGATCTACCTTCTACTAACAAACGATCTAATGCCAGGACACTTTGAGCTTCTAACACCACAAAACATCAATTTAAACAACAAAGCATCATTAAAAGAAGCATCGGACGAGCAGCGTAACGGTCGAGGACCTTGCGGGAAAGGACAGCTCGACTGAAACTATTACGATCAAGCAAAGGACCCACCAAAAATGTTTTGCCGGCTAAGCTGGCACCCACCAAGGCCGGAAAGGCAGGGCAACACATGAGCCGCAGTACAGAATCAAGCGAACCTATCATCCGTGTATGCCGCAAGACTCCGAAGATACAACGATTCAAATGAAAGAAAGGACGCTAACAACCTGTTTCGAAGAAACGAAAAACAGTTCTACCAAAAAACCATGAGCAATGAGGAGGCACGAGTAATAGAACCATCGACCAAACGAGAAATTACAGAATACTGGAAAAGCATTCATGGATTAAAGCAGAAGAACACAAGTGCTTGGAGGAATAAGAGGCAACACAAGAAGTTGCAGAAACAGTCAAACACACGCATAACTTTAGATGTCCTGGAATAGATAACATTTATAACTTCTGGTACAGAGAGTTTACTTCTAGACATGAAGCTCTCACTCGCCAAATTATTTTAAAACCTAGCACAGTCCCCATTATTCTCACCCAAGGAATAATATACCCTAAACCCTAAAACTCAGACACTAAGAAACCTTCAAATTACCGACCTATTACGTGCCTTCCAACCCTATATAAGATCATCACAGCCACAATTACCAAGAGAATAGAACAGCATCTAGGATACAAAAACATTCTAACGAAAGAGCAAGAAGTGTGCAGGAAAAACAGCCGAGGATGCAAGGAGCAGCTAATTATAGATATCGTCATCATGGAACAAACCAGGAAAAATCATAGAAACCTTTACACTAGTTACATAGATTATAAAAAACCTTTAATTCGATACCCCACAGCTGGCCAACCAGAGTGCTAGAATTATACAAAGTCAATCAAAACCTCAGGCAATTTATTATGCAAATCATGAGTATGTGGAAAACTAAAATCAACCTGAGAACACAAAAAGAACACATTTGATACAGAAGAGATCTACATCAGACGAGTTATATGATTGAATATTAGTTCGACTGTCACACCATTTGGTTGTGTTTTGTTTGCGTTTGTCGTAGTTCAGCTGCTACGCAGTACATGTGTTTATTTTCAGTTATGTTTCGTTTTCTCTTTGTATTTTCGTACCATGATTTTTCTTTCTTTTTTTCATTCATAATGGCTGAATACAAGTGTGAAAATTGCAGTAAAAAATTCTCAGAAAAAGACAAATATAAAATATAATAAACTTCGTTGTAGTGGCGAGTGTAAACAATTTTTTGCGTCAACTGCACGGGCCTTGATAAAGCTATCACAAAATTCCTGATGTTACAAAAATCAACCCACCGATTTTTTTGTGCCCTGTGTGACTCCCCCAATTTGAAACATCTCAACGATAAAATCGCAAAGGTATCGCAAAATTTGATTCTACATGAACTTTTTGACTTAGTCGCCAACCGTGTAGCCCAATTGTCAAGTAGTGTACCGACAATTTCTGAAATGTATGACATTTAACTGAAGAGTAAATCCAGGTGGGACCTCTTGGAGAAAAAGATGGTCGATATCCATCAAATTTCAGAAGAGTTTTCCTTTTATAAGCCAGATATCCTGTTAAAGTCTCTAAGGAATATAAAACAGAATATTTTTAATATTTCTAAAATCCTCTTCAACAATGCCGAAGAAGCGATAAAAATCCAAGTACAGGACTCCTCTTCTATTGAAGTAAAAGCAGGAATTGGTAACATAAAGAGTAACCTAACTAGTGTAACAGATTTGGTAAAGGAGTTATACTCCAAATTTGAAAACCAAAATAATTGTAAGCCTCTCAGAAAGACATACCCTACCACCACACTTTTGTCTACACAAACTATGGAAACTCCCTGCTTCACCGCCTCTACACAAACTGAGTCTACTCCAGCGGATATTCCCATTAATATTGAAGGCTCCTCCACACTAGCTTGTAATAATACGCAACGGTGGCACTATGTAATCATAAAAAATCTTTCTACAGGCTTTAAGCCTAATAGCATAGTTCACTACGTTAAGGAAAAGTTAGGCTCTACAGAGTTTATTCGATGGTACTCCCTAATCAATCCTAATTCAAATATGGATTTTACAATTGGGACCCAATCACGAAACTCCGCTGAAAAGCTTTTAGACAGCAATCTATGGCCCCATGGCATTGTAATAAAATGGTCTGCTGAATCTGATCCTTCTAAAAAGTCTGCAGCGAACCACCCTCCTCATACCATAACGACGAAACTGCACACTAACTCGAGATCCGGCAACTCACTGGATGTCTCCTCTCCAGTTACTCAAAGGGGCATTGTAATAACTTCAGACAAAGAGGCTATTGCTGCCTGCAAATCAAATGCCTTTTTGAGCCACAACTGCTACAGCCTTTCCAAGAAGCCTCATCATGTCCAAGAACCCGCTTTTGATCCAATAACTCCCCCAACAGTAAAGCTTACGTTGGCCGAAAAAATTTCTGATAAGCGTTTCCTCATGTCAAGACTTAAAGGCCTTCAAGTTATATCTCGCTTTCCTACATGATCAACCTGCGTCAATCCACTTTGAAGGATTTACAAATATCAGCATCAGGCTGTTTTTGGCTTTTGAAGACATTCCTACAGATGATAAAACCCTACGACTTTCATGATGCTTATGGATTCAGTACAGCAAAAATGGAGAGAACGATCCATCTTCAAAGGACAAGATAATGCCAAAAAACTACTTTTCCAGCTATTCGCCGAAGAAATTTTTAGAAAACCTGACGTGTCCTGAGGAACAAGATTCCCCAAAACTTCCTGTTGTTATGGGTCTTAGTATGGTTCTAATTCAGATCGCTTCTCTAAGAAATAAAACTGACGAATTGTACTTATTTCTAGAAGAACTGGAGTTCCCCCAACTTGTTGCAATTACTGAGCACTGGCTGAATTAACCCTTTTATGTGGAGAGATATTCTACAATAGCTAGATATGACAAAAATAACACAGCTCATGGAGGAACACTGATTCTTTCTCTAAATGGGGATTTCGTCTCGGTAACTAAATATGACCATTTGTCAGCGGATAACTTTTCTGAATTTTCTATAGTATATAATCAAAATTTTGATCTCTATATAATGTATATTTATAGATCACCAAATTCTGGTATACAATCTTTCTTTAATTACCTGCTAAATTTGCTAGATAGTCTACCAGTAAAATTCAGGAAAGTTCTATGCGAGGACCTTAATATTGACTATGTTACTATTTGTGCCACCCAGAAATATTTAATTTCTGTATTCGACTCTTTCAGTCTTGCAATGCATGTATCGTCTCCAACTAGAATTTCAAAATACTCTTCTTGTATCATTGATTACGTGGCGTCTGATTTTTCTCCATCAGAGGTTCTATATCAAGTTTGTAGCACAGGTCTTTCTGATCACGAAGCAATATTTTCCAAATTTAGTATTCCTCTTAGGCCCTTACAGAGACCTCGCCATAAGGGCAGAATTTTTTCAGCTACCAATTTTTCAGTACTTCATAATATTTGTTTAAACAATGACTGGAATTTTGAATTTGAAAAAATCAAATTTTAGAGCTTTCTTAAATAACATTTTAAGTGATTTTGATAATTCCTTCCCGCATAAGACTATCAAACCTAAGCGTCATAAACCGTGAACCACGAAAGGACTACGCACTACACTAAAAATATGCGTTCTCTCTTATATATAAAAAAATTCACCGGCTCCATTCCCATTTTCGACTCAAACCCTGTGACTCAGATCTTTCCATGACCAAATGACCTAAATGATTATTTTATAATGTAAGCAGAAATATTAACTCTGATATCTCCAAGGTTGGACCCTCTTTCGTTTCTCCCTCCATAGAAAAATGTCGCTGATAGCCTTTTCTCAAGCCCTGTTAGCAGCATGGAACTATTGAAAGAAATGGATAACATTACAAGCAAATCGTGTAGCACTGATGGTCTATCAATTAAAATATTCCTGAACCTGCCGTTCCCAGTTATAGAGGCCCTTACAACACTAATAAGAGAACCCCTTATAAAAGGTACATTCCCTGAATGCCTTAAAACAGCTATAATTATTCTTCTTCATAAAGGCGGCGTAAAAACTAACTCTTGTAATTATCGTCCAATTGCTCTACTACCAGTAGTATCAAAAATCATTGAAAGGTTACTGAAGAATCGTCTTATGTCATTTCTCCTTAAACGTCAGATAATATCCCCGGATCAGATCGGATTTTTACTCAACAAGTGCACCAGTGGCGCCATGTTCTCGTTGCTTAGCGACATCTACTTATCCCTCAATAACAACCACCCCACCGCCTCAGTTTTTCTGTGACTATGCAGAAGCCTTTGACTGTGTTAGTCATGGAATTTTGATAAGCAAGCTAAATTTTTATGGAATTCGTGACATTTCTTCTGGGTTCTGATTCTGTTTGTAAATTGGTTACAATTGGAGTCCCTCAAGATTGCATCTTGCGACCTATCTTTTCTTGTTACACATTAATGATATCACCAACCTAAAAATTAACGGAAACACTTCTCTCTTTGCTGTCGACAGAAGCATAACATGGAATGGTTTTGATTACATTTATTAGATTTACATTCTAATATTTCCAACGACTTTGTTATGATTAAAGCTTGGTCCGAATCCAATCTGCTTTGCTTCAATGTGGATAAAACACCGGCAAACGGTGGCCTTATCTTATAAGGGGACTTTACAACCACTTAAGCTACTTAACAGTAATATTAAATACGTCGAGTCGGTTAAATCCCTGAGTTTGAATATAAAAAACAACTTAAAATGGTCTAAGCATATTAACACCTTAACTAAAAAACTTTCTACCGCCTGTTTTGCCATTCGATCAGTTTCAAAAGAACTGGACGTGTCTTTTGCCAGGCTTACTTATTTCTCTCTATTCAAATCCCATCTGAGCTATGGCCTTCCCTTTTGGGGCTTCTGTACCACCGAGCAATTTCTTAGTATTTTCAGGCTTCAAAAGAGAGCAATTCGCTATTTGCTTGGTCTTAATGATAGAGCGCACTGCCAATACTATTTCAAAAAACATCAAATATTAACACTTCCCGCATTATTTATTTTAGAATTTCTCTGTTTGATGAGAAAACATATAAACACTTTCCCGGAAAGGCCACAACACGTATATCCTATCTGAAACTCTAGGCATGACATATGCTTTTTCATTCCTTCCACAGAATTAATAAAAAAATCAATTATTTACAGCCTTATAAAACTTCACAATCACGTTCCAGAACATTTGAAAACTATCTCTATGTTTGCACTCTTTTGAAAAAAAGACCTAAGCGTAACTCATTGAAAGACCTTTTTACTGCATTAATGATTTTTATAATGAATAAGTATCATCAAATGTTTTTTATTTGTTTTTTAACTTAAATCTTTTTGGGTCTCATGTTCCAGCTGCTACCGAAGAATTTGAAAATCATTTTATAAGGGAATGAACTGTCTGTCTGTTAAAATTAATTATTTTTGTTACGTATTAGATTAAAGTTATACATTTTCTTTTTTTTTAATACACTTTAATTACTATATTAGTTCACTATACTTTTTGTTTAACTTCAGTTATTTTGCTTGTATAACGGTAACGAAATAGAGTTTAAAGTCGCGTAATATTAATTTCAATAATACTCGCATATGTATTGTTTATTTTCTTATTGTCAAGGTCACCTGGATTCATTAACCGCTTTACGGCAGTGTTATGTCTTAACGAATGTTATATTTAGAATTTATGTATTTGCATTAACCTATCGAAAAATATGATTTTTCTATCGATTAATATTTCGTTTTTTCATTGTTTTGTTTTCTGTAAGGTAAATTTTGCTTTGTCCATAAAATTGCAACAATTTTCCTGTGGTAATAAAGCATCCTTTTATTTGTTTGTTTGTTTGTATGTTGAGAACACTACCTTCATACACGCTATTTTCGTCGCAGATATAATGGATGATGTTATACTTGGTCTTGATGTTATGAACCAAAAGAAGTTTATCCTTGACATACCTCAACGAGTCCTCCGTACGAAAAATGAAGAAATAGTTACGAACCTGTCACGAAGAAATAATTCCACTATCCGAGAAGTGGTTTTGCTAGAAGATACTACCTTACCTGCCTGTTCGGAATGTGTAGTAAAAGCGACGCTTGATAATTTTGAGGAAGAAGTAATCTTATTCGAACCAGTTCAGGAGTGTCCACTACATGCGAAGGGAATTTTACCAGCAAGAACCTTAACTCATTGCAGAGCAAACATGATGTTTGTCAAAATGATCAGAAGCTGGAACTACTTTACCTAAGGTACTCCAAGACCTGGTGAAATCGCCACATTTACTGAATAAGGTTCAGATGACCAAGTTGGAAGAACTTTTGAGAATAAATCAAAATGTTTTCTCTCTGTCTGACAGCGACTTAGGAAAAACTAACATAGTTCGACATCGAATTAATACTGGTGATGCAGCGCCGATAAAACACTCTCCAAGACGAATACCTTTGGCAAAGCGACATGAAGTTAATCAGATGCTTAAGGATATGGAAAAACAAGACATTATAGAACCATCTCAAAGTCCATGGTCGTCACCAGTAGTCTTAGTTAAGAAGAAAGATGGCTCAACCAGATTCTGCGTCGACTTCCGCAGGCTCAATGACGTCACAAGGAAAGATAGCTTTCCCTTACCAAGAATTGACGATACCTTGGACACTTTAACAGGATCAAAATGGTTCTCGACCTTGGACTTGAAAAGTGGTTATTGGCAAGTTAAGCTTTATCCAGATGATCAAGAAAAGATAGCGTTTTCTACTGGGACTGGACTGTGGCAATTTAAAGTTATGTCTTTTGGATTATGCAACGCCCCAGCAACTTTTGAACATTTAGTGGAACTGACATTACATGGAATGACATGGGAAATATGTCTAGTATATTTAGATGACATCATTATTCTTGGGAAAACATTTGATGGTCATTTAAAGAATATTGAAGCTGTTTTCCAGAAACTGGGAATATCTGGCTTAAAACTCAGTCCCAAAAAGTGCCAGTTTTTTCAAAAAGAAGTGAAATATCTAGGCCTTGTAATTACCGAACATGGAGTAAAAACCGATCCTGAGAAGACTGAAACCAATTCAAAATTGGCCAATACCAAAGAACAGACATGAACTAAGGAGTTTTCTGGGCCTTTGTACGTACTACAGACGATTTATAAAAGGTTTTGCTAATATCGCTAGACCATTACATTGATTTACTGAAAGCAGTCACAGCTATGTATGGACCCAAAACTGTGGAGAAGCATTTAACAACTTGAAGCAAGCCTTGTGTAATCCTCCAGTGTTGTCATATCCTGAGCCATCCCAGATGTTTATTGTAGACACCGATGCCAGCAATGCCGCTATTGGTGGTATTTTGTCACAAGTACAAAACGGCGAAGAAAAAGTAATAGCCTATTTCAGCAAGGTTCTTTATAAATCTGAACGCAACTATTGTGTGACAAGGAAAGAACTACTGGCTATTGTTAAAACATTGGAGAACTTTCATAAATACTTGTATGGGCAAAAATTGCTTTTAAGGGCGGATCATGCATCACTCAAATGGTTGCTACAATTTAAGAATCCCAAAGGACAAATAGCCAGGTGGTTGCAGCGCCTACAGGAAATATGACTTTAAAGTTGAACATCGCAAAGGGTTAAATCATAAAAATGCTGATTCTTTATCAAGAAGACCATGCCCAGAAAGTTGTGAGCATTGCAACAGACACGAGGAAAGAGTTTCATTGCCGAAGAACAGCACTTCAAAGCTCTCCAGAGTGGGACTCTAAAATATTATCCAAAGATCAGCAAGAAGACCCAGATATTGGCCCTATAATTAAACTGAAATTAGAAAATTCACCAAGACCTTGTTACCAAGAAATTGCACCCAAATCCCAGAAATTTTAAGGATCCTGGGCTTTATGGGACTCTTTGGTGATAAAAGACGGCCTGTTAAAAAAAAATCTGGGAAAGTTCTGATGGCAAAAATAACAAATACCAAACTATTTTGCCCTCAAAGTGAATTCCTGAAGTGTTGCAAGCCGTACATAACGATGTAGGCGGAGGACATTTTGGTGTTATGAAGACTCTTGAAAAAGTTCGAGAAAGGTTTAATTGGTTAGGAAGTCGTACAGATGTAAAAGATTGGTGCCGAAACTGCGAAGACTGCACCGGCAGTAAAGGACCCCAAACTTGTACTAGTGGCAAAATGAAGCAGTACAACGTGAAGTAGATTAAGAAATATACACGAAATGCAAAAATTGATATTCATAGTGCAATTTATGATTTATACACGTCAAAGACTAACATAATCCTTCAGAAACTTTTTAATATTATAGACTAAAAAATATCATCATCACTTAAAAAGTCCTCATCTTTTGAGTCGTCCTCAAATGGCGCAATGATCATTGGTGCTATTTGGACATCTAGAACTCGTTCTTGATTCCACCAATCCGATATTAATTTCTCCGTATGTTTCACAGATTTCTTCCAGTACTCCGGCGTAATATAATTTAATGAATCTTGCCAAACAATTTGCACTTCATCTGATGTAAGACCATCGTTCACGTCTTTTTCGTAATATGATTTTGCCCCAGCCCATATTAATTCTATTGCGTTAAACTGGCAGTGGTATGGCGGCAGTCGTAAAACCTCATATCTATTTTCCCGTAATATTTCATCTACGGCATATATGGCTGGTTTTTTAAAAGATTTTACCATTAAAAGAAGTTCTAGTTTCAGCATATTGGGTAAAGGATTTTGTTTTTGTTTTATTAGGCAGTCATAAATATCACTTTTCTTCCAGAATGAAGTAGGTTCTTGATTTAGGATTCTTGAATGATAAGATGCATTGTCCAGAATGAGTAAAGATGGAGCATCTAAATTTGGAATCAGTTGTTCCTTGAACCACTTTTCAAACGGTTTACAGTCCATATTATCATGGTAGTCCATACTTTTGGATGTTGAAGAAAACAGTAAACTTGCACCTGGGAGAAATCCTGTTGAAGAACCTGCATGGAAAATGATGAACCGTTTTCCCGTCCCACATCCCTTTTTTCTCTTGACACTTTTTACAGACTCATCCTGCCAAGATTTCGAACCACTTCCATTAGAAAATATCCAAGTCTCGTCTAAAAATACCACTTTTCTAAATTTTGAATTAATATTTTCCATGTATTTCTTTAAAAACTGGATACGCTGACTTGCTATATGTGGCAACTCGCATAAAAATCTTCGATTACAGTCCTTTTTATATAGAAAACGCAACATTTTTATTAATTTTGACAACGACTTTAGTCCAATTTCCAATATGCCTCAATTTTTAAAACCTTGTTTTAAAACTTGAAGGTTTATATTAGTATTTGATGTGTATAAATCGTAAATTGCATTACGAACATCCATTTTTACATGATCACTTAAGTCTTCTGTCTTTGGCTTTTGTACACTTCTTAATTTTCTTCGGTAGTAAATTATGCCTTTTTTCATGCACATTTTTCTGCACAGTCCTTATACCGATTCCCAGAGCTTTTGCTACTGTCTCCTGGATATTGGCTGGTGAATTTTCATTTTCGTAATATTCTATTAGATTTAATACCATTTTTTTCGCTTGTGGATGCAAAAAACCTGAAAATTGTTTTCTATTACTCATTTTGTCACTGACTTGTCAAACTGACTTTGAAGTGACATCGCTCAAAGATTTTTGCAACTGATGGTATTTATATGTTTATCCTTTTTTTCATATGAAAATATCATAAGTCTATCTAATTCATCTTCCGGATTTTATGCGGAAGATATGATAACACTGCGTTTAACTATACGGATTATGCCAACCAGGTTAGTAAACGCCTCAGAGAAATCCATGAAGAAGTCCACCATAAATTACAGATAGAAAGCGATAGAATAAAGTCACGTTATGATCTACGAGCCAATCACACTGGATTTACAGTCGGTAAAAGTTTGGTTATACAATCCAAAAAGAACTAAGGGACGCTCGCCGAAGTTGTAGAAATCATGGGAAGGCCCGTATCGTGTGGTGACCCGACTGAATGACTTGGTATACCGGATTCAGAAAAGCCCTCGTGCAAAAATGAAAGTGGTGCATCTCCATCGATTAGACTGTTACCAAGATACCGAAAATGTTTGATCGGGACGATCAACTCTGGGAAGAAGGCAATGTTACGAATTTAGCCCTAGTTACAGATTTGTTAAGATTTAGATGAATTTATTTATTGTTTGTTATTTTATTGAAGTAGACTTACCTTAATTTTTATCCATGTAATGACTATGATATTAATTCGTCTCACCCTGTAGTATTTAGATTATTCTAGAGTTTTCTAGATCGTTCCATCCTTTTCTATAACCGCGCCGTGAGGCCACATTTTGATTCAGTTGAGTTTGAGATTTCAAAGTGTAAACAAGTAGACAGTGACAAGTTTAGGGTTACCTTAGTTACGAGTATTATGTATAACCAGTTTTTACCTGTACTACCTGTAAGCTGTGTTTTGAAAATAAACGGAGTGCATTCAAAGATTACGTGTTTGGTTTTCTTTTTCGTGCTTATGTATAGCTGTGGAAACATTTTTTGTTTACCCATTTAGTCTATTTGATAGGTCTGGTGTGGTTATGCCTATATATTTTTTGCCGCAGTTTTGGTGTTTTACTTTTTAGTGGTATATATAAAGATTTAGGCGAATTGTTAGATTTGTGGCATACGGTTATGTCGTGTTTAGCAAGACTGTGTTTAATCTTTTCAGAAAGTCCTTCAGTATATGGTAAAGATATGTATGTGGTGGTGTTATTGTTGTTGCGATTATTTACTATATATTTTGTGCCATTGTAAAATTTGTATGTGCCTCGTGTTACAATTCGTTTGATGGCTTTTGGAGGGAAATGTTTCTTTAATACAGCGGCTTTAGCTTTATTTAAAGTGTCAACTCGATATATAGGGGATGTTAGTGTTAACGCACGGATGACTATTCCTATCATTACGGAGTCTTTTGCTATCACTTTCTATATAGGAAGTAAATTGTAATTTTGGATGAAAATTATTAAAAAAGACAATTTCCTTTGTTTCATTTTTTGGAATTGTTAATAAACAATCGCCTATCTTTTAAAAGACAATTTTGGTAGATTGGTCTTTTGTAACACTGCCTCTTTTAGATATTCCATTACTCAATAGTGGAAGAGATTGGTAAAACCATTGCACATCCGTCAAGTTGTTGGTAGTAATTATCTTTGTATCGTAAATAGTTGTTTAAAAGAATCAGGTCTATCCCTTTGAGGAATTCTGTGGAAGTGAAAGTTCTGTAATTCTTTATTTGATCCCACTTTTCCTTAATAATTTGTTTCAAAAGTACAGTCGGAATGTTTGTATAGAAAGATATTAAGTCTAAGGAGATAAGTTGGAAATTATTTTGTGTTTTAATGGTGTCTATATATCTTTTAAATTTAAACGAATCTTTAATATAATAATTATTTTTACTTGTAATTTTGTAAAATGGTGACTAAATATAGGAAACAATAGGTCTCATAGGAATGCCTGGTTTGATATCCATTATTACAATCTTGTTACTTTTGTCTGGCTTTAAAACTGTTATTTGTGGGTTTGTTTTTAGAAAACTGTTTACATTTTCTTGCTTGCTTTGATAGTTTCTTTTGAGTTTTGTTTTGTTATATTTTTTGATATATAATTTTAATTTTATGGTTGGTAATGACATTAACAATCTTTGACCGAATGCCTGCTTTTTGGTTGGATGATTTATTATAAATAGCTGACTCGATAGAACCAATCTAATCTACTAATGATAAATTGCATTCTTCACTAACAGGTAGAGAAAATTTTTCACCTAGTGCCAGTATTTCTGCAATTTCGTTTGGAATATGCGCTCAAGATACTTACTTGTAAAACATATATGTATAGTATGCAAATTTGAGAATTTTGTAATACTATACATATATGTTTTACAAGTAAGTACCTTGAGAGCAAATTTTCCGTTGTCATTAATAACACTAAATTAAAAAGTCTAAATCTCCCAATCACAGAACCAACAAAATCTATTAATAACCTCAGTAAAAGTTTACACAATGATAAAAATAAAATAAAAAATATTCTATCACACAAAACTCTGAATATATTTCTAAACCTTCAACAACAAAAGGCAGAAAGTATTTCCAAACAAAAAAATAAAAATAAATTCCATAATTTATGTTAAAACACACTGACCAACAACACTAAAATCTCAGATACGTAGATTCCAATTTTCTCTACTTGTTAGTGAAGAATGCAATTTACCAGCAATATATTACATTGCTTTTTCAAGTCAGCTATTTATAATAAACCATTGGGACAGAGATTGTTAATATCATTACCAACCATAAAATTAAAATAAGACACACACAAAAATACAGCAAAAAAAACTCAAAGGAACTTCTCATCGACAAAAACACATAAAAAAATTAGATTTGATTCGACGAAATCTCTTCAATCCAAAAAAGAAGCCAAATTATTAAAAATAGATAATTCTATTCCACCAAAATTCTATTGAATGCCTAAGCTTCACAAACCAGGCATTCCTATGAGATCTATTATTTCCGATATTTAGTCACCATTTTAAAAACTTTCAAGCTTCTTACCAAATTGTTTATCAAAAATTACAGGTACAGATGATTATTATAATAAAAATTCGTTTAAACTTAAAATGTTTATAGATACCATTAAAATACCAAGTAGATAATTTCCCACTCGTCTCCCTAGACGTAATATCTTTGTACTTTAACATTCCGACTGAACTGATATAAATTATTAAGGAAAAGTGGTTAAGGAAAAACCTGGTCCTCCCGCTACCTTAATTACAGCTTAGACCATCCAAAATATCATAAAAATTCCGTAATAATAAAATTAGTCGACCATGTTCTAACACAAACATCACCTATATACCGTGTTGACATTTTAAATAAATTTAAAGTAACTCTCTAAGAAAACCATTAGACTTTAAAAGCCATCGAACGAATTATAAAAAGAAGAAGGTAAAGAATGTACAACGGCACAAAACATCGTAAATAATCGCAACAACAACACCACTATGTACATCTTTGCCATACATTGAAGGACTTTCTGCAAAAAAGATTAAACATATTCTTGCTATATGGCATAGTTTACAGCAATCACTGCTTAAAGTGATAGAGTTTACAATACCTTTGAGAATGTTCCTTAAGCCGTTCTCACGCTTGGCAGATGCTGCATCAGCATTCAGATTTATATAAATAGATCCAAATGGTAAATAGTTATTATGTTAGTCTAATTATTGAAGTATTTTTATTAGAGTACATAAATTTTCTTAAAAAGTGAATTTTGAAAAGTTATTATAACAATTGGCGCAGTCGATAGGATCTGTCTAACGCTGTCAGAACAAGAGTTTTGTTTAACTGGTAGCGGCGAATTCCAATCCCTAAACAGAAACATGACTAATCGCACTCACTTGGCCGAAACTCCGGAAAGAACACGCAGTGAAGCCTCTGGTAGTCTACGCTAAGAACACGACGATGAAAGTACTCCTGTTGTAAGCTAATTAATCATTTCGCTATTATTGATTTTATTGTGTTATTTACTTATTGAAACTGTTCGATTTTCCAAATATGTTCCCTGAATTCCTTACTGATTTTAATTAATTTTTACTTTACATTTAAATTTTTATTTATGTTTCAATAAGCCAAATTAGTTTTTCAAAATGCCTGATTCAACTGAAATAACTCTATTTAATCATATCATATATTATATCATCAATAATTTTTCTTTAATTCCAGAATTTGAAAGTGATCAAATCTTTTTGGGAACATTTTTAAATGCGTGGGATTGTGCATACAATATGGTCACTACTACCCAAAAAACTCGGTTAGCTATTCACATTAAAAATAAACTTAGGGTAGAGCTGCACAGCTCGTTATTTCTAGAAATCCAGGCTCATATTTGGAAATAAAACAATTGCTTAACCTACACTTCTCTAATACAAGACTTGCAACGACATAAGCAATTATCAAATGAATCACCCCTTACCTTCTTTAACCGTCTTCAAGTGCTAAATGCAAAAATGCATGCAAATATTCAAAAATCAATTAGCCTTAGTACTGACCAATCATACAACTCAAAGTGCTCTCATAGAGACTATGGCCTTCAATACTTTATTAACAGAGCTCGATGTATGTATATACTAAAAATGCGCTTTCACACACCTTTATCAAAAGTTCTTGGCCGGAAAAGATATATGTAGAATAGCAGAAATATAAAATTTCTGCAGGTGCAAAACGGCCTAGAAGAAGAATTGCTTTCGATTATGTCACACATCTGAAATAACAGATTGTTCGATATTACAAAATCGAAAACGAAACGTCTATCATACTGGAACAGTACTACATGCTAAGTATAACACTTAGCGCCACCTATTGGGGCTCCGGTATATTTGGCGAAGTATGCACTAGCACCATCATGCGGAGAGTAGATACTAAATCAGTAATTATTGATTGATTGATCAGATCTCCCTGGATACAAGCCTGCCTGATGAGGGTAAAGGCCCAGAAATCATGATCGCAGGAGGGTACCCTGTGACATAATCGAAAGCAATTCTTCTTGTAGGCCGTTTTGCACCTGCAGAAATTATATATTTCTGCTATTCTATATATATATATATATATATATATATATATATATATATATATATATATATATATATATATATATATATATATATATATATATATATATATATATATATATATATATATATATATATATATATATATATATATATATATATATATATATATATATATATATATATATATATATATATATATATATATATATATATATATATATATATATATATATATATATAATATATATATATATATATAGAGAGTGCGCGAAAGGAGTGGTCATCCCCACTTCTGGTTCCGAAAAAGAAATGATGCAAGTGAAGAAAAAAGGGCTAGCCTAGTGATTGACTACGGATTGGTAAATAAAAACCTCACTGATCACATATGACCTTTAGCTAACATTGTCGAAATTCTAGATTCTCTTTCAGGAGCAGTATATTTTGTTTGTTTAGTCCTAAGTCAAGGCTATACTATCAGGTAGAGTTAAGCAAAGAAAGCCAAACGTATACAGGTTTAACTGCAGATCGTGGACAATGGCAGATGAAAAGATTGCCTATGAGCTTAAAAACAGCCGCAGCGCTTTCTCAAAGTTAATGACAGTAGCCCTGGCGGGTTTAAATTATGAAAAATGTTTTGTTTATCTTGATGATCTTGTAGGTTTCGCTAGAAACTTAACGCAGCACAATAAAAATCTTATGAAAGTTTTTTCTAGACTTAGAAAAGTTAATTTAAAATTAAACCATTAAAATGCGAATTTTAGAAAAAACCACTTCTGTATTTAGGACATATTCTCTCAGATGGTGGTATCTTGCCTGACCAGATAAGGTAAAAGTTTTAAAAAATGATCCAGTGCCTGAAAATGCAGACGAAGTAAAGAGATTGGTAGCTTTCACAAATTACTATAGAAATCTGTTGCTTTAAACAAATTTAGTAGAAAGTAAACAAGATTCGAATGGACAGAAGAAAGCGAAAAATCTTTTAATTCTCTTAAACACACAATATCCTATATGGATTACCCGGATTTTTTCAGCTGAAAATAAGTTAGTGTTGCAAACTGACGCTTCGAATGTTTTGTCAAACAAAAATACTAAAAAACAGAAGTTAACTATTCAGTCATTCAAAGAGAACTTTGGGCAGTAAAATATTTGCGACCTAATTTATACGGACGACATTTAAAAATTTTAACAGACTATTGACCGTTATTATATTTATTCACTTACTAGTCGTTTAACAAAATTTAGGTTAGGATTTGAAGAATATGATTTTTATGTTCAATATATAAAAGGGAAAGAGAATGTAACAGCCGATTGTCTTTTGAGAGTAGTGGTAATATCTAGTGAGTTAAAAAGTATGAATTTTTGTATACTTATGTTCTTTTATTATACTTTAGTTGGGTTGTCATACCAATATATTTCATAGCGCATAGGTCTAAACAAGGAATTTCATATACGAGGTTGGATTTGTATTTCAGGAATTTTGGTTTTTAATTTTGGCGTTGGGATTGATGACACACAATTATGACATATTTTTCTAAGATATGTTTTAATTTTTCAGATAATTGAGATTTGTATGGCATTGCAATGAATTTTTTTTGACTCTTATCTTGTCTTACGTTTTTGTTTTGATTAATATAATAGATATAAGTCCTGTGGTTGAGAATTTTTTTTATCAGTTTTTCCGGGAAATGATTAGCAATCAAGGTCTCTTTAACTTTATTAAGGGCTTCAGGACGGTATTTTGGTGATGTTAAAGATATCGCACGGTCAGCTAGACCAATCACAACACTTCTTTTTTGTTTGTGTGGATAGTGAGAAGTGAAATTAAGATATCATCCAGACCAAGTTAATTTTGTATATCATTTAGTTTTTAAATTATTTTTTTTTCGTCTAATTATAATAAGGTTAATAAAATTTATTTTGTTTTCTGTTTCAACTTCAAGAGTGAACTGAAATTTCGGGTGGAAATTATTGAATGCTAAAAGTAGTTCTTCTGTTTTATTTTCTATTTTTATATCTCTTATAAAAGTAATATTAAAATTCAATTTTTCGAAAATTTCCTCTTCTAGGTATTTCATAACTGTTTGCGCGATTGTAGAAGAAATAGGTGAGCCCTTAGCACATCCATCAAATTGTTGATAAAGTTGGTTTTTGTATTGAAAATAATTATTTGACATTATAAGTTTTAAGGCTTCTAACAATTCCACCTGAGAGTTGTAATTTTTTTTTTAAATATTCCATTTGCCTTTTATAGACTAACTATGAGTTCATTTGATATGTTATCATCCACACAAACAAAAAAGAAGTGTTGTGATTGGTCTAGCTCACCATGCCATGTATTTAACATCACCAGAACACCGTCCTGAAGCCGTCAATAATGTTAAGGAGACCATAATTGCTAATCATTTTCCCGAAAAACTAATAAAAAAATTATCAAACAAAGCACTTGTATATATTATATATCAAAACAAAAACGTAAGACAAGATAATGCCCAAAAAAAATATATTGCAATGCCATACACATCTCAATTATCCGAAAAATCAAAACATATCTTAGGAAAATATGACATAATTGTGTGTCATAAAGCCCAAAGCCTGATAGGCTCTTTATTGACAAAATTAAAAACCAAATTTTCTAAAAAAAAAAGAAATCCAATCCAATCCGTATATGAAATTCCTTGTTTAAACCTATGCCCTATGAAATATATTGGTATGACAACCCAACTCTTAGAACATAGAATAAAAGGACATAAGTATACAAAGAACGCATCCAGTGCATTACACAAACATGAAAAAAGCACAAAATACGAATTTATTTTTTCTGAAACCAAAATCATAGATGAAGGTAGCCTATACCAGAATTTGATTATTAAAGAAATGATTCATTAAAAAAAAAATGCAGTAAATGACAAACTTCGTCTAAGCCATTATTTTTAAAATGTAGTATAACATTGTGAATGTCTGATTCTACTCTAAGGTTTAAATTAAAAAATGGCAAAAAATTATCTTTAAATTCCTCAAAAAAAAACGTACTACGATAAGAACACCTTTTTACCTAAAACTGTGCTATGAGTTGCCTGGTAAACCACTAACTTGCTACCTATCATTCAAATATAAATAAACAATCAACACGTATTTTTCGAGGTATGTAACCTTATTTTATATTATTATAATTAGACCACTAAATGTTTTTTAAATTAATTGTAGATAGGTAAGGAAAGCCATATATACCAAAAAAAAAAATAATAAAGGAATGAGCAATTTTTGAGAAAGCCTACTATGATAGGCGAAACGTCAAGTTAATCCCATTGTTTGATTTTGCAAATAAACCTATACCCAAGAAAGAAGTCCAATTAATATATACCGGGTTTAAGAAACAAATTGAATAATAATATAACAAGGGTACCGAACTGTATTTCACTGATATGACGTTCCTTCAAAAAATTGAAAAAACTTATTGATTTTTATGTGCTGATATACTTAAAGAAATATCTACCCCAAACACGAAATTAGTAAAGCAAAAAATAGAAGAATTTTCCTATTAAGAAGCAAACATACAGGCGTCTCGCCAACTTTTTTAAATTTCAGTGTTTCCCACATTGTGTTCACAGGTACGTACCTCGAAAATAAATTTGATGATATTATAAATAGCACAAAGGTAAAAATTTTAAATCTATGTATAACTGAAACAACGAAAGTTATAAATAAATTAAATAATCTCCTTCAACAAAAAATTAACGCAGTTAAATCAATAATTCCAATTGAAGTTTTTAATAAATTCATGAGGTTTGAAAACATTAAATATGAAAAATGATTCAATTCTGTTAAACCAAAAAATAAAAAAAAATTTTCTAAATTAATATCGGTCACTGAAAAAAATGACATACAAATAAATACATTTTCATGGTTAGACAACATCTCTAACACAGATAATCCTAACGATGTCGCAGAAGTTCTTGCTTTAGGCGAAAACTTCTCGCTTCCTGTTCAGAATGAAAAAAGCTTACCTTTAACAGAATATATATCCTGCGTAGAAACAGCTATACAAGATAAACCGAATGAAATAAAAGATAGTATAAGGTCAGACGTAGTAAATATAATAACCAATCACAAAATAAAAATTAAACATAAAAAAAATAAAATTACCAATTTTCAAAAACGAATACAGAAACAACATAATAAAACAAGGCAATTCATTAAAGATAATCCTCAAATAACCATACTTAAACCAGATAAATGCAGTAAAACCGCTATAATGAATACTACTGATTATGACACAAAAATGAATCAGCTCTTAAAAGATACCAGCACCTATAAACTTTTAAAGAATGACCCAACTAAAATCCTTCAAAACAAAATAATATTTTTGTAAAAAAACTCTTATACAAAAATCTATTAACTGACGCGGAAGCTAAAAATTTGTCAATTCATAATGCAGTCACGCCTAAAATATATGGCCTACCCAAATTGCATAAACTTAACATTCCCCTCAGGCCTATAGTTTCATGTATTCAATCTCCTTTCTACAAGCTCTCAAAGTATTTGTCAAAATGTTTGTCAAATATCACAGGTAAAAACACTTATTACATAAAAGACTCATTTTCATTTAAACATTTTCTAGATACAGTAATAATACCACCAAATTCAAAGTTAATATCACTAGATGTAATTTCTTTGTATATTAATATACCAAATGAACTCATAGTTAGTGCTATAAAAGACAAATGGAATATTTTAAAAAATTTTACAAATCTAACTAAGCCTGAATTCTTAGAGAAGCCTTACATCTTATAATGTCAAATAATTATTTTCAGTACAAAAACCAATTTTATCAACAACTTGATGGATGTGCTATAGGCTCACCTATTTCCTCTACACTCGCACAAATAAGTTATGGAATACCTAGAAGAGGAAGTTCTGGAAAAATTGAATTTTAATATTACTTTTTTTAAGAGATATGTGGATGATTGTTTAGCATCAGTTCCAGAAAATAAAAGAACTACTTTTCGCATTCAATAATTTCCATCCGAAACTTCAGTTCACTGTTGAAGTTGAATCAGAAAACAAAATAAATTTTCTCGACCTTACTATAATAAGACAAAAAGAAAATAATTTATAAACTAAATGGTTTACAAAAGAAACTTGGTCTGGACGATATCTTAATTTCAATTCCCGCCATCCATACAAACAAAAAAGAAGTGTTGTGATTGGTCTAGTTGACCGTGCCATATCTTTAACGTCACCAGAATACCGTCCTGAAGCCCTTAATAAAGTTAAAGAGACCTTGAATGCAAATCATTTCCCAGAAAAACTTATAAAAAAAAATCAAACAAAGGACGTACATATATTATACCAACCATAACGAAAACGTAAGACAAGATAATACGCAAAAAAATATATTGCAGTGCCATACACATCTCACTTATCTGAAAAATTAAAACATATCTTAGGAAAATATAACATAATTGTGTGTCATAAAGCCCAGAACCTGATAGGCTCCCTATTTACAAAATTAAAAACTAAAATTCCCAAAAATAAAAAAATATGAAATTCCTTGTTTAAACTGCCCTATGAAATATATTGGTATGACAACCCAACTTTTAGAAAATGGAATAAAAGGGCATAAGTATACAAAGAATGCCTCCACTGCATTACACAAACATGAAAAAAGCACAAAACACGAATTTAATTTTTCTGGAACCAAAATCATAGATGGAGATAACCTGAATCAGAAATTAATTATCAAACAAATGATTCACATAAAAAAAGAAAAAAATGCAGTAAATAACAAACAAGACATAAAAAATTTAAGTCAAATATACCACAATTTGATATATTAGTATAGTTTTAACTTCGTCTAAGCCATTATTTTTAAAATGTAGTATATCATTGTGAATATGAATGTCTGATTCTACTCTAAGGTTTAAATTAAAAAATAGCAAAAAATTATCTTTAAATTCCTCAAAAAAAACGCACTACGATAAGAACACCTTTTTACCTAAAACTGAGCCATGAGCTGCCTGGTAAACCACTAACTTGCTACCTATCATTCAAATATAAATAAACAATCAACATGTATTTTTCGAGGTATGTAACCTTATTTTATTAATTTTGTAAAAATTATTGTCAATAGTATAAAATTTTAAATCAGTTTTAGAAAAATTGTAAATGTCATTTTATAATTAGACCACTAAATGTTTTTTAAATTAATTTTAGATAGGTAAGGAAAGCCATATATACCAAAAAAAAAATAATAATAAAGGAATGAGCAATTTTTGAGAAAGCCTACTATGACAGGCGAAACGTCAAGTTAATCCCATTGTTTAATTTTGCAAAGAAAGAAGTCCAATTAATATATACCGGGTTTAAGAAACAAATTGAATAATAATATATACAAGGGTACCGAACTGTATTTCACTGATATGACGTTCCTTCAAGAAATTGAAACAACTTATGGATTTTTATGTGCTGATATACTTAAAGAAATATCTACCACAAACACGAAATTAGTAAAGCAAAAAAATAGAAGAATTTTCCTATTAAGAAGCAAACATACAGGCGTCTTGCCAACTTTTTTAAATTTCAATGTTTCCCACATTGTGTTCACAGGTACGTACCTCGAAAATAAATTTGATGATATTATAAATAGCACAAAGGTAAAAATTTTAAATCTATGTATAACTGAAACAACGAAAGTTATAAATAAATTAACTAATCTCCTTCAACAAAAAATTAACGCAGTTAAATCAATAATTCCAATTGAGGTTTTTAATAAATTCATGAGGTTTGAAAACATTAAATATGAAAAATTATTCAATTCTATTAAACAAAAAAATAAAAAAAAACTTTCTAAATTAATATCGGTCACTGGAAAAATGACATACAAATAAATACATCCTCATGGTTAGACAACATCTCTAACACAGATATTCCTAACGATGTCGCAGAAGTTCTTGCTTTAGGCGAAAACTTCTCGCTTCCTGTTCAGAACGAAAAAAGCTTACCTTTAACAGAATATATATCCTGCGTAGAAACAGCTATACAAGATAAACCAAATAAAATAAAAGATAGTATAAGGTCAGACGTAGTAAATATAATTACCAATTATAAAATAAAAATTAAACATAAAAAATATAAAATTACCAATTTTCAAAAACGAATACAGAAACAACATAATAAAACAAGGCAATTCATTAAAGATAATCCTCAAATAACCATACTTAAACCAGATAAATGCAGTAAAACCGTTATAATGAATACTACTGATTATGACACAAAAATGAATCAGCTCTTAAAAGATACCAGCACCTATAAACTTTTAAAGAATGACCCAACTAACATCTTTCAAAACAAAAATAATATTTTTGTAAAAAAACTCTTATACAAAAATCTATTAACTGACGCGGAAGCTAAAAATTTGTCAATTCATAATGCAGTCACGCCTAAAATATATGGCCTACCCAAATTGCATAAACTTAACATTCCCCTCAGGCCTATAGTTTCATGTATTCAATCTCCTTTCTACAAGCTCTCAATGTATTTGTCAAAATGTTTGTCAAATATCACAGGTAAAAACACTTATTACATAAAAGACCCATTTACATTTAAACATTTTCTAGATACAGTAACAATACCATCAAATTAAAAGTTAATATCACTAGATGTAATTTCTTTGTATATTAATATACCAAATGAACTCATAGTTAGTGCTATAAAAGGCAAATGGAATATTTTAAAAAAATTTACAACTCCAACTCAGCCTGAATTCTTAGAAGCTTTACATCTTATAATGTCAAATAATTATTTTCAATACAAAAACCAATTTTATCAACAACTTGATGGATGTGCTATGGGCTCACCTATTTCCTCTACAATCGCACAAATAGTTATGGAATACCTAGAAGAGGAAGTTCTTGAAAAATTGAATTTTAATATTACTTTTTTTAAGAGATATGTGGATGATTGTTTAGCATCAGTTCCAGAAAATAAAAGAACTACTTTTCGCATTCAATAATTTCCATCCAAAACTTCAGTTCACTCTTGAAGTTGAATTAGAAAACAAAATAAATTTTCTCGACCTTACTATAATAAGACAAAAAGAAAATAATTTAAAAACTAAATGGTTTACAAAAGAAACTTGGTCTGGACGATATCTTAATTACAATTCCCGCCATCCATACAAACAAAAAAGAAGTGTTGTGATTGGTCTAGTTGACCATGCCATATCTTTAACGTCACCAGAATACCGTCCTGAAGCCTTTAATAAAGTTAAAGAGACCTTGAATGCAAATCATTTCCCAGAAAAACTGATAAAAAAAAATATCAAACAAAGGACGTACATATATTATAACAATCATAACGAAAACGTAAGACAAGATAATACGCAAAAAAATATATTGCAGTGCCATACACATCTCAATTATCTGAAAAATTAAAACATATCTTAGGAAAATATAACATAATTGTGTGTCATAAAGCCCAGAACCTGATAGGCTCCCTATTTACAAAATTAAAAACTAAAATTCCCAAAAATAAAAAATCCAATCTCGTATATGAAATTCCTTGTTTAAACTGCCCTATGAAATATATTGGTATGACAACCCAACTTTTAGAAAATAGAACAAAAGGGCATAAGTATACAAAGAATACGTCCACTGCATTACACAAACATGAAAAAAGCACAAAACACGAATTTAATTTTTCTGAAACCCAAATCATAGATGGAGATAACCTGAATTAGAAATTAATTATCAAAGAAATGATTCACATAAAAAAAGAAAAAAATGCAGTAAATGACAAACGAGACATAAAAAATTTAAGTCAAATATACCACAATTTGATATTTTAGTATAGTTTTAACTTCGTCTAAGCCATTATTTTTAAAATGTAGTATATCATTGTGAATGTCTGATTCTACTCTAAGGTTTATATTAAAAAATAGCAAAAAATTATCTTTAAATTCCTCAAAAAAACGTACTACGATAAGAACACCTTTTTACCTAAAACTGTGCCATGAGTTGCCTGGCAAACCACTAACTTGCTAAATATCATTCAAATATAAATAAACAATCAACATGTATTTTTCGAGGTATGTAACCTTATTTTATTAATTTTGTAAAAATTATTGTCAATAGTATAAAATTTTCAATCAGTTTTAGAAAAATTGTAAATGTCATTTTATAATTAGACCACTTAATGTTATTTAAATTAATTTTAGATAGGTAAGGAAAGCCATATATACCAAAAAAAAAATAATAATAAAGGAATGAGCAATTTTTGAGAAAGCCTACTATGATAGGCGAAACGTCAAGTTAATCCCATTGTTTGATTTTGCAAATAAACCTATACCCAAGAAAGAAGTCCAATTAATATATACCGGATTTAAGAAACAAATTGAATAATAATATATACAAGGGTACCGAACTGTATTTTACTGATATGACGTTCCTTCAAGAAATTGAAACAACTTATGGATTTTTATGTGCTGATATACTTAAAGAAATATCTACCACAAACACGAAATTAGTAAAGCAAAAAAATAGAAGAATTTTCCTATTAAGAAGCAAACATACAGGCGTCTTGCCAACTTTTTTAAATTTCAATGTTTCCCACATTGTGTTCACAGGTACGTACCTCGAAAATAAATTTGATGATATTATAAATAGCACAAAGGTAAAAATTTTAAATCTATGTATAACTGAAACAACGAAAGTTATAAATAAATTAAATAATCTCCTTCAACAAAAAATTAACGCAGTTAAATCAATAATTCCAATTGAGGTTTTTAATAAATTCATGAGGTTTGAAAACATTAAATATGAAAAATTATTCAATTCTATTAAACAAAAAAATTAAAAAAAACTTTCTAAATTAATATCGGTCACTGAAAAAAATGACATACAAATAAATACATTCTCATGATTAGACATCTCTAAAACAGATATTCCTAACGACGTCGCAGAAGTTCTTGCTTTAGGCGAAAACTTCTCGCTTCCTGTTCAGAACGAAAAAAGCTTACCTTTAACACAATGTATATCCTGCGTAGAAACAGCTATACAAGATAAACCAAATGAAATAAAAGATAGTATAAGGTCAGACGTAGTAAATATAATTACCAATCATAAAATAAAAATTAAAAATAAAAAAAAAATAAAATTACCAATTTTCAAAAACGAATACAGAAACAACATAATAAAACAAGGCAATTCATTAAAGATAATTCTCAAATAACCATACTTAAACCAGATAAATGCAGTAAAACCGTTATAATGAATACTACTGATTATGACACAAAAATTAATCAGCTCTTAAAAGATACCAGCACCTATAAACTTTTAAAGAATGACCCAACTAAAATCCTTCAAAACAAAATAATATTTTTGTAAAAAAACTCTTATACAAAAATCTATTAACTGACGCGGAAGCTAAAAATTTGTCAATTCATAATGCAGTCACGCCTAAAATATATGGCCTACCCAAATTGCATAAACTTAACATTCCCCTCAGGCCTATAGTTTCATGTATTCAATCTCCTTTCTACAAGCTCTCAAAGTATTTGTCAAAATGTTTGTCAAATATCACAGGTAAAAACACTTATTACATAAAAGACTCATTTACATTTAAACATTTTCTAGATACAGTAATAATACCACCAAATTCAAAGTTAATATCACTAGATGTAATTTCTTTGTATATTAATATACCAAATGAACTCATAGTTAGTGCTATAAAAGACAAATGGAATATTTTAAAAAATTTTACAAATCTAACTCAGCCTGAATTCTTAGAGAAGCCTTACATCTTATAATGTCAAATAATTATTTTCAATACAAAAACCAATTTTATCAACAACTTGATGGATGTGCTATGGGCTCACCTATTTCCTCTACAATCGTACAAATAGTTATGGAATACCTAGAAGAGGAAGTTCTTGAAAAATTGAATTTTAATATTACTTTTTTTAAGAGATATGTGGATGATTGTTTAGCATCAGTTCCAGAAAATAAAAGAACTAGTTTTCGCATTCAATAATTTCCATCCGAAACTTCAGTTCACTCTTGAAGTTGAATCAGAAAACAAAATAAATTTTCTCGACCTTACTATAATAAGACAAAAAGAAAATAATTTAAAAACTAAATGGTTTACAAAAGAAACTTGGTCTGGACGATATCTTAATTTCAATTCCCGCCATCCATACAAACAAAAAAGAAGTGTTGTGATTGGTCTAGTTAACCGTGCCATATCTTTAACGTCACCAGAATACCGTCCTGAAGCCCTTAATAAAGTTAAAGAGACCTTGAATGCAAATCATTTCCCAGAAAAACTGATAAAAAAAATATCAAACAAAGGACGTACATATATTATACCAACCATAACGAAAACGTAAGACAAGATAATACGCAAAAAAATATATTGCAGTGCCATACACATCTCACTTATCTGAAAAATTAAAACATATCTTAGGAAAATATAACATAATTGTGTGTCATAAAGCCCAGAACCTGATAGGCTCCCTATTTACAAAATTAAAAACTAAAATTCCCAAAAATAAAAAATCCAATCTCGTATATGAAATTCCTTGTTTAAACTGCCCTATGAAATATATTGGTATGACAACCCAACTTTTAGAAAATGGAATAAAAGGGCATAAGTATACAAAGAATGCGTCCACTGCATTACACAAACATGAAAAAAGCACAAAACACGAATTTAATTTTTCTGGAACCAAAATCATAGATGGAGATAACCTGAATCAGAAATTAATTATCAAAGAAATGATTCACATAAAAAAAGAAAAAAATGCAGTAAATAACAAACAAGACATAAAAAATTTAAGTCAAATATACCACAATTTGATATATTAGTATAGTTTTAACTTCGTCTAAGCCATTACTTTTAAAATGTAGTATATCATTGTGAATGTGAATGTCTGATTCTACTCTAAGGTTTAAATTAAAAAATAGCAAAAAATTATCTTTAAATTCCTCAAAAAAAACGCACTACGATAAGAACACCTTTTTACCTAAAACTGTGCCATGAGCTGCCTGGTAAACCACTAACTTGCTACCTATCATTCAAATATAAATAAACAATCAACATGTATTTTTCGAGGTATGTAACCTTATTTTATTAATTTTGTAAAAATTAATGTCAATAGTATAAAATTTTAAATCAGTTTTAGAAAAATTGTAAATGTCATTTTATAATTAGACCACTAAATGTTTTTTAAATTAATTTTAGATAGGTAAGGAAAGCCATATATACCAAAAAAAAATAATAATAAAGGAATGAGCAATTTTTGAGAAAGCCTACTATGACAGGCGAAACGTCAAGTTAATCCCATTGTTTAATTTTGCAAAGAAAGAAGTCCAATTAATATATACCGGGTTTAAGAAACAAATTGAATAATAATATATACAAGGATACCGAACTGTATTTCACTGATATGACGTTCCTTCAAGAAATTGAAACAACTTATGGATCTTTATGTGCTGATATACTTAAAGAAATATCTACCACAAACACGAAATTAGTAAAGCAAAAAAATAGAAGAAGTTTCCTATTAAGAAGCAAACATACAGGCGTCTTGCCAACTTTTTTAAATTTCAATGTTTCCCACATTGTGTTCACAGGTACGTACCTCGAAAATAAATTTGATGATATTATAAATAGCACAAAGGTAAAAATTTTATATCTATGTATAACTGAAACAACGAAAGTTATAAGTAAATTAAATAATCTCCTTTAACAAAAAATTAACGCAGTTAAATCAATAATTCCAATTGAGGTTTTTAATAAATTCATGAGGTTTGAAAACATTAAATATGAAAAATTATTCAATTCTATTAAACAAAAAATTAAAAAAAAACTTTCTAAAATAATATCGGTCACTGAAAAAATGACATACAAATAAATACATCCTCATGGTTAGACAACATCTCTAACACAGATATTCCTAACGATGTCGCAGAAGTTCTTGCTTTAGGCGAAAACTTCTCGCTTCCTGTTCAGAACGAAAAAAGCTTACCTTTAACAGAATATATATCCTGCGTAGAAACAGCTATACAAGATAAACCAAATAAAATAAAAGATAGTATAAGGTCAGACGTAGTAAATATAATTACCAATTATAAAATAAAAATTAAACATAAAAAAAACAAAATTACCAATTTTCAAAAACGAATACAGAAACAACATAATAAAACAAGGCAATTCATTAAAGATAATCCTCTAATAACCATACTTAAACCAGATAAATGCAGTAAAACCGTTATAATGAATACTACTGATTATGACACAAAAATGAATCAGCTCTTAAAAGATACCAGCACCTATAAACTTTTAAAGAATGACCCAACTAACATCTTTCAAAACAAAAATAATATTTTTGTAAAAAAACTCTTATACAAAAATCTATTAACTGACGCGGAAGCTAAAAATTTGTCAATTCATAATGCAGTCACGCCTAAAATATATGGCCTACCCAAATTGCATAAACTTAACATTCCCCTCAGGCCTATAGTTTCATGTATTCAATCTCCTTTCTACAAGCTCTCAATGTATTTGTCAAAATGTTTGTCAAATATCACAGGTAAAAACACTTATTACATAAAAGACCCATTTACATTTAAACATTTTCTAGATATAGTAACAATACCATCAAATTAAAAGTTAATATCACTAGATGTAATTTCTTTGTATATTAATATACCAAATGAACTCATAGTTAGTGCTATAAAAGGCAAATGGAATATTTTAAAAAAATTTATAACTCTAACTCAGCCTGAATTCTTAGAAGCTTTACATCTTATAATGTCAAATAATTATTTTCAATACAAAAAACAATTTTATCAACAACTTGATGGATGTGCTGTGGGCTCACCTATTTCCTCTACAATCGCACAAATAGTTATGGAATACCTAGAAGAGGAAGTTCTTGAAAAATTGAATTTTAATATTACTTTTTTTAAGAGATATGTGGATGATTGTTTAGCATCAGTTCCAGAAAATAAAAAAACTACTTTTCGCATTCAATAATTTCCATCCAAAACTTCAGTTCACTCTTGAAGTTGAATTAGAAAACAAAATAAATTTTCTCGACCTTACTATAATAAGACAAAAAGAAAATAATTTAAAAACTAAATGGTTTACAAAAGAAACTTGGTCTGGACGATATCTTAATTACAATTCCCGCCATCCATACAAACAAAAAAGAAGTGTTGTGATTGGTCTAGTTGACCATGCCATATCTTTAACGTCACCAGAATACCGTCCTGAAGCCCTTAATAAAGTTAAAGAGACCTTGAATGCAAATCATTTCCCAGAAAAACTGATAAAAAAAATATCAAACAAAGGACGTACATATATTATAACAATCATAACGAAAACGTAAGACAAGATAATACGCAAAAAAATATATTGCAGTGCCATACACATCTCAATTATCTGAAAAATTAAAACATATCTTAGGAAAATATAACATAATTGTGTGTCATAAAGCCCAGAACCTGATAGGCTCCCTATTTACAAAATTAAAAACTAAAATTCCCAAAAATAAAAAATCCAATCTCGTATATGAAATTCCTTGTTTAAACTGCCCTATGAAATATATTGGTATGACAACCCAACTTTTAGAAAATAGAACAAAAGGGCATAAGTATACAAAGAATACGTCCACTGCATTACACAAACATGAAAAAAGCACAAAACACGAATTTAATTTTTCTGAAACCCAAATCATAGATGGAGATAACCTGAATTAGAAATTAATTATCAAAGAAATGATTCACATAAAAAAAGAAAAAAATGCAGTAAATGACAAACGAGACATAAAAAATTTAAGTCAAATATACCACAATTTGATATTTTAGTATAGTTTTAACTTCGTCTAAGCCATTATTTTTAAAATGTAGTATATCATTGTGAATGTCTGATTCTACTCTAAGGTTTATATTAAAAAATAGCAAAAAATTATCTTTAAATTCCTCAAAAAAAACGTACTACGATAAGAACACCTTTTTACCTAAAACTGTGCCATGAGTTGCCTGGCAAACCACTAACTTGCTAAATATCATTCAAATATAAATAAACAATCAACATGTATTTTTCGAGGTATGTAACCTTATTTTATTAATTTTGTAAAAATTATTGTCAATAGTATAAAATTTTAAATCAGTTTTAGAAAAATTGTAAATGTCATTTTATAATTAGACCACTAAATGTTATTTAAATTAATTTTAGATAGGCAAGGAAAGCCATATATACCAAAAAAAAAATAATAATAAAGGAATGAGCAATTTTTGAGAAAGCCTACTATGATAGGCGAAACGTCAAGTTAATCCCATTGTTTGATTTTGCAAATAAACCTATACCCAAGAAAGAAGTCCAATTAATATATACCGGATTTAAGAAACAAATTGAATAATAATATATACAAGGGTACCGAACTGTATTTTACTGATATGACGTTCCTTCAAGAAATTGAAACAACTTATGGATTTTTATGTGCTGATATACTTAAAGAAATATCTACCACAAACACGAAATTAGTAAAGCAAAAAAATAGAAGAATTTTCCTATTAAGAAGCAAACATACAGGCGTCTCGCCAACTTTTTTAAATTTTAATGTTTCCCACATTGTGTTCACAGGTACGTACCTCGAAAATAAATTTGATGATATTATAAATAGCACAAAGGTAAAAATTTTAAATCTATGTATAACTGAAACAACGAAAGTTATAAATAAATTAAATAATCTCCTTCAACAAAAAATTAACGCAGTTAAATCAATAATTCCAATTGAGGTTTTTAATAAACTCATGAGGTTTGAAAACATTAAATATGAGGTTTGAAAACATTAAATATGAAAAATTATTCAATTGTATTAAACAAAAAAATAAAAAAAAACTTTCTAAATTAATATCGGTCACTGAAAAAAATTACATACAAATAAATACATTCTCATGATTAGACATCTCTAAAACAGATATTCCTAACGACGTCGCAGAAGTTCTTGCTTTAGGCGAAAACTTCTCGCTTCCTGTTCAGAACGAAAAAAGCTTACCTTTAACACAATGTATATCCTGCGTAGAAACAGCTATACAAGATAAACCAAATGAAATAAAAGATAGTATAAGGTCAGACGTAGTAAATATAATTACCAATCATAAAATAAAAATTAAAAATAAAAAAAATAAAATTACCAATTTTCAAAAACGAATACAGAAACAACATAATAAAACAAGGCAATTCATTAAAGATAATCCTCAAATAACCATACTTAAACCAGATAAATGCAGTAAAACCGTTATAATGAATACTACTGATTATGACACAAAAATTAATCAGCTCTTAAAAGATACCAGTACCTATAAACTTTTAAAGAATGACCCAACTAACATCTTTCAAAACAAAAATAATACTTTTGTAAAAAAACCCTTATACAAAAATCTATTAACTGACGCGGAAGCTAAAAATTTGTCAATTCATAATGCAGTCACGCCTAAAATATATGGCCTACCCAAATTGCATAAACCTAACATTCCCCTCAGGCCTATAGTTTCATGTATTCAATCTCCTCAGAAAAACTGATAAAAAAAATATCAAACAAAGGACGTACATATATTATAACATTCATAACGAAAACGTAAGACAAGATAATACGGAAAAAAAATATATTGCAATGCCATACACATCTCAATTATCTGAAAAATGAAAACATATCTTAGGAAAATATAACATAATTGTGTGTCATAAAGCCCAGAACCTGATAGGCTCCCTATTTACAAAATTAAAAACTAAAATTCCCAAAAATAAAAAATCCAATCTCGTATATGGAATTCCTTGTTTAAACTGCCCTATGAAATATATTGGTATGACAACCCAACTTTTAGAAAATAGAAAAGGGCATAAGTATACAAAGAATGCATCCACTGCATTACACAAACATGAAAAAAGCACAAAACACGAATTTAATTTTTCTGAAACCAAAATCATTCATGGAGATAACCTGTATCAGAAATTAATTATCAAAGAAATGATTCACATAAAAAAAGAAAAAAATGCAGTAAATGACAAACAAAACATAAAAAATTAAAGTCAAATATACCACAATTTGATATTTTAGTATAGTTTTAACTTCGTCTAAGCCATTATTTTTAAAATGTAGTATATCATTGTGAATGTCTGATTCTACTCTAAGGTTTAAATTAAAAAATAGCAAAAAATTATCTTTAAATTCCTCAAAAAAAAACGTACTACGATAAGAACACCTTTTTACCTAAAACTGTGTCATGAGTTGCCTGGTAAACCAGTAACTTGCTACCTATCATTCAAATATAAATAAACAATCAACATGTATTTTTCGAGGTATGTAACCTTATTTTATTAATTTTGTAATAATTATTGTCAATAGTATAAAATTTTAAATCAGTTTTAGAAAAATTGTAAATGTCATTTTATAATTAGACCACTAAATTTTTTTTAAATTAATTGTAGATAGGTAAGGAAAGCCATATATACCAAAAAAAAAAAAAAAAAAAAAGGAATGAGCAATTTTTGAGAATATATATATATATATATATATATATATATATATATATATATATATATATATATATATATATATATATATATATATATATATATATATATATATATATATATATATATATATATATATATATATATATATATATATATATATATATATATATATATATATATATATATATATATATATATATATATATATATATATATATATATATATATATATATATATATATATATATATATATATATATATATATATATATATATATATATATATATATATATATATATATATATATATATATATATATATATATATATATATATATATATATATATATATATATATATATATATATATATATATATATATATATATATATATATATATATATATATATATATATATATATATATATATAAATATATATATATATATATATATATATATATATATATATATATATATATATATATATATATATATATATATATATATATATATATATATATATATATATATATATATATATATATATATATATATATATATATATATATATATATATATATATATATATATATATATATATATATATATATATATATATATATATATATATATATATATATATATATATATATATATATATATATATATATATATATATATATATATATATATATATATATATATATATATATATATATATATATATATATGTAGAATAGCAGAAATACATAATTTCTGCAGGTGCAAAACAGCCTACAAGAAGAATTGCTTCCGATTATGTCACAGGGTACCCTCCTGCGATCATTATTTCTAGGTCTTTACCCTCATCAGGCAGGCTTGTCATATCGAGCAATCTGTTATTTCAGATCTCCCTGGGTACAAGCCTGCCTGATGAGGGTAAAGGCCCAGAAATCATAATCGCAGGAGGGTACCCTGTGACATAATCGAAAGCAATTCTTCTTGTAGGCCGTTTTGCACCTGCAGAAATTATGTATTTCTGCTATTCTACATATATCTTTTCCGGCCAAGAACTTTTGATAAAGGTGTGTGAAAGCGCATTTTTATTGATTTTAGTGTCTAATGATGATATATATATATATATATATATATATATATATATATATATATATATATATATATTACTTTTTATTTTCTTTAGGGTCCTCGTGAATTAAATTAACACATTTCGTTTGACAGAACTCATGTTACAAAGTTTTGAAGTTTCGATCAACTTGGTGATCTTCATCAGAATACAATTTTTGGTCTATAAAGAAATTTATAAAAATCAGGAGATAGACTAGAAAAACAATTCGATGTATTACCTCATTAAAACCAAAATCTGAAGATTATGTCAATATAAGACAATACAACATTTTTAAAAATTCTACACTAAGTTTGTACATATATAAACTAACAAACACGAAAACAACGGAAACGACTACTGACTTATTTTACCATGTTCTGAAAGAGAGAAAGTTATATCTATTAAGGGGTTCAACTCAGTTTCTTAATTTATGATTTCAATTTATGTATTACTTAATAATATTATGATATATTTTACTGAGTTGTTTTGTATCGGTTTTTGCATTTATAGAGTGTTTATTTTTTTGTATCTCTATCATTTCGTGGAATTCTCTTCTTTTTTGATGGTGCTCGGATTTTAAAATTTTAACATTGTCAAAATCCGTGCCGTCGTGTTCTTTTTGTCATATTTGTATCCTTGTATTCTATTTTTTAAGTACTGACTGGTCTGTCCAATGTATACACCATTGCAATCCTTACAAGGGATCTCATATACTATATGTGTTCTTTTTTCTTTTGCAGTTTTTGATTTTAGTTTACTGAAGTTGTTCTTTAGGAGGTTATGACCCTTATGTCTGACTGTAATGTCGTGTTTTTTAAATACATGTTGTAAACTTTCCGATATTTTTGGTATATATGGTAACGATATGTAGTTGGTGTTATTTTTATTAGGTCTCATGTTTTTGTTAGAGGGGTGGTTATTGTTGTAAAATTTATGGATCCTTTTTTTAAAAATGCTGTTAATAATTTTTTCAGGATAGTTGTTTATCTCTAAGGCTTGTTTTGCTTTTTTAATGGATTTTTCCCTGTATTCAGGATCCGATAGTTTTATAGCTCTGTCTGCAAGATCTATGACGACTGATTTTTTTTGGCACAGAGGGTGCTGGGAGTCAAAATGTAAATATCGAGAGGACCAAGTGTCTTTAGTGTACCATTCGGTTTTAATGGTGTTTTCTATGTGGTGTAATGTGAGGTCTAAGAAATTAATTTTGTGATCTATTTCTTCTTCTATGGTAAATTGTAGTTTGGGGTGATAACTATTAAAGCTTTTTAAAATATCTTGACATTTATTTTTAGCGACTGCAGCTAAGCAATCGTCAACGTATCTATAGAAAAAATGAACGTCAGAATCAGATTTTTTTATTGTTGTTTCTTCCAAGTCCTCCATTACTAATTGGGCAATCACACTGGAAATAGATGCCCCCATAGCACAACCATCAACCTGTTTGTAGAATCTGTCATTATACACGAAATATGTAGAGTTGAGTGTAAGCTCAACTGCATTTAGAAATTCATCAAGTGGAATATCTGTGTATTGTTTTATCAGATTCCATTTTTTAGTTATAATTTCTTTTGCTAAGTTAGTAGGGATATTGGTACATAACGATATAACATCCCAGGATATTACTATATTGTTGTCAGGTATTCGTATATCCTTAATTTTATTTTTTAGATCTACCGAGTCTTTTATGTAATATTTATTTTTGTTAATGATGTTTTGTAAAATATTTTTTAGAAATTTTGACAGATTCTCAAAGGGTGACTGAATATTTTGTTTGTGAATTTTTGGTGGGCCATAAATTTTTGGAGGTAGAGCATTTAGGATTTTCAGGCTCTTGGCGGTATTTGGTGATATATACATTTTGTTTTTTCCCACCGGGCTACTATATATATATATATATATATATATATATATATATATATATATATATATATATATATATATATTCTGGTAAAATTTTAAGTTTTTTAAATGCATTAAATAAAAAAAATTACAGAAAAACTAAAACCTAGGTTTAGGCTTCAAAACCTTGGACTTGACATTTACATTTACGGCGTCAAACTAATAGAAACTGTAAATTTTGATGGTGACATTAAACACTACAGGTCTTAGTTGGAGTCAAATTTCTGTGATAAAATAAAAAGTAAAAAATATTTTCTTCCATCTTAAAAATTTGACTTTTTGAAGTCGGCGTCCAACTAACTCTTCATTACTGCACAACAAGACATATGTATGCGTACCACGAGTCTAATGTCTATTTGCTGTCTTTATTGACTCCGATTTTAAAAAGTTTTTATAGAAAATCAGCAATATACATTGTCAAAAAATAAAATTATTAACGAGGTTTCTTCCAAAGTCTAGACATCTACTAAGGAAAAAAAAGAAGTTTGACATGTTACACCGATTTTAGCATAATGTATCTTGTTAACAGGACTACCCTGTATAATGTATAAAACATTATTTTGCATATAAAAAAATTGACGTGTTTCGTCATTTTTTGACATACACACAATTTTAACCTAACCTAATCTAACCTAACCCAGACTACTTTAAAATTTTGTTCTAAAAATATGTTTTTCGTATTCTAGGGATTTGAATTAAACTCAACTTATATTTTTTAGAAAAACATTTTGCCAGTTTAATTCTTAATCTGTATAGCGTACATAGTGTATTAATGATACAGTATATTAGCTGTTATATGGGGCAATAAAAATAACTCCTTTTTATTCGCTTAACAGTGGAATTTTAAAAAATTCTGAAATTTATATTTGGATAATTATTAGGTAAAGGGATATTGTAAAAATATATAGACATATTTAACCCCTATAAGGGTTATATTTTAAAAGTTATATTTTGGAAGTAAGAAACTGTATAAGATAATATAGCTTTTATTTTTTCGATAAGGTAAAGCATAATCGAAAAATGAGGGAGGTCTCAAATTGCAATGATTTTAATGTATCTGAGAATCGAAGAGGGCTGTGAAAAGTTTGATTATAGCGTCTTTTATTTTACAAAAAAGTAAAACCGCAATTCTCTCTCATCACTAATAAGGGAATTACGCCGTAAAACCATCGAAAACTGGTAACCCTGATATACATTATCTAATATTCTATTCATTTTTCGTTTTAAACTTTTTCGTCTACTTCCAGGCGTAGCTTTCAGTTAGAATATTTACGTGGCATGGCATGATTATAAACATCGGTAAATTTCCTTTACCCGTAACTTTGCCGGTTATAAATCTTTCCTTTTATTAGGAATTATGAAATGTGACCCAATTTAGTTCCATACACTTAATTTATTAACACATATATACTGTCTTTTCAAACATTTCTATTGTTCCTCCATATTGGATGGATACCAATCAGTTTCTACCTGTGCCACACTTGATTTTTGAGCAAAATCTCAAATAACTTAAAGTACTTTTTACACTGATTTTTTTAAGACCGCAATTTTGTCCCATCTTCTTGAATTCGATCAGTTTATCCCTATATTACATTTAATTTTTGTGCAAAATTTGAAGCCAGTTAAATACGAATATGTTTTTTAAATATTTTATTTGGCCGCCATTTTGTTCCTCCATCTTGAATTTGTACCACACTTTTACCAGTTTATGTCTAAATCACATTTAATGTTTGCATAAAGTTTAAATTAAATCTAATAAGTAATTTTCTCATGCTTATTTTTTAAATATTTTATTAGGCCGCCATTTTATTTTTCTAGCTTGGATTTGGACAAAAATGTTAACAGTTCACACACTTGATTTTGTGAACAATTTGACGTAAATTATATAAGTAATTTTAATTTTTTTTTAACATTTCACTAAAGTGCCATTTTGTTCGGCCATATTGGAATTTTATCAGAATGTTATCAGGTCATCTTCATATTATCCTTAATGTTTGACTACCTGAAGTCAACCGGGTAAGTAGCTTTTAGCTATGCTGCGAACTGACAGATATACCGACCAATAGTCCGACTGAATAAAGCAAACATAATTTTTGGCATCTAGGGACGCTAAAACATGAAGATATGTAAAACCTGGGAGGGTGATATTTTCACGATTACAAAGACATTTGGCCGCCATTTTCTTCCGCCATATTGAATTTGTACCACAATTTTAACTATTCACTCTATATCACACTTAATTCTCGCACAAAATTGGAAATCAATCCAATAAGTAGCTTTTCCAGGCTGATATTTTTAATATTTCATTAGGCCGCCATTTTGTTTCGTCAGTTATTTTTTTAGTAACAATTTTTTAACGCTAGGCTGCCATTTTCGTCCACCATACCATACCAAAATGTTACGAAGTCATCTCCATTGACCCTTAATTTTTGACCAACATTTGTCAACAAGTCAATAGGGTAAGTAATTTTTTAGCCAAGCTTCGAACAGACAAACAGACCGACGGAATGAAGAAAACATGTTTTACGGCCTCTAGGTGAAGAGTGCAAACATTGTGGAGGTTAATTTTTTCACGATTACAATACCTCTCTTTTATGAGGGAAGTAAAAATCACAAAAACACTGATACATTTTATTATAAATTCGCAAATCGCAGATCGAAAATCAAACGAGGAAATAACGAATAATGATCCGCACATCGAAATCAAAGCTGATAAATTCACTGGCGGATTTAGAGGGGGCGAAAGGGGCACTGCATACAGTGATATGTATAAACGAAAGCACTGCATCAGTTGAAAATAGTAATTCGCCCCCTCCCCCTGAACGAGATCTATAGATCCTCCCTTTATCTATTTTACATGTTCAATTATCATAATAAAATTCAACAACCAAAAAAAAGTCTTCACTTTATACAAATTAAAATAATTTCGCCTCCCTCCCACGACATCATCCTACGGACAGGCATAAGCAAGTAAATTCCTAAATATTCCTAAATTCACACAGATTTTTTTACTATACTATATAGATTCTAAAATTAGCCTCCAATGGCAATTTTCACGGTACGTCACTACTTGAACGCAACTGTGGCAATACGCACTGAATATTTATTATTATGCTTCAGATGCGTTTTGACATAAAACGAAATGCAGAATGTGTAATTTATATAATTCGTTCCCTAGAAGTAGTAGCCGACAGCATTTCTAGCAACTTTGTCTTTTGGCGAACCCAGACATTGCAGATGAAGACAAGGCATTTTGAAATTAGAGGGAGACCCGTTTATCTTGGGACGCTACCTTATCTCAGACAGTATACGAAATGGAGCAAAAAGTTGAATACAAAAGTTAATTAAGGTAATTCGAGTGTTTAATTTATTTTATTATACAGGGTACGCCGTTTTTCGTAGACACACTAAATTTCTTACTTTAAATAAGACACCCTGTGTTTTTATACGGATTCAAATAATGCAACTCACGACGCTTTCAACCATATATAACTTGATGGGTTTGTGACGTAACGTTTCGGATTTATCGACATTTTTCATCATGATTTGGTACATTTTTAGACCGGTATATTTAAAGTATTTTGGTACGTTTTTGAAACTCTGCCGGATCCATAAAAAAGACAAATTTAGTTTTTATTTACGATGTCAAAATAAAATAATGACACAGTGTTGCTAAATTTCTCGAATGGTTATTTTTCTCAACATTTTCAAATGGAATCCTCTGTATATTATGTTAGATCTAAATAGAGAACTAAAAGAATAGTTCAACAATATATAACAATATGGAATTTCCAAATATTATCCTTTTTATAATTATTTATAGGCGCCTGCATTGTTCATGGGATGTGTTTGCCAACTAGATCTTTAATAGTTCATTCTATGCTCTATATTGACAGAAAGCACAATATTCCAGGAGACACTCCATATTTAATAAGAAGATTGGATATTATACAAAGTTATGGACGTTTCAAGATCAGGGAGAACTTCAGTAAATATTTTGTGAGGCATCTATAGGTCCAGAATTACAATTGGTCAAATAATAACCAACTTCTTGAATGCCCAGTTTAGAGAATGAATTGGGGAAAACGGTAATTACGCCATACCCTCTAAATTTCTTTATGTGGGGTACACTTAAATATCTAGTATACAAACATAAACCATCAACCGCGCAAGAAATTGAAGTTTCGATTCAGGAAGGTATCTATCTAAATTAAAATGAATATATTAGGAATGCTATTACATATTTATATACCACTTGCATTGCTCAATAATAATAATTATTATAATTGTTAGTTTTTAAGTATACATTATTTTTTAATATGTTCGTTAATAAAATATTTTAATAGTATAGATATTGGTCTATAAATCCGAGACGGTACCTCGCAGATCAATGTTGTTATATATCGTTGAACTCATAGTTTAGTTCTCTATTCAGATCTAATATAATAAACAGGGTGTAATTTTTTATTATGAGAGTTCAATACTAGGCAGTTAATAAAAACTAAATTTGTTTAAATTCCTTAAATAATGATGATAAATATCAATAAATCTAAAACGTTGCATCACAAAACTATCAAGTTATATATGGTTGAAAGCGTCATGAATAGTGCTATTTGAATTCGTATACATACACACAGATTGTCTCATTTAAAATACGAAAGTTGGAATCTGCCCACAAAAAGCGACGTACGCTGGATATATGAAAATAAAATAAAATGAACACTTGAATTACCCTAATTAACTTTTGCATGCAACTTTTCTCTGCGTCTCGTATACTTTCTGATATAAGGTAGTGTCCCAAAATAAACGATCCACGCTGTACATTTTATATGTAAGCTTTGATTGTGAACACAGTGTAAAATGAAAAGAGTTACTGGAAAATTGGGTTTATCACTGGGCATATATAAACGTTTTTACATTATATTTAAAACAAATACGAAAATAAAACAATTAATTTGATTTAAGGCTTCCAAATGTTATACCAAAAATTAGCACTTTACCAGCAATCACAATTAACTGGCAACAAGTCTTAGATTTTGCAGTAAAGCTTCCAGAAAATAAATTCAACCAAGGATATTAAAACAACTTTGTTTTATATATTTCTTGTTACTTGTCTATTCTGTAATATTATGAGAACTTTATTCATACATAAAAAATAAATGAATGTATAAATGTTTTTATGATTTCTTGATCTAATAATGTTTTGTGTTTTTATATGTACTAATTATAATACGGAATCATATTATAAAAGTGGATGTAATGTATTCTAATCATAAGAAAAAAGACTGCGTAAATTATTTAAATAACAATATATTGAGTCGCATTTGAAATGTAAAGACTGACAATAAGTGTTAAGCCCGCTACTCACTATGAGCTAATGCGTCGATTTGATCTGGCGATTTACAAATCTTTGCGTAGTGTGGAATCTTCTTCGCAATTAATTTTGAGACTGATATGCAGATACATTTACATCAACATTAAAGCACTCTGTATAGTATATATGCGCCTGTTCATTGATGCATATGAACTGTCGAATCGGATTAACGAATTGCACTGACATGACGCATCGAATCGTGCATAGTGAGTAGCAGGCATTAAGAGTGGATTAATAGGACATAGTGGGCAAGTACTTGATGAAATAGCTTATTATATGTATTTTTACTTGAGCGATTTAACGACTTAAAGAATCGCAAACATTAAATACAAAAACTAAAAAAATAAATAAACCGTAATTATTTATTTTAGTAAAACCTTCATCTATTAGTGTTTTCAGTAGTGTTTTAGCAGTAGATACCTACCACACAATTTGCATCAAAATGTAAATTATTAACACTAGGTACAAATGTCTCGAAGAAACCGAAAAACAAAACAAAATTAATCAGAATTATTATATAATACAATCCTCATTTCGTCTATACAGATTATATGTCATATGTACCAGTACTGGACTTTGTTGCCTTTAAAATTACAAATTATATTCCAATAGTTTTGAGAATAACTATAATTTAATTTTTTAATATTCACTAAAAATTTTGATACAAAATTTATTTAAAAGTTCAAGGTTATCTATAAATTTTTAAGTATACTTATGATACTGCTAATATCAATAAATCGATAATTTTACGTCTGTCGATAAAAATTCGTATTTTCTATATAAATTAAAATGGTCTAATCATCAATTTACTTGCTATAACGTAAAAAAATCAAAATGAATGGTCTGTACTTAATATTTGCTTTAGTGGTATCTGTTGTTTATGTAAGTAGTGGTTTCTGTTTTAAATATGTTTTAAATAAATATATTGGTAGCGTCTAAATCTATTACATTTTCTACAGAACTTGAAATTACATAAGTTATAACATATATAATATTTCAAAAAACTGATATTTACTAGCAAATAACTAAAAGAAAGATTTAAGCAGATTCTATGGACAGTTTTATTGAATATTTAAATCAAATAACTACGTTTTGACACTGATCAGTGTCATCATCAGGGCTAAAAAAAACAAATTGTACAATAATAAATAATTCCAGTTAGTATAACTTGGAAAAACGCACACAGTTGTATTTTTTAAATGTATCAAAAAGTATATCTTTTATTGTGAAATTTGTTCATTTTAGTCATGATGATGACGCTGATCGGTGTCGAAAGGTAGGCATTTGATTTAAGTAATCAATAAAACTGTCCAAAAAAGCTTCATAAGTATTTTCTTTTGCATTACATTCTGGACATAAACTACTAAAATTAAAAAATACAAAATCTTAACAAGCTTGCAAACTAACTTTAACTGTCATTTTCTGTATGCCTTTGCAAAACAAGTATTAAAGTTGATTCTGAGGGACAATCATTGATATAGAGGAAGTAGTTAATAATAATTATAAACTAAACGTTGAAACTAATTTACGGAAAACTAAATTTTTGATCATTTTTCAAAGTAAGATTTATAGGTCAACGCAATTGAAAGTATAAGTATGTATGTATTCTATTATTGACCTATGGCAAAAATAGCAAGTCTACTTAGTTTTGTGTTAAAAGTAATAATATAATGAACAGGTCATTTAATAACTTGTTTTTGTTTTAGTAGTTAGTTTTCTGTTAACCTGAACTATAAAGCAAGAGTTTAGACATTAGGCTTAAGTAAACAAGAATATTATAAGTAACACGAAAACTGTTAACTTGACCAGACAGACATTACATAAATATATATATATATATATATATATATATATATATATATATATATATATATATATATATATATATATATATATATATATATATATATATATATATATATATATATATATATACGGTTCCCTATAATAGACTACCCATTTACCCATTTACCCATTTTAATGGTTTAATAAAATTCTTAAAATTTAATAAAACAAACATTTTATTACACTTAATTACAATCTACCCTTTGGGATTTCCTGTAACATACGACTTATCCTAACTTTTAAATATTACATTTTTTAAGTAACCGCCATCAACTTCAACGCACTTTTCAAGATTGGAATAGAAATGACTCATGACACGTGAAGCAAAATGTGATCTATTCGCCAGATTTCTTCAGCAATTCCGACTTTAAGTTCTTGAATATTTTCTGAACGAGTTGCAAAAACCGTCGCCTTTAAATAGCCTCACAGAAAATAGTCTGCTGCAGTCAAGTACGGGGACCTAGAAGGCCAATTTAAATTCCTAAATCGTGAAATAAGTCGCTCATTAAACACTTCTCGCGGAACTCTCATGCAGTTTCTAGCGGTATGGGCTGCTGTTCCATCTTGCTGGAATAATAACGCATTATTTAGTAATCCCTTCTTTCTAAATCAGGAATAAAAATCATCTTTAATATGCTAGTAACGCTCGGACGTCACTGTATTAGAGGATGCTTATTTCCATCTTTAAAAAAATATAGACCGATAATGCCAAATGATCCTTCCGCACAACAAACAATAACTTTTAGATTATGGAGATTGTAATGATTTCTTGAGGATTTTCGTTTGGCGAATACCTAAATTCTGTTTATTAATCATGCCGTTCAAATAAAAATTTGCCTCTTCATTCATTAAAAGATTGTGGATGTCTCGTCCATGTAAATTTAAAAATTCTTGGCAAAAAGCTTATCTGGCTTCTTTATCTTGATAAATAAGATTTTGCACCAATTGGCATTTATACGGATGAAACTTTAAATCCTTGTAAAGAATTCGACGTAGGCTCCCTTTTGATATTACTAAAATAAGGGATTGTCTATTAATAGACCTTGTGGGACTTCTCGTGATCGCAGTTTTGACTCCTTCAATAGTTTCAGGTGTATGAATTGTTTGTCGACGTCTATTTTTCTTCAGAACAATTTTCACGCCAGTAGTGAATTCACGACATCTTACGGTTTAGAGCATGACTCCTAATGTTGTTGTTAAATTGACGACGGAATGTACGCCTTAGTTCTTCTTGAGTTACCTCTTATGTAAGTTTTTCCAGAAAAAACTCGTTGTTGAACTGAATAATCCACGAAGATTAAAACTAAACGTTAAATTATGTATCAAAACCTAATGACAATTAACACTAATTTATTAGAAACATGACGTTTTACGAAAATCAATTTTTTCCTAGTTTTGTGACAAGCGTCTACTTGATTAATAACAAGTTGATTAAAATCCCAAAGGCCATAGAAGATATAGAACATATTTTAAAATAAAAATAAAAATTATTTGCAAAGGCATTTGATTTACAACCAAATTATTTACACAAAATAAAAATAAAAAATGAATACATTAAGGCAAAGAAATATTAATATTTTCTTGGGTAACCATTGTTAGGCCAATGCCAAGTAGCTACTGTAAAACCTTAATAGAGTCAATTATTAAGGTTTTACAGTAGCTACTTGGAACACTGGTCTTTATTTCTTAGTTTTGAATTTCGTTTTACATGTTCCCACAGTTTTTGGGGTTTAAATCTGGATGTTTGGCTGGCCAGCTAAAACATTGGCATAGTTTTTTTAAAGCTATTTTTGGCTAATCTTGATGCATGTTTGGATCATTGTCATGCATAAATTAAGTTACAAGTGGACACTTTTCACTGCAAGGGCAAATTGGAAAAATCCTATTTTATCTTGGAATTACTTAATTTTTCATTAAATAGTTAAAAAAATTAAATTAAAATAATTTTGTTCAAAGACATTCTGTCATAGAAAACAAAATATGAATGATACTAGGTAGGTTACAAAAGTGCGGACCTTTTTCTTAGTTCTTAGCTGGGTTTTTTTACTTACTCTCCTCTCCCTCCCCCAATATTTTCTCTTCGGTACGTGCCTGAGCATAGAGCTCCATTACCTTCATATGACCAAAGTACGTTTTTTCAAAATATGATAACTTTGTATTAGCGTTGTCGAGCAAAATTAAATTTTAACGAAATTTGTTCCATATTGGTTTACAATTTAGTTCTTTATGTGTATAGTATTTAAAAACGAATACGCTTTATTAATTCACTCTATAGTTTTGCCCCTTCTTTGAGCTATTTTTCATTTTTTAGGACGCATTCTCTTATTTTCTGTATCGTGAGTGGTTTCGTACACATTAAGGGCATTATATACAAGGGATGGGCATCTACGCGTCAACAATAATTGTCTTTGTTTTAGTATAAACAACGTGTCGACAACATATAATATGTAATCTATTTAGACAACGTGTAAACCTTGGAGACAACGCGTCGATTCCCGTCAGTTCAAGCTGCATTTTAGGTTATATGGGCATATTATAATATTTTTTATTTTATTGTTTAAATTATAATTAATTTGAATCTTATACACGTATCAAGAAATATAAACCTAACTCCGTTTTTTAGATTAGACTTTTTTATTTAGTTCATGTAAAATTAATACAGAAAAGTTAAAAAAGCGTATATTTCTTTATTAGTCTTTTGAATATCCTCTTTTTCTTCGTTCATTCCAGATGTTAGCGACCACTATGACGGCTATTCGAATTTTGCTTGCTGCGGCGCGAAATAGTCTTTAAATATAGTTCCTTAAACCTTAAACTTTTGACCCTCCTGCCTGGTTCTCGTTTCCCAAATACTTTTATTTGTAGCACAAGTTGAAGTAACCTGTATATTGATTCTCATTTCGCATTATATAGTAAGAATAATTAGATCTCTTTATTCATTCTTTCAACAACCGTTTTCCTAGTTGCATGGTCTTTCTATGATATTTTCTATATATTCTATATTGTATATATATGCTTCTTTAGTCAAATCAAACCAAAAAAGGGCCGGTGCCTTCTATTGATTCCTAGAAAACTGGAATCGATTTCATGTCTTTTTGGGCATTCTAAATAACAGTAATATAAGTTTGCGGCGGTATTTCATCTGTAATAGACGTTTTCGAGTCACAGGCTCTTTTTAGTCGAAGTGGAAAAATCTTGACTGCTAACTAAACCGCTGAACCAAATTTAATTCTTAAGTCATTTGAGACAGAATTTAATGATCTTTAATTATGGTAAGAGTGAAATTTTCTGCACTCTTTAGATGTTATAAGCGAAAAGTTCAAAAAAGAAGTGCCAACATTTTACGGTTTTTTGGCTCCCAGAAATCGTCGCAAACCTATACTACTCTTACTTTGAACTCCCCAAGTAAAAAAAAATATTTCCAGATTTCTGGGAATTATTGGAAGGCAATAGTATAATTTGATTGTGCCACATTTGCTGGCAGCTTCTGTTAGAGTCCAGAACTCAACTCCATATAGAAGGATAAAGAATATATATTTATAGCATAACTTGTTCTTATCCCATATAAAGATGTCTTAGTGGTTATTTTAAAACGGTCATGAATACTATACATATTTAACGAAGTTTATTTTAAAGCTTATTTGCTTATTTTTGTTGTTATGTTGAAACTTTAATTAGGCTGTGAAAATATTCGTAAAGAAAGCCAAAGAAATTTTTACAGATGAATAATACATATTTTAAAAATTGTTGCTATTTACATACTCGACGTGAAAAATCGACATAGATTACATTTTATAGTCTACGACACATTATTTTAGAGCACCGTAAGTTTTTAGCAATAAGCCCCATTATTTTTTGTTGAAAAATAGGTTTTCTTTTTTTTTTTGGCCTCAGTGTTTTTTTCGTCCCACCAAAATAAATTTAAATATTTAATAAAGTAACAAAGCATAATAAAATAAAATATTGCCCTTACTTTCGCAACAGTCGGTTACACTTTTACAAATGTCAAAAAGTTATTTCTTAGTGTGCTATTTTTGGTCATATTTCTTCGGTGGATCTTAAAGAATTCATTGCAAAGATTGGGAAGATTTATCTCCATTCGAAGCCTAATATCCAGGAACAGACCGAGTAATTAAGATGCTTAACATACTAAAGCTGATCACTAGACAGCTCCTGGCTCTTGGCTAAAAGCCGCAAGGAAATTAGTTTTAAATAAGAAGGTGCATATTATATTACCACCAATACCCCCATCCCCTTTTATATCTCCGTCCCTGCTTAACGAACCTCTAGATTCTCGGCTAACGGAATGAGGAATAAGTGTATATCATAAAGTCCAAGTAATAGTTTTCCAAATTGTAACATTATACCGTTCAGTTTACCGCCATATTGTGGGTTACATGGAACTGACTTGCTGGTAGCGGTTATGTTAGGATGCAGACAGGGCCACGGTTTTTCTTTATTTTTACACTCATTTTTTATATAAATATACTAACTCAGAAAACCACAGCTATTTTAATATTGGGTATCCCATAAAAAAACACAGTTTATGACACAATTTGGTTTTGAGAGATTTTTTTTGTAGATTTAGATTATTACTCACGAAAAATACAGAGTTTTATAATTTAGACTGTTTCGTAGTACGGATATTAACAGGTATATCCATTGCCTAATATATTATAAGGCACCCTGTACATACAAAAATCTAACACTAATTAACGATAATATTGACAAATATTACCCGCTTATCAGTAACTTGTGGCTGGAAATATGACGAAGCATTTAAAGCAAGAGGTTTGTTTCAGTTAGACAATTTAGTTTTAAAAGTGTATAGCTATTTTTCAACACAAAACGTACAAGAACTAAAAGATTTGCTTTATTTTGTCCAGGTGGTTGATGTCCTTTTTTCGAGCCGAGGAAAGGCTCTCAAAAAACTTCCCAGCTATAAGAAGTTATTTTGGTTCTGTGGATGAGGGTTGCCTACTGCCTAAAATTTGTTTTTTGTCATAATATAACCTTAATTACATACAAATACTAGAAATACAATTTCCGATTCTCATAACACGGATCCTTCTTCTCCTCTTCCTTTTAATATAATATTTACTTGAGACTTTATTATAAGTTATTATTATATTAAGATTCCCTACTATATTGATGGCTAATGTTTTAATGTTGAAATTCCGCGGCGAAAAGGATCATATGTGAGACATTTTTAATTAACTAATAATTAAGCTCTTAGTCTGGGTCTTACATATTTACTGGTAATTAGAACTAAAATATAGTATTTAACGTTAGTGGCTGTTACTAAATGGAATTCCATTACATGACGTAAAATACTAATATATTAATTTGAATGAATTTTTACACGACGCGTTTCGCTAACACTGCAGCTTCATCTGGCGTATACTACATACTAAGTTTGAAACTCTAGATTTGATATTAACAATGTCTGTCTAGCCTACGTTCCCTTATTTAAATTTTATAACCTAATTATCCTAAGATATGGGTTTTTTAACCATCATACTTTAACTCTAGTAACAATATTTGGAATTTCAGCAAATGTTGAGTAAAGGAGAATTGTTAAGATCTATTTGGTCGTTAAGTAATAAATTTGTATATTTTTGGCGGTTTATTTCTAGACTTTATTCTTTATATGAAGGATGTTAAAATCGTTGTTAAACAGATGATCCTCCCGGTTAATATGGCTTGCTAACGTCGATCCATGTTTATTGATAGACCCTGACTTTTCATATCTATTACTTTTAGGTTTTGTGTTTTTCAGAAATTTTGCGCGATAGCTTGTTTTTCTGGCATAAATGGCTTTTCTTAATAACTTTATTTAAGCCTCTCCAAGTATAAAGTGTGAAATTCTAAAAGTAAAGCTTCTTTCTCGTTATCCGAGGGAGTTTTTAAATTATTGTTAAATATCGTTCTTTGTACTTCTAAATTCTGAAAAATGTTCCTTAACGTTATATAAATTACTCTCCACTTTACGAGATAGTTATAATGATATGAATCCGGCTTATTTTTTTCTAAAATTGCAAATTGTTTATCAAAGAAAGACTTGTATTTCTCTCTTTAATTTTTGAATAATTGATAATATGTGTATGAAGGTAATTTTTTTATTCTTGATAATCAGTAATGCCATTTAAATTAGAATTTACCGTATTTAAACTTCTGCTTAGGGCATCAAATCGAGTGAGGTGGGAACCCAGGTCTTTAATATTGAATGCCTACCTAAAGCAAGGATTTATGATTTAATTTTGGTTATAGAACATTTGTATTTACTTTTACCTGGAAATTTATTTATTGTTTGCTACAAAATTTTTGCTTCCTGGAGACTTTTTCAACTGGGCCTCGAAATATTCTTTCTTTATTTTATTTATGTTTATTAAATTCTTTTTTTTTATTTTTATATTCTTTTTCGTGGTATTCTTCCTTATTCATTTTATTTAGTTTTGGTTTTCTTTTAGAAGATTTCTGTAAACCTAGGGTAATTTAAGGATATTTTTTGTATGTTCTGTTAATACTAATTTCCATATTTGCGCACTTTAAAACATATTTTAATTTACCTATTAAAATTCTAATTTTTTTCTCTTACAGCACTGTTGGTATGGATTTTATCCTATGTCTCCACCAAAAAATGTTTAAATTTTTTTTATCTAATTTATAAATTTTATTCTGTTCAGGCTTGAATAGCGTAATACGGTCTATATACCATTTATTTTGAAAACTATGAGAATAAGAAGAGGAAAATGATCAGTAACATCAGATTTAATGATGAACGAATTATTGTCAGCTATATAGGCCCCCTGACAAATATATAATCTATGCAAGTTTTTGACCGTCTCTGCATTCTGGTTTATTTGTTAATTACATTAAATCCTTCACTATAAGTCACAATAATTCTGTGATGAGTCTTTAATTCCTTTCAGATCTGTTTCAATATCACCAACTATAAATTGACGAATTGAAACCTTGCTTTTGTGGATATCGAAAAAAGGAATTAAAGTTGTCAACAAATTAATTTACTTTCTTTTTTTTTCATTATATCTGACTGTAATATGTATCATGTTTATAATATTTTATAAAAGAATGTACATACATACCTACAAATAATATTAAAGGTTACCTGGCAATTACGGCCACCACTTCATTACGGCCAATAATTTTTATTTTTTAGGTTGCCTTTATAGGTAAGTTTGACTGTATATATTTATCATGTACTCATATATTCTTGCATTAGGTAAACCACCAGGCCATCATTTTGATTAATGTCAGCTTCATTATATACAGCAAAATAACTATCTTTATCAGTTCTTGTATATTCCGTGTTTCACGTAAAACTATCAAAATCAAAATAAATTCAGGAATAAGCAATAACTATTTTTTTTTTCCAAAGTTTTCTGTAAACTGTAGAAAAGTACTAATTTACTAACATTGTCAACATTCAAAACATTTATTTGCATTAGTTGTTATTAGTTTCTATTTCAAGAGATCTTAATTATCTGTATATAGGTCCATATTTAGGGCTAAGTATAAACAAAAATAACATTCAATAATAAATCAGTTACAAAATCGTAAAATATAAACATTTTTAAACTTCGTTCATATAGTTAAGAAATAGTGCAAAATGTATAACAATTCGTACTTACTTATTTATTAAAATTATAAATGAAAATAAAAAACAAATAAAATAAAACTAAGCATGAAACAACATAAAATAAAAAAATAAATTTAATATTAGAAAGGTAAAATCAGTAAAATAATAAAAATAACAAATATGTGAGAAAAATAAAATCGACTTCAAAAAAGGCATTGAAATTTGAAAAATAACACTGAAAATTAAAATTTTTAATTTTTAATGTTCTTATAAAGTCGGCATCAAACTAATAAACCGTAATAAATAGATAATAATTTCTTAAGGTATTAAACCATATTGTCTTTATAAACCAGGAATTCTAATTCTAAGGGCAAGCCACTCATATTAAATAGATGGTCTTATTAGTATCTGGTAATTAAATAGTAGTATTAGACCGACTTCATAAGTCAAATTTGTAAGGCCGTTTAAAACATTATTTTTTACTTTTCAGGGCGTTTTTAAAGCCGGTTTTATTTTTTCAATTTTTTTTTTATTTCTGCTATTTTTACTTTTTCTAACATTCCCTTGTTTAGTTTTTTATTTTCACATTTATTTTCTTGATTTCATTTATGCATAAATAGTAAAAAGGAGCCAAAAAATTGCTGTCTGAGTTTTTTCTCACAACAAAAATACCGTGTCTTCTATATGCAAAAAAATGTTATTATTATTTTATGAACGCAATATTTAGAAACATTTTTTTGGCATAAATATGTTGTTACTTTATGAAGAATAATATGTTTGTTTTACTAATACCTAATAAAAAGTTTAAATTTGGACCGTGTAACTATGACACGTGTAAATAATTCATAGCAAATTGTTTTTAAATCAATCAAAAATTTCAGTACTACAATCTTCTTCATTCCTTCTCGATCACATCCATGAAACGAAACAAATGACGGCGCTAAACCGTACCACTGTTAAACTCATTGTTTAAATCTTATTTATAATACACATTACACTACATACAACACCTCATTGTATTTTAATACTAGAATCGTAAGTTCTCGAAATCAACGAGTTTTTCTAAGAAACGAATTAATTGCGCTACTTAGACTCGAAAACTCCCATCATTTATGAAATCTTATACTTCTCATAGGAAACTCCGAAGACAATAATTAATTCAGTAGGCCATAGATTGATAGATGAGCCGCCATATTTCGAACGCGAGATTTCAGCGATCCACAGGACTTGTTTAGCAATTTGGCTGTACACAAAATACAGATAGATGCCTTCCTGAGGGGGGCAAGCATTTACACTTGACAACTAAAAAAAAGGTCATTGCCTTTTATTTGTAACGCAACATAAGCTCAATACCCTCTGTTTGCGCCAATTTTAATTTAGGAATACAAGTCGACAATTATTGGCAACGCCGAATTTTCTGAGTCGAGATATTCGATATTTTAATTTAAAAAAGTAGTACGGAACGGGTTTGTCTGTCGAATTGTTGTTGTTGCTGACAATACAACGCTCGCGTGAACGGCACGTGAAAATTAATTTACGGAAATCAAATTTAATACTTAGTTGTGATTGCAAGGGTCCTTCGTAAAAAAAAAAACAACATTGTCGGGAGTGTGGTAATCGGTATTCCCTAAATTCCTTTTTTCCTAATTTCCGTCAAATTTCCATCAGCTTTACCTAGTACCGGTAAGCAAGTAAAAAGGAGTTACATCCATTATCGAAGGGTTTTGGGGTAAGTTACTCTATATTTCAATACAGGATTTATTTTATATATTATTCTTTGAAATAACAGTGCCATAATTGATCCTACTCGAGCCGAATACTGATGGAATTTTTGGTTTAATTTTGGAATTTAATTTTTTTGTCGCTCAGTTTTATTGTCGGTCGGGGCAGAACACGGTCAAAGCAAACGGTTGCTGTTCGGTGTTGCCAGATAGTCCGGTTTGTATTGGTTTTACTTATGTTTATGAGTGATCACAACTAATTGTGTTTTATTGCAGTAAATATTTATTAGTATAAAGGGTTATCGGGTTATAGGTAAATTCAAGTAGGTTATGCCATCAAACTGCATTTTTCATTAAATTAGGTTTTTTTTGGTGTTTAATTTATTAAAATTAATACAATATAAAATATAACTTGTATGTTTTGCAATATTTTTTGGATAGCAAAATAAATATAAATAAAGATAAAATTTAGTCAAATTTACTGTTTATTTGATTACATAATAGTAATTTTTTACCTACTTACTATTAGTATAAAATAATTTTGATTAATCAACATGGGTACGACAGCTGAAAAAACATTTAAACGTCTTACTTCTAAAAAGGAGTCTTTATTCGGGATTTTGCAAAACCTATTAGATCTCGGCAAGAATCTCTCCACGCGGGGAAATAAAGAAAAATTTCAGACGCTGTATCCATCTATGGATAGCACACGAGATAGTTTGATTAAGGTTATAGATGAGATAAATGAGATAGGTTATGAAATAAAAGAGGATTTCACGGCGGATTATAAGGTTCTGTTTACGATTAATGAAATGTGTTGTCATATTCAATTATTTGCTTCGAAGTTAAGGGCTCTAGAGTTGACTGGTACAAGTACTCAAATAGGGGACCAGTTGACCCAATTCGAGTTTTGCCGTCTTTGCCAAAAATAGAGTTACCGGAATTTTGGGGTGAAGTTCGTCAATGGGAGACATTTTATTCGCTTTTCAAAAGTTTAATCCATGATAATCCTACATTAAATAAAACGGATAAGGTTCATTATTTGGTAGGCCGTTTACGTGGATCGGCTTTAAGTATGTGTTCGGGAATAGCACCAACGGGGGATAATTATGATATAATATGGAAGTCACTTTTGGATAAATATCAAGATAAACGATATTTAGCCAATAGTTATTTAGACCAAATAATGAACTTTAAACCTTTGCATGCGGAATCCATAAAAAACTTAAATTTATTTTTAGAAAAATTTGATATTGCTGTGAGTGCACTTAAAAAATTGAATTTACCTAATTTAGCGGATTTTATCTTATTTTATTATGCACGTACGAAGTTGGATAATGAAACAATTAAAAGTTTTGATTTATTTAAGCGCAGTTCGGATATTCCAACGTACAGCGATCTTATTGCATTTGTGAAAGAGCAGGCTAAGTTACTGAATTTAAATAGGCCATCAGTATCAAATACCAGTACATCTCCTCGTAACATAAAGTCATTTTCGGGACAAATTAGCGGCGGCGGCGGGTCTGGAGATTCTGGTTTCAAATCTACGGCTTGTGCATTTTGTAAGAAAAATGGTCACTACTTAGGGCGATGCGAAAAATTTAAGGGGCTTTCCTCATTAAAACGATACGAGACAGTTCGCGATAATAACTGGTGTTATAACTGTTTGTCGTCTAAACATGGGGTGCGGGCCTGTCCTTCCGATAGGACATGTTCAGAATGTTTTAAGAAACACCATATTTTGTTGCATACGGGCAAACCAAATAATAATTCAGATGATAGGAGAAATAGTAGTGTGGAACCGGTTCCTAATCCATCGCAACAAATTTTTTATTCTTCGGTTTCGGCGGAATCTAGTTCATGCGAGAACTACAACAATAACAAAACGGTTTTGTTATCAACTGTCGTAGTTTATATACACAATAGCCCTGTTTTAAACGGAAAGGCAAGATTTATTTTGGACAGCGGTAGCCAAGTAAATTTGTTAACACAAAAATGTTGCAAAAAATTAGATTTAAATATTTTAAAGGCTTTTTCTTCAGTTCAAGGTTTAGGTCAAAATTCTCAATCGGTTAAGGGTAAAACTGAATTGGTGATCGGTTCACGGTATAATAAGGAACTGACTTACAATATTAGTGCGTTGATAGTAGAAAAAATCACTGATAAGTTGCCTAAAAGTCGGATTGATCCTCTAGTGTGTTCGAAGTTGAAAAATATTCCATTAGCGGATGAGGATTATTCGGAGCCCGGAGAAATAGATGGTATTATTGGAGCAGAATTATTTCCATATATTTTTGAAAACAATCGGCTTTTTGGTGATGGCGGTTCACCAGTGGCATTGGAGACAGTTTTCGGTTATGTAATAATGGGAGAAGTGCCTATGCTTAGTTCAAATTCACAGTTATCATTTTTTACACAGGAGGAATCAATTGAGGAGCTTTTATGTAAGTTCTGGGAGTTGGAACAAGTTTGTATTATTCCGGAGGAGGTGGAATGTGAAAAAGTATTTATTAACACCTATCATAGAGATAAGATTTCGGGACGTTTTAATGTAGCGCTTCCATTTAAACACTCTCCAAAAAATTTAGGCGAATCAAAAAAAGGTGCACAACTTAGATTATTATCCTTGGAAAAACGATTGTCCAAATCTAATGATCTAAGGTTGGAATATAACAACGCGATGGAGGACTTTATCAATCAAGGTCATATGCGGCCTTTAAAGGAATTCGAACAGGAAAATACCTTAACATATTATATTCCTCACCATGCGGTCGTTAAATCGGAAAGTTCTAGCACACCACTACGGGTGGTTTTAGAGGATACCGACGTTTCTTTAAATGATATTTTATATTGCGGGCCTAAGTTACAAACACATATTTGTACGCTTTTGTTAAATTTTCGACTTTTTAAAATTGCTTTGACAGCGGATATACGTCAAATGTATCGGCAAATTAATGTTATTAGAGAACATTGGCCATTTCAAAGATTGTTATGGCGCTTTGATCCGGAAGATAAGATTGAAACCTACGAGCTAACGGTAGTCGCGTTCGGAGTAAAGTCATCTCCTTATTTAGCTTTACGTGTAATTCAACAGCTAGTAAAGGATGAGGGGCATAAATATCCATTAGCAAGCAGTTACGTAAGTAGGGATTTATATATGGATGATCTGGTCTGTAGTATGAGCTCGGAAGACAAAGCTTATCAATTATATAATGAGTCTGTTGATTTATTCGCGACGGGCGCTTTTGAATTAACTAAATTTTCCACTAATTCGAAAAAATTATTAACTCAAATTCCTATGGATAGGCGGTTATCAAAAGAAGTTGTTTTTAAAACGGATGCAAAGATTTTAGGTTTGCAGTGGAATCCGGAGTTAGATATTTTAAGTTTTAAGTTGGAGGTGCCAGTCGCAAAATGCACCAAAAGAACAATTCTTTCGGCGGTAGCGCGCTGTTATGATCCTATAGGGCCCATTGCGCCCTTTATTTTATTTTTAAAATTGTTAGTTAAAGAATTATGGAAATTAAAATTGGATTGGGACGTTGAACCGCCAGAGAATATAAAACGCATCTGGGAAAATGTCAGATTGGAATGGAATGACATAGGCCATTTTAAAATACCGCAGCATTTAGGAATTTCGGAAAGTACTCCAGTTACCATTTTAGCATTTGCAGATGCCAGTCAAAATGGTTATGGAGCGGTTGTTTATACACGAGTTTTAGCTGAAGCTGCTTGTGTCAAAGTTACGTTGGTCAGCGCTAAATCAAAGGTATCACCATTTAAATTGGTCACGATTCCTCGGTTAGAATTGTGTGCAGCCCTCCTCTTATCTACTTTAGTTAAGCATGTCATATATTGTTACAAGACCAGGGTAGTGATATCCAAGGTTTATGCATATTCGGATTCATCAACAGTTTTAGCCTGGTTAAATTCGGCATTCTTGAAGGATATGTTTGTGGCAAATCGAGTAAACCAGATCAAGGAAAATATTCCAGAGGCACATTGGAGATATATTGAAGGCATGGAAAATCCGGCGGACTGTTTGTCTAGAGGGCTCACTCCAAAACAGTTAATCGGTCATCCTTTATGGACATCGGGTCCAGAGTGGATAGGTTGGCCCGAAGATGAATGGCCTGTAAAAAAGGTTCAATTGGATTTGGATAGTTGTTTGCAGGTTCAGGAGATTCCAGCGGGGGAAAATTTCAAAGTAAAGGAAATTCTCAAAGGAAAACCAACTAACCACCCTCTTTTGGAACTTGTCGAAAGGTGCTCGTCTTGGTATAAGATTTTACGTGTTACAGTTTGGGTTCTTAGATTTCTGAAAATTGAACATATTCAAAGTTTCATTACGGTAAAGGAATTGCGTAATGCGGAAATTATTTTAATTAAATTGATACAAGAAAAATATTTCGGTAACGATATTAAATTGTTAGAAAGTAATAGGCGGTGTTCTGCTAAAATTTGGAAATTAAAGCCGATTTTACATGAGGGATTACTCCTAGTAGGGGGTCGCCTAGAAAATGCTCCTCTTTCTTTCACTCAAAAACATCCCATAATACTTCCAGGGGCAGCTCTGTTAACAGAAAGATTAGTAGATTCTGCGCATGTCATGAATTTACATACTGGTCCTCATTTGTTAGAGGCTATTTTGCGACAGAAGTATTGGATTATAGGGGGGAGAAATTTAATGCGTAGTCGGTTCCATAAATGCAATAGATGCTTTCGGACAAAGCCCTTAAATTTAACCCCCTTAATGGCGGATCTACCAGTGCAAAGAGTGACGCAAGCCAAGGCCTTTTTGCGCACAGGGGTTGATTATTTTGGGCCTACTAACATAACTCTCGGAAGAAAACGAAGTTCTCCTGTTTATAAGGCATATGTCTGCGTATTTGTTTGTAAAGGCGGTTCATTTGGAGCTAGTAAGTTCATTATCCACGGCTCATTTTCTGCAGGCATTCAAAAGGTTTTTGGCTAGGCGCGGTCCTTGTCGGGTTATTTATTCGGATCAAGGTACAAATTTTGTGGGCGCAAAATCGGTTTTACGTGAAATTAATGAATTTGTAAATTCAATTGAATATCAAAGTACACTACATTCGGAGTTGTCAGCGAACGGAGTTGACTGGCAATTTAACACCCCTTACTCGCCTCACCAAGGGGGACTTTGGGAAAGTACGGTAAGGGTTGTAAAAAATCATATTTATCGAGTAGTGGGCGAACAGTTGCTTACATATGAAGAATATACAACTTTATTGACTCAAATAGAGTGTTTATTGAACTCACGCCCTTTGTGTCAGTTGTCAGCCGATTCTTCAGCTCCAGAAGCCTTGACTCCGGCGCATTTTTTGACTCTTATGCCTCTTAAGAGCTTACCAGCTGAAGATTTATCAGAAATTCAAATTAATCGTTTAGATAGGTTTCAACTAATAGATAGGATGGTTCAGGACTTTTGGAAACGCTGGCGAATGGAATATTTGACCAGTTTACATGTCAGAGAAAAATGGACGGAGAATTCACCCAACATTAAAGTTGGAACAGTAGTTGTTATAAAAGGTGACAATTCTCCACCACTTCATTGGCCTTTGGCTAGAATCATAAAGGTTCATCCTGGAAAGGATGGAATCATTAGAAATGTGACAGTTAAGACTAGGAAAGGCATCTTTGCTCGTTCGGTGCAAAAGGTATGTCCTTTACCAACCCAATAATGTTTGGATTTTGTTTTTTTTTTTTTTATTGCAAGAATTTTAATTTCTCTTTTGTCTGCGGTTAAATAAGTTAATTAATGGTTTAGTTAATTTAACTCAATTAAAACTTAGTTAGGTATTCGGGTATTGTTAATTACCATGCATCTGATGGTATAATGTATTTATTTTTGTTTGATTTCAATTTGCTGAAAAATTATTTTTCAGGGCGCGGGGTATGTTTGCGCCAATTTTAATTTAGGAATACAAGTCGACAATTATTGGCAACGCCGAATTTTCTGAGTCGAGATATTCGATATTTTAATTTAAAAAAGTAGTACGGAACTGACTTGTCTGTCGAATTGTTGTTGTTGCTGACAATACAACGCTCGCGTGAACGGCACGTGAAAATTAATTTACGGAAATCAAATTTAATACTTAGTTGTGATTGCAAGGGTCCTTCGTAAAAAAAAAAACAACATTGTCGGGAGTGTGGTAGTCGGTATTCCCTACATTCCTTTTTTCCTAATTTCCGTCAAATTTCCCTCAGCTTTACCTAGTACCGGTAAGCAAGTAAAAAGGAGTTACATCCATTATCGAAGGGTTTTGGGGTAAGTTACTCTATATTTCAATACAGGATTTATTTTATATATTATTCTTTGAAATAACAGTGCCACCCTCCATGAAAATTAACGACGATAACAAAAAAAAAGGTGCACACTTACATAATCATAGTACTATCTTTAAACCTTTTAAGCAGCCCCCCAATATACGCCACTGACAAAATACCTATGTACACATTTCGGAACCGTGCTGCCCTCCTATTTAATAAATTTATGAAAGTTAGTTCATCTTCGAATTTCATTTTTAACAAATTTAAAGCAAAAAAATCAGATTGGTACTTATTAGTTATTAGTAACATTGAAAAGAAAAATACAATGTGTTTTTGAAGATTAATGTGTAATAAACTAACCGTGTCCCTTGCTGGAATGCCCTTAACATTATTTCCGACTATTACTTAGCTTTAAAAAATCCTCTTTTAAATAAATATACCAAAATATAATTATAAAATTAATTTACCGCAATTCCAATAAGTACAGATACTCTTTGTGTCAAATTCGGCAAAATGAATGCATTTATTTTTTTCGTTCCTTGCTTCGTTAATCATAAAATATTTGAAACGATTTTCCTTAAAAATATTTTAATTATTCTAATTTTATTTACTTCAAGGTTACTTCAGATGAAACAGAAACTATACCCAAAAGTTATAATTTTAAAATGTTGTCGTGTTTAGTAATTTTATATGGAGTTGTCAAGATTAGTGCTGACCAATCGCATTTTCATTGCTTTAAGAGTTGCTTTGTAAAAAGCATACCTGCACTTGTGGCAAATGAGTAAATATTTGTAGTCTTCTTGAACTGAATAAGCAAAATATATAGTATGACCAAAAGCACAATGACCAACGATATAATAATTCAGTCAATATAAGCATTTAATTTTTTTTCATTTCAATTTTTGTTTGCAATTTTCTAGGGTACTACTTATTTTTCACACGTCTTTCTAATAACTAAAGTTAAACAATTCGATGAAACAAAACTTTTTGATTTAGAACTTTTTTTATCAAAATCATTAAAAATTAAAATTTAGGTGTACCGGAGTCAAAGTTAGCTTTAGGTTGAAATAGGGTAGTGTTTCGTAGTTTTTATAAAAACTAATGTTGAACAACTGAATGAAATAAAACTATTTTACTTAAAACTTTTTTGTATCTTTAAAAATTAAGAATTGGGCGTGGCCTGTTAATTAAGGATTCCGAAGCACGGAAACCGTTTTTATAAACAACTTTTCTGCATTGATACTAACTTATCTTACATTTAGGAACTTATATTTTTAGACGTAACCTAATGATAGAGAAGAACTGCTTAGAGTTCTTCGAGATAATGAAAAGCGAATAGCATGACTCTAGTTGCTTGTGTGATGGTAAAGCATGGCTTTAAGACACTATTTATACATATACCTTGCCGATTCATATCTGAATGACCAGGTAAAGCTGCACGATGTGGGGAAATACAAACACACCGTGAATACAAAGAGCTAGGAGGCAGCTTATTTTCACTCGGAAGTTTTAGTTCTTTGGGTGATAAACAAAAAAACTTTACGGTTTCTGTATGAGCAACTATTTATTATACACATCACATATTTGTTAAAACATACGACAGTTATTCAAGCATTATTAATGTTACTCATTGATATTTGGCTGGATTTTATTAACCATGTGTAATTTTCAAATAAAAGAATACATACATTAATATTAATATTATTTTTCATATGCATCAATATCTAATTACATTATTTGTTCACCCTTATAGGGCAAAAGTTTAACTGCTGAGGAACAAGTCCTAGTTCAAGTATACTATGAATCTTTGTGCCCAGATAGTATTGCATTTATTACCAAACAATTGTATCCAACATTTGCTGCTCTTGGCGAAGAAAAAATTAATTTAGAACTAATTCCTTGGGGACATGCTTCAGTAAGTATTGAAAACACATTAAGCAATAGCTGAAAAGATACTTCCGTGATAGGTAAAATAACTGTCCTTTCTTAATTTGTGTTGCTAGGAACGATTTTAAAAAATATGTTCTAAACGATATTAAAAAATATACATAGATTGAGAAAACAGGGCGTGGATTCAATAAGGCAACCATCGTATAATTTAACGGTACATTATATTTAGGACCGTGGTCTGTCCAAACATAAAAAAGTTAATTTTAACAATAAAATAATAATTTTATAGAATCGACTAGAAATTTTAGGTTTAGTATAAAACATTTACAGGGTGTCCTACTTAAAATGGACACACATTATGTGGAGTTAAGAGATACATATTTTCACTGCGTTTAAGTTGTTGTACCTGATATGCATACGTCTTGGCGGTGGAAATTAAATATTTTTGGAAGTAGAAAAGGATTTATTCTAAATTGGATATCACCTGCGGATTGTTCACAATCTAGAACTTTCAAACGCCAAGTCCAATAATGATATGAGCTGTAAAACTGTCGATTTTTTTAAATATGTTTCGAAAACCGTCTGAGATATGTAAAGGGAAATGGCGTCATTCGAACGGTGTCCAAAACTGACCTAAAGACAATTTTGTGTGGTGAGGTCGAAAGTTTTTTTGTTATATAATTGCAAAACTTGGCATTTGAATGTTCTAGGTTGTGAACGAGCCACCCACAGCTGATGTTAAATTTGAGATCAATTCTCTCTTACAGGTTTAACCTTGAACATATTTCATTTTTGCATGCATAAAAAGGTACGCCTATAACAATTTAAATCCGCTAAAAACAAGCGCTTCACACCTCCACATAGCTACACCAAAAATAAAAATGATCCATTAAAATATAACCGACATATCGGCTTGTATCCATTTTAACCGGGACACTCTTTAATAAATATTTAATATAACGTAAGGGGGAGAGGAACCGAACAAAAAGTCAACTTGCATTGTTTTTATTATTTTGATTTCACAACGTTTCGAATGGTAACTATCTTCAATCGCTTTCAAGTGTATGGTATTCATATAGCTATGGTATTTTACAATATATTAATAAATTCTTATCATCATTTGTTCTTTTTCCCTGCCTTATATCATGGGCAATTTTGAGACGCATATCTCTAATATAACGTATTTTTTTCGTAATTCTTTTTAGAGGATAGAAATAGTGCTCTAAATTTAAGACTATTTATAATATTTATTTTTTGGTTGAATAGGTATTCTGAAAAATAGTTAAGAAAAGGTTTCGAAAAGGTTGGTTTGTTACACTAATATGTTTCTATGTTTTTATTTTAATTTATAATTATCAGAAGGTCTAAAAACGATATTTTGTTTTTTTTTTCATTTTCATTAGTAAATTCGGGTGGCAACTATTAAATACCTTTCTTATTCGTTTTTCGGAATATCCCTCCTGTAGCGTTATAACTTAAATTGAAATTTTTCAATGCAATACTCATGAATGTCTTGCATAACAAAATTCGAGCAAACTGGTAACAAGCAATTCCCCATACCCAAACTTTAAATGAAAGCTTAACATCTAAAAAAATCCCTAACGGTATATTGGTATCCACCAAGTGCCATTTTTTCTTCACAAAATTAATGACAACATCTGTTGGGTTGTTTTAAAACAGTGAAATAACGTCTAGAGACACAATCTCATAATTTGATGGAATAATAATATTGTTTAAAGATGTTACAAATTCAATAGAGTAACGGTCATACTTTTCGTCTTTAACAAAAATAAGATTCGGCTAGGTGTTTCATTAGACTATACAATGTTGACCCAGAAAAAGAAGTGGTGTATTATTTTTGTATATTTTAAGTAGAAAATATATTTTTGGTGAAACTGCATTATTGCCCTGTTCAGGATTTATATAACTATTTTTTATAATGGTGTCTATAATTTTTTATTTTGTATAGTTAACGCTGGATGTTTGTTTATTTTCTCATAAGTTCTTGTGTCATATAATATGATTATTGCTTTTTCATTCTGTTCCTGTTTACTTAAATTAACCGTTTTATTACCTCTCTGAGCCTTCCGAATAAGAATATTATTTTTGTTCAATCTTAAAAATGCTGATGTTTGTTTTTGTTTTTGTTTTTTTTTGTTTTACTAAAATGTAAACACTTTGTTATAAGGTTAATACAACGGTTTTTGATTTGAATTTTTAGGTTTTCATCATTTTTTCTTCTATCTAACGAAATATCTAGTCGATATCTTATGGACTATGTTTGTTAAATACCAAAAGTATGTACGTAACTCTTTTGAATTTGTAGCACCTTTAACCAATATTATTATTTTTACAATTTGTATCTCTAAGCGTTATTTCACTATTTACGAACATCCTAACCGATGTATTCTATAGAAGAAATGGCACTTGGTGAAAAGCAATATTCCATTGACAAAAAGAATTGAAAAGGAAAAAAAACCAAATTATGGTTTTTAGCGTTCTGATAATTAAAAATCTAAATGGGAACGTTTCGTTAACTATTTCTCAGGACACCATTTCAACAAAAGAATAAACGTTATAAACAACCTTAACTTTACAGCAGTATACCTATCCTCCAAAAGTCACGAAAAAAAATTTACATTAAATTAAAATTATGATTTTTAAGAAAGTTTACCCGGTTACGTTGATCGGGAAAATACTGAATAAAAATACCGATAATATAAGGCAGAAAAAAAGAACAAATAATGTTAATTTATTGTAAAATACCATACGTAAAAAAATTATAGGAAAAAGTTGGAAGAGCGTTGTCAACCTACAAAACTATGGGCAATAAAACAGCGAGCCTTGGCTTTTAAAGGGAAAACACAAGTAAAGCACGCTTTTACTCAAAACTTAAAACTAAAAGACAAAAAATGTTAAAGACAAAATGTATATGTTAAAGACAAAATAAGGGAATGTAAATTAGATCGCAAGAACTTTCTTTTTAAAATAAACCCTACAGCTCTTTCAGAACACAAAATAGATACGGGGAATGACTTTGCTTTAAATGAAACAGAGATACTGGATATTCAACCTATATATAAAAGAAATGATTATGGGAGATGATTTTCATACAAAAAATGTAAAAATGCAGTTAATAAGAGAACCGATGTAGAAAATGTCAACACTGCCTACTTTAATATAATCGACAAATTAAAATTACTGAAAACACACCGTTATTAGTCACCTACATCGAAAAAATTAAAAATTCTGTAAGATCTTTTTTCAGTGCTGATAAGAACTCGGTAACGAGAAAGAATTTCGCAGACACAAATAGGTTGATTATACCAGAATAATAATGGTGTTTGTTATTTTAAATTTTCTGTGCGCCTAAATTATAAGTCCATTTCTATTTAAATTAATTAAATATTTAAAAAGAAATATATTTGTTTCTTCTGTTGTTTGTGTTGTACATTTTCAAACTTTGTTTTTCTTTCCGTAACTTTATATTATATAAAAGTTTAGCATTAGGCTAGTACAATTTAATCTCAATTAAATACAATAATTTTAATTTAATTAGTATCCATAAACACTCGGAACAATGTACCATGCAACATTAATTAAAATGCCCATTGTCCTTTTCATATATGATTGCAGGGTACTGGCGAAGCAATAGATCATTACGAAACGTTGACCAGTTAAAAAGTTGACTTTTGGTTCGGATCCGCACCCCAAAATAAAGTATACTTCAAAATTATTTAATATAACAAACAACAAACAAACAAACAAAAGTATGCTTTATTGCCGCAGAAAAATTTTACAATTTTATGGACAAAGCAAAATATACATAAAATAATACATATCAAAACATTAATCGAAAATAATTTCGACAGGTCAGTGCTTTTTTTTTAAAATGTAAATTATCAATTTACCAAATCGTAAAACACACGTTAGAATATAACATAACATTGCAAACAGTAAATGAATCATGATAACCTTATAAAAGTAAACAAACACACATGTACGAGGTGAATAATTTCGATGACATTGAAATCAAAATTGCAACTATGCGACCTTAAACTCTATGTTATTATAGTTATACAAATAATTGTGATGTTAAACAGAAGGTATATTGAACTAGTGTAGAATGTAGTATACAAAAAGAATTAAATTGTTTTTAATCCAATACCTAACAAAAATAATTAAGTTTTAAGTGAATGTTCGACAGTTCTTTTCCCTATATAATGATTTACAAAATTCTATGCTACGAGTTAGGACATGACTCACAAAAGATTTAAGTAAACAAGCGAGTTTAGTGACAATTTAAAGAGACTTACTCACTGAAAAAAAAATCATTAACGCTGTAAAATGGTCTCTCACTGAGGTATGCTTTGGTGTTTTTTCGAAATTGTGCAAGCATAGGGATAGATTTTAAATGTACTGGCAGATTGTTGTAAAGTTTTATGGCGTTGTAAATAATTGATTTTTTTATTAATTCTGTGGAAGGAATGGGAAGATAAATATTATGCCTAGAGTTTCTGGTAGGGTATACATGTTGTGGCCTTTCTGGGAGGGTGTTTATATGTTTTCTCAGCAAACATACCGCTTCCAAAATAAATAATGCAGGAAGTGTTAATATTTCATGTTTTTTGAAATAGTATTGGCAGTGAGCTCTATTATTTAGACCAAACAAATAACGAATGGCTCTCTTTTGAAGCATAAAAATACTACGAAATTGCTCGGTGGTACAGCAGCCCCAAAAGGGAAGGCCATAGCGGAGGTGGGATTCAAATAAAGAGAAATAAGTAAGTCTGGCAGAAGGAACGTCTAGTTCTTTTGAAACTGATCGAATGGCGAAGCAGGCGGTAGAAAGTTTTTTAGTTAAGGTGTCAATATGATTAGACCATTTTAGGTTGTTATTTATATTTAAACTCAGGAATTTAACCGACTCTACGTATTCAATATTGCTGTTATGTACCTGAAGTGGTTGTAAAGTTCCCTTATAAGATAACGCCACCGTTTTATCGACGTTAAAACAAAGCATATTGGAATCGGACCAAGCCTTAATTATAACCAAGTCTTTACTAGAGTGTAAAGACGTTGTATCAAAATCACTCCATGTTATGCTTGTGTCATCAGCAAAAAGGGAGATTCTTCCATTAAGGTTCGTGATATCATTAATGTATAACAAAAAAAGAATAGGTCCCAAGACTGAACCTTGCGGGACTCCACTTGTAATCAACTTACAATCAGAATCGGAACCATTAGCCCTTACAATTTGTTGCCTTTTCCCAAGATAAGATTTGAACCAATTTAAAGAAGTACCACGAATTCCATAAAAATTTAGTTTGTTTATCAGAATTTCATGACTAACACAATCAAAGGCTTTCGCATAGTCACAAAAAACTGAGGCAGTTGGGTGGTTGTTATTGAGAGATAAGTAGACGCCTCTAAGCAACGTGAACATGGCGTCACTGGTGCACTTGTTGGGTAGAAATCCGAACTGCTCCGGGGATATTATCTGATGTTTCAGGAGAAATGGCATAAGACGGTTCTTCAGTAGCCTTTCGATGATTTTTGATAGCACTGGTAGTAGTGCAATTGGGCGATAATTGCAAGAGTTAGTTTTTTCGCCGCCTTTATGAAGTGGAATAATTATAGCTGTTTTAAGGCAATCAGGGAATACACCTTTTATAAAGGACTCATTTATTAATGTTGTAAGGGCCTCTATGACTGGGAGTGGCAAGTTCAGGAATATTCTAATTGATAGGCCATCAGTGCTACACGAAGATTTACTTTTGATATTATTTATTACCTTCAATAGTTCAGTGTTGCTAACGGGACTTAAGAAAAAGCTATCAGCTAAATTTTTTGAAGGAGGGAGTAACGAAAGAGGGTCTAAACTTGGCGAGATACTAGAGGTAACATTTTTGCTTACATTAATAAAATAATCATTTAGATCATTAGCCCCTGGCAAGATCTGAGTCACAGGGTTTGATTTGTTTCTGAGGTTATTGATGATGGACCAGGTTTCTTTTGAAACGTTGTTAGAGTTTGTTAGACGTTTTCGGTAGTGTAATTTTTTTGCTGACTTAATAAGAGTAGTGTAGATCCTCCTATAATTAGAGATATAGTCGAGAATAAGAAAGGAGTCGGTGAATTTTTTTATATATGAGAGCGAGCGCATATTTTTAGCAGAAATTCGTATTCCTTCCGTGGTCCACGGTTTATGCCGCTTAGGTTTGATATTCTTAAGCGGGAAGGCCTTGTTGAAAGCACTTAAAGTTTTATTTAAAAAAGTTCTGAAGTTTGTGTTGACATTATCAGATTCAAAATTCCAATTGGTGTTAAAGCAAATATTATGAAATACTGAGAAATTTGCGGCCGAGAAAATTCTGCCCCGATGGCGAGATCTTGGTAAGGACCTAATAGGTAAACTAAACCTGGAAATTACCGCCTCGTGATCGGAAAGACCTGAGTTATAGACCTGTGATTGCACCTCTGATGGAGAAAAATCAGACGCCATGTAATCGATGATAGAAGAAGAGAGAGAAATTAGATATTTCTGGATGGCACAAACAGTAGCATAGTCAATATTAAAGTCCTCGCATAGAATTGTTTTACCTTTAATCGGTAGACTGTCTAGCAAACTTACCAGGCTATTTAAAAATGATTGTACATCAGAGTTTGGTGATCTATAAATACAAATTACATAAAGATCAAGGTTTTGATTATATACCATAGAGAATTCAAAAGAGCCATCCGCTAACAAATGATCATATTTAGATAGCGACATGAAATCTCCATTTAGGGATAGAATCAGTGTTCCTAACATTATGCATCTTTAAGACATGTTTGATTATAGGAATTAGAAGTTAACAGGGCTTCTATATTATATGTTACACGTGTAATATTTTGATTTAGTCAGTTCAGTTTTGCTGTATGTGTTCTCTCTTATTTATTTTGTATTTTTATGACATTGAATGTCATGGTCCCGTATACTGGAGGAAAATATAAAAAAAATAGTTTTTTTATTTCTACACAATACTTCGTTTAGTATTTGAAAATTAAAACATAGTTTTAAAACGATCTACGGGCCTGTATACTAGTTGAGTGCAGTAATGTGTAAAGCTTTGCGAACTAATCATGGATTTTAAGAACGTCTGTGCTACCCAGTAAATATCGCTAAATATTGGCTGCTCAGTGCTTAGTTTGCAGAAAATTTTTGTTATAAATCCATATAACCTAAATCTTGGTATGCTTGTTGGGAAAAGAAAATCGGCTTCAAGAAGAGATATAAAGAATAAATTTGGCATATATCTGGGCAATGATATCAATATTTAGGGAAAAGTCTGAAATTCACTAATAATCACTAATATATCTCGATATATAAGTCTAAAATGCAAACTATTCTCATTGCTAGAATTGATCTACGGACCTCTTGCTTTTCACATGGTCAATTTTATGTTGCCTGTTTCAAAGTTGGCAAAACTAGTCATTTATGTGCTTTAACCCTAAAAGAGCAAATTAAAAATGTAGAATACAAAGAAGCATTACTTTAAATAATTTTAACTTTCACGTATCTCTATTATTAAAATATTTATGTTCGTTATTATTTATTGTTCTGCACATTGAGGTGCACGGGTTTAGTTAGTATTTGATAAATACTGCTTCTTTGAATTTTCCTTCAGTTCTGTTCTTTGCGATAAGTTTATTGCTATTGCTACTCTATTCGGCGGTGTTTAAATTAAGCATGCTCGACAATATCCGAACTCTCTCCCCCCTTTGGATGTGCTTAGAGAGGCCTCTTAGTCTTACCTGTTTGGGTTTCATTAAGAGCACGTCGTTTTACAAACATAAATTTGTTCTATAGCGCGGTATATACCAACCTCAACATTAATCTAAGAGTTTTATTTTTTATATGCCGAAATATGTTTATGTGTTACAATTTTATAAAAAGATATGGTTACACATAAATTTCAAGTAGTAATGCATTGACACCCTGTATCAAACCTACGAGCCGCCACTGCATAGCATTACTAATAATTTCGGATATTCCTATGGCATATGGAATTATAATAAAAGAATTGTTAGCTGATCCTCAGTTGGGCGTATATTTTTTTACTTTGAAATTTTGAAATTGTTGTAAGAATCAACTTTTTGGTATAACCATTCTGCATGCGATCATTTTTTATATTTTTGATATTTGCGTGTATGCACAAAAATTACTCTGGTTTTAAAAAGAACAATTTTGCTGAAATTTCGGAAACACAGGGCTGAATTTTACTTTTTCGTATAAAAATATATCTTCCGCTTAATTGATACAGCACACTTTCAAGGGTAGATGGCAAGTAAATACCGAGTTAGAAAATGTAAATCAATTAACCCGACGAGACCAGAAAAGATATTATTAAAAGATCTTTAAGCAGTGGCGTAGTTAATATATAGCGGGGATAGCACTACTGCTTAAGAGCCCAAAGCTTCAAAACGTCAAAAGCAAATCACCAGTGGGACCTTTCTTTTAGTGATCCTGTGCGTTAGAGCTGAAATCTTCGGGGGTCTCAAAAACTACCAGTAAGGGACTTCTTTCTTATCGCTATTAGTCATAATTGCGAAAAACCCAAGTCTTACTTCGCCACTGTCTTTAACAGCATAAGTCTATGACAAACGTAAGGAAAGGTAACTATATGCCATTCGCCAGCGCTTTATAGCGACAGTGCAGAAGGAGTTCTATTATTTGTAACAGTAACTTAAAACAAATACAGCGGACATAATTAAAACAAATTTACACTAGATCACAGACATCCTTTTCACCTTTATAGGCTACAAACGATATATACGCATGAAGGACATGAATCTCGACCCAATAACAAGCCCAACAAGCTAACATCCCAAACTTGTGTTACATATTAAAAAACCTTTACAGGGTAAGTCGGATTCAGTTGTTAAATATTCTAATAATTTTGAAGAGATTATTAAAATTTTATAATTTAATCGAATGGACGAATTGTAAGCTCTGGAAGGTCTTTGCAAAATTATCTAGAGTTTTTGGTAATCATCAAGATAAAGCTAAAGGCGAAACTCTAGAAAAGGTTATCACACAGAGGTAGTTATATACCTATTGGGACAGTGTCTGTCTCGCTCTTACTTTGATGTACAATGAATGTTCGACAAATAAATTTTAAATTGTATGTCTAGTGATATATATATGGATGCCCAAAAGTCCGGAATAAAATTAATATTTTAAGTGGGCAACTTTTGGCGAAAACGCTACGTTTTCTTTTTATTTTTCGGGAGCTAAATGTCTTATTTTTCCCCAATTACCTAGCCCTCTATTTTTTTTAAATAAACATGTTGTGTGTTGTTATTCGGAGGTAATTAGTGCCTCAAATGCTAAAAATGGCCTTGACTCTTTCTTGGCATTCTTCAAGGAGATGATAAAAGTCTTTGCCATATCCAGCTTAAATTTCCTTAAAAAGATTATGTTTAGTTCAAAATCATTATTTTCATCACGTCGTACCATTATTTGTTCACAAAATAGCAAACATCAATCACAATAGTCTTCCAGAAGCTCCTGGGCAACAAATGTCTGTCTAAAGCAACATTATTGCTGGCCAGTCAAAGTGTAAAACTATAGGGATTTTCACTAATATATAATACTATGTTCGATTTACGATCATAATAAGCATTATCTGTGTTGACACTTATCCAATATTAAAAAAATGCTTGTTTGTTTTTGTTATTAAAATTGTTTCCCTTTGTTAAAAATATTTTGCTCTTAAAATTATAAATTTGGATGTATCAGTCTAGCCATTCAGGAAACGAGGGAGAGCTTGAGCTATTTTTTGAGATCTCCAAATAAGTTTCCTCCTTTATTACACAATATAACGGATGTGACATTCCAGTTAACGAATCCGTAGAAGAAATCTGTTTTTATTGAAATCACATGGGGTAGTGAGTGATGGAGGAATGAAGAGAAATAGAACAAATAACGACCGAAATTAGGAAAAAATCAAAATCAATTCACGTGTTCAACGTGTTCTTCAAATATTCGAAAAATGTGAATTTTATTCCGGAATTTTGGGCAACCCTGTATTACATCTTGTGTAAAATTTTATATGCAGCGGTCGACTCCTGAAAAACGGTTTCCACAAGAATTTTTGATTTTTATGTGATGGTCCTTTCTACGTATTTTTGCAAAACACGGGGTCGATCAATTTTCGTGGAACAAAAGGGCAATCTTGGCGTACCGAAAAATATTACAAATATACATTTTTTTATATTCATTTTTTTAATATAAATACACTGTCTAAAATACTAATTTCTAAATAATTAAATTAAATCGGTAGAGTGTCTAGATAAAATTAATATGCATATTTTAATTTATAATAAGGGTGTTGACTATTGGCTGGCCTATTTTTAGCTTTGTGGTACACATTATTGTGAATTTATTCATTTGCTTTCTACTTATTTGATTACTGAACAAAAATAATGACCATAATATGGTATATTATGTTAAGTACCCTGTAACATAATTAATATTTATAAAAAGTGTTTTGTATTTAAGTCACTAGAATGAATTTAAAATATTCCTAGTTAATTGCCAAAACAAGAACAGAATTTAATGCAGAGTGTTAATTAAGCGATGTTGCCCACTATTGGAAAATATTCCTCTCATAAAACTAACAAAAAAAAATATCAATGGGCCGCAAACCATTGATTCGGAAGATACAGGGTGTTAGAAATATGTTTTAAATATATATATTTATTATTTTTTCTAAATTGTTTAAAATATTAAAATGAGATTTAAAGTGTACTAATTAAGCATACCAGAGCATGTGTCGATGCAATTATTATTTTTTTAATTTAAGCAGTAGCGGAGATATTGGCATAACACTTATTTTATTTATTATTATTATAAAAATGTTCGTCGACACTTACTATTTTTAAATATCTCTTACCGTCATTTAAATCTCTGTTCAATTTGACATAAAAGATATCGATGTATTTAAATATATAATAATAAATAAGTTAAGGAGATTGTAGTCAATCATATTTAAAAAATTCATTTGATTGAAACCGTTTTTCAATGTAATTAGTTCTTGGTCCTTTCACTCCTCGGTAGGTTCACTAAATACCACTTTTTATTTTATTATTTACAGATTTTGTAAACTGATAATAAAAGTACTACTGAGTAATATGAATATTTCATAGAAATATGTATTTAAAACATCTAAAAATCAAAAAGACAATTATTTACTAAAATATATATTTTGTAATAATTTACATTTAAAACTTACGAAGAAATAAGAAGGACACCTGTCACTAACCTAATTCAATTAAAATCTCTTTCTTGATAGCAATGAGTTTCTTACTTTTAAAAAACTAAAGCAATAATTCTTCTTCAAGGAAACATAACATATCGCTTTAACAGCTGTAAAAAGTAACTTAGAACATAAACATTATTAATAAATTAGACAATTAAGTAGGTAAATATTTCTAAGTCGAAATCTAAAACGGATTTATCTATCTACAATTTGTCGAGACAAAAAGCACAAGATGCAAAAAAAAATAACGGAATAAATGGCAAAGTAGTTAGAATATAATAAAGTAATTATAATATTTTCTATCTTCAGGCTTTTATTCTGCTCTAGGTCTTGTTGTTAAAATTTATTAAGGAAGTTTTTAATCAGCCAATATGAATTGCACATAGCAGTCATAGCGTCATGATAATAAATAGGTCCTCATACAAATAGGAAATGGATGAATAATCCTAAATAAGTACCTTTTAGTATTGATAAGTGTTATAATTACGCTAACAGTTTTGTGAAATGAAAAACTTGTAAAAATTAAACATCAGGTTGATAGTCGATAAAAAGTAACTTAAGATAACAATAAACCACATGCGGCTTTCAAAATACGAAATTCACTAACCTGCTTTTTCAGTGTGTCTTCAAATAAGCCTTTTAAAATTATTTAAAGAGATTTGAAATAAGAAATAATAATATTATAAATAAGAAATAATAAATTTATAGATTTAATTTTTGTTCAGACTGATTGAACCTGCACCTATTAATAGCATCCAAATTATCCACTTTAAATTTCAACATACGAAATATAAATATTATCCTTTTTTCCTGTTATTTTTATACACTTTTGTATTCTATATACTTAATTGTGAATAAAAAAAAAACGTGCCTTACGGCCCATCGGCCACATTGTTGTATTGTACATTATTGTCCGACTTTAACATTTTTGTTTCTGTTGTAATTCTGAATATGTATATAGTTATATTAGTTATAAATATCTAACCAGTTGTGAAAATTAGTATTTTTTTAAAATTTTCGCTGTTTAAGTCAATATCTAAAGTATTTGTTATGCTTTATATGTCAAGGGAATAAACAGCATTACCCAAATGTACGACACAGTTCCCAAGTTTCAGAAATATTTTAGACCGCGTAGAAGTTTTCATTAAAAATCAATATTTTTTGGTTCAAAAATCGAGCTACTATATGTGGTATTAAATTTGATTCTTGGCATAAAAAAAGACTATTGTCAGATTTCAGTATTGCTAATCTTTTCATATTACGTGGTAATAAATTATTTACTAACTTTTCGATCTCTTTTCTTCCGAGAAAACTTCCAGAAAACCTCTACAGAAGTTGTAATTTTTGTAATAATAACTACTGAATAAATAATATCTATAGTTATAGTTTTATTGATTGAGTTAAATTGAACATTTTCTCAATAAATTTGGAAGTTTCACATACCTGTACGGAGTGTACTGTAGTGTATGTACGGAATATTCAGGAAAGCATTTAGTCAAAGCAAATTTTTTAAACTGATTTCACAGAAAATTGTATCTTTAATAAAAGTAAGTGATTAAAAAAACGAATTTACTTACACGCGACAACCGTAATCATATATACCCGGATTTCGAACAAGCCTAATATAAAAAATGTATAAAATTCTAAAATGAGACCTGAAAAATTAAAATGCTTGTCTTGAAATTAATATTTAAAGCATAAAATTATTTGAAAATAAGTTAACTACCATTTTTTCACAACCTTTGTTATTTAAATTTTATTTTGTTGTTAATCAAAGCACCACAGTAAGCAATTTTTTCGTTGTATGTATTTCTAAAACATTTTGATTTTATTTAATATACAAGAAATCATTTTAGAAATCTGCTGCTATCGCGCTGCGCCGCTGTGATTATAATTTGAAATCTCAATAGTTTTCCGATTTCAAACTAATCCAGCAATAGTACAGAAAATTGACTTTTTTATGGTTTATGTTCGTTAGCCCTCATATACTCTAGATAATATACAAATACAAAAAGAAGTGACAAAAATAACGGATACAGAATCAACCACCGAAAACAGTTTGATCGTTTGATTTTTTTCAGTTTTTTAGGAATAGTGAAGTGTGACCCAATTTAGTTCAGTACATAGTCACAGTATATATGTGTCAAATATACTATCTTTTTAAACCTTTTCATTAGGCGCCATTTTGTTCCATCATATTTTTTTAACTTTCTAAATGGTTTTCGTTAACGATTCTCTTGTTTTATTAGAGTGGTGTATTATTTGGGGTTAGGATCCAGTAAAAAAAAACAAAAGTCTTTTTTTAAATTATCGACGTTTCGCAACTGTATTGTTGCATCCTTAGGGCACACATATAGGTTCTATATCCTGCATGAAACCCATATTATCACTCTTGCCCTACTCCGTTGATCCTCAGATATTTCCCAGATATTAAGTTTCTAAATGGTTTTCGTTAACGATCCTCTTGTTATGTTCGAGTGGTGTATTATTTGAGGTTAAGATCCAGTAAAAACAAATATTTTTTAAATTGTCGACGTTTCGCAACTTTATTGCTGTATCCTCACGACACATATAGATTCTATATTCTACGTGAAACCCATATTCTCAGTCTTTACATACTCCGTTGGTCTGCAGATATTTTCCAGAAATTAAGTCTCTAAATGGTTTTCGTTCCTGAGGATGCAACAATAAAGTTGCGAACCGTCGACAATTTAAAAAAATACTTAAAAAGCCGCAATTTTGTTCGGCCATCTTTTAGTACCACAATCTTACTAGTTCATCCCTATACCACAATTAATCTAATCATTAACCAGTTTTTTTCGGCTAAATTTTCAAATATATTATAAAGCCTATATTTTGTTTCCCTCTTGGATTCGTTCCAAAATGTTACCAGTGGATTCCAACATAATACTTGATGTTTGCAAAATGTTACCAGGTCAGATAAATTCGATAAGTAGTTTTTTAATAACATTTTACTAGGCCGCAATTTTGTTTAGCTATATTAGATTTTTACCAAAAGTTACCATGTCATTCCCATATGACCCTTAATTTTTTTATTAAAAGTCAATCGGGTAAGTAGTTTTGTTAGCTACGCTGCGAACAGGCAGACCGACGGAATTGAGAAAACATGTTTTTCGTCACCTAGGGAAAATCTCGGAGGGTGATTTTTTCACGATTACAATACTTCCCTTTTACGAGGGAAGTAAAAAGAAAAGTATAGGTACATATTAATAAAAGATAAATACATATCTTCATGACAAAATATTTTAAGCATAAGACACGTTATTTTACTTTTTACTAAAATAGAACTGAAATTGTAAATCTTCTGTATCAATACATGATACACATTGTTTGAGTAGATTTCTGTAACATGTTTTTTATTATCGTTTGGAGATTCTTTTACATCCATTATTTTTCCCTCTTTATTAGCCATATATCGTTAGAAGAGTGCTCCTCAAACTTTTTGCTAAACGAACTAGCAAATATCTTACCAAGTTATTTACGAACCGCTAAGATTGATGAACATCAACCAGTGGCGCAGCCAGGGGGAAGGGTCTCAAAACAAGAAACAACGAGTTTATATCTTGCACCCATCCCGAGTTTAACCATCCTCGTTGAGTGAATCGCGCGCATTACACCAGTCCGGTTCGATTCGTTCATTAGATCCTTTATCCAGGGAACGAATGGACGAATCAACGAATTGTCGAAATTGAAAATCCACATATTCTTCAATTTTTATTTCATGCGTCGCAATGTTTGAAAATACACAAAAACAAAAGATTAGTTTCGGACGAATAGTTCGCGTAGATCAAAGCCAACTCAATTATTCGCTCAAAAGACGGTATCGCCGCGCAACGAAACAAACGGATGAACCGGACCCTTCACACTATGCGGACGAATGAACGAATGGACGTTTACTTTTTTGTTTGTTTAGATAACTTTTTATATTTTGTATTTTTTGTTTTATTTGCGGGGTTTTAATAATATTTGAAATACATAATATACTAAAACTTAATATCGTTCTGATGCTTCCTTCACCCTCCTAAGAATCCTATGTAGGCTTTATTGGAGATAAACCCAAAGAGCGACTCGTAAGGACTTTGAGAATCTAAACTACTGACACAGTTACCTAGAGAGAAACTTTATAGGTAAATTGAAATGGCAGTTTGATAAAAATCTGAAGATTGGGTTGTTATTTCAATCAAAGATCTATTTTCGTCGCACTTTTTAAAGGATTTAATAGCGAATAGATTAGCCGGTCTATTTTGTAGGCCAATTTATCCGATTAAAGGAAATTCGGATGCATGATATCGTTATATGGATCTTCATTAGGTAAAAAGCAGAATATAAAACGCACCTATGCGATAATGTTTTATGCAAATGTGTTATATCAACGAATTTACTCTGTTTGGGAAGTGCATCACCAGCTACTTTATAACTCAAATTATAGATTAACACTTTAACTTCTTTAAAACTTGTTTCTATGAGCCTCTCGCATAAAAACTAACAAGATATTTGCGAATGTACTGCAACCTAGCTTTGTTTTATCCATATGCTTAGTTCTGCCCTCTTTACTTTACCATGATACATAAAATAAATGGCACTACAGAGCAATAAAAGTGTGGTCAACTTTTGTGTCCGTAGTCGATTACAAAACTTACTATGATGCAGAATTTTAATAATATACTACACAGAATAGAAACCGCAAACAAAACAGAAGTTACAAGGCTGTTATCAAATCAAAATTTTGTTATGGGGTTGCTTGAGCGGAAAGTGAAAGTCGCGAGAAATGATAAATTTTAAGCGGATTCCGCACCGTTACAGACGACCAGATGCTTCCATGCCGGCAAGCGTGTTGGATTGGAACTGAAGACAATTTATTGTATTCAAGATTTTCCCCAGTATCACGTTTTACGGAATATGCTCATAACTAGCACAAGAGTTAGACATTTGGAAATTTAAGTTGTTTCCCTACTTTTCGAACATATATATATATCGACATTCAGCTTTTTATGTATAATAATGTTATTAGTAATAGTAATAATAATAGTATTAAGAACAAATTGTATTTATTAACTTCAACTACATATCACCCGAATATAGAGCTTACACGTTAAGTTAAACTGAATCTTTATTCTTGTTCCATGAGAGATAGCATCCACTCGTTATCCACGACCCTTTATATAATTTATCAGTTAAATTCTGTCTAGTTCGAATATTAGAATTACATAAGAGAATAAATTATTGAGTAAGGAATGTATGCATATAGTTTAATGTTACTTTATTTTTTATTGTAGCAGAAGCGCCGACGCTATTGAATTTAATAGAGGAATCTATAGAATTAAAAATTAACTCTATATAGGAGATAAAGCGCTGACAACAAGCAATTCTGAATTTTGGAATTGCCAAAATGTTTCCACGCACAGAAACATGATGACAATTACTTCTTGACAAAAGTTTTAGTATTAAATAGGAGGGAATATCAATTAATAAGAGTTGGTGAATAAAAGTTATTACTTGAATTACTCAAAGGAAACCAACGAAACCCTTTTAATTTTTCTAAAACAGATTTATACCTAATGTTACCAAATAATACTACATATTCTTTACACAAGCTGGATCTGATTTCTGGAAATCACATAAAGACAAGTCCTATAGAAAAAATAATATGGGGTTTCCTTTTTATACAATATATTTTAAGAGGATTCTTTCATCAGTGGTTTCAATAAAGAAATATAAAAAGCTCGGGATTTTTTGGAGTGCCATTCTTTGAGGGAACGAGAAAGGGCGAAATGTGTTTTTACTTCTTTTAAGGTATTTTTTCAACTAATTGGGATTTTAAGACGATTCTTTCGTCAGTGACTTTTGAAACTAACTACCTAAAAATCAGTTTCTGGAATTTTTCAAATTTTATCCTTAAAGGCTTTCAAAAATAATCTTATAAAAATCAATTTTTAGAGCTTCTAGAAATGCAATATTTAAGTGCGTGAAATGTATTTTAACTTTTTTTTAAAATTTAATCCCTTCAATTAATTAAGATTTTGAGTAGATTTTTTGCCAATAGTGCCCACGAATAATTCAGTGGCGGTCAATTTACTTAAAAATAAAAATATTTTTAAAATATTAAGCATTTTATAATGTATATTTTTATTATAAAAATGTAGTATGTTTTATATAAATTCACATTACTTAATTATACCATTATTTTTTATCAAAACTAGTGCGTTATATACTCAAAAAATAATAAGGACTTAAAACGTAGCGCACTAAACACCATTTCATAAGAGCGGCCCGTTGAGCAGCAGTAACAAATTCCACATCAGACTCTCCCACACGCCACGCCGGCTTTCGCGCTTAGATTTGTTCACGGCAGTTACTATGGCAACGCAGTGGTGAATATCTCTAAGCCAAATGGAGATGGGAGCGGCATAAATTGCTGCTGCATGCTGCAGGCGCTTGTTCGCTTGTTATAGAATTAATGTAAATTAGTGCGCTCGGATCATCAAATGCGGAAGCAGTTTTGCATCGATCGAATCGAATCGAAATTAACTTTAAGATATAGGTACGATGTACATAAGTGTTTTTTAAGAACAAAAAAATATATCTAAAATTTTATAAATTTATATTATTTCCCTAAGTATAAAAAACGCTCCAAAACTATGGATAATTACCATCACAAAAAAACGCTCCAAAGCTATGGATAATTACCATCATAAAAACGTTAAAAAATAGCCATCTTGGGCTTGGCACCCCGAAAAAGTTTCGCCTGCCGCGCAATTTTTACCTGCGGCGCTCTCCCCCTAATTACCTGCGCTTCACCCGTTCTTATATCCGTGAGCCGCCACTGGAATAATTATCTAAACATCCATGCATGCATGTTGTGTAAATAAATAAAATGTTTTTTTTTACAATATCTTTTCAACTTAGCAAATGAAATTTTAAGACGTTTCTGTCATCAATCGTTTTTTAAAATATTTATTAAAAAAGCTTTTTTTCAATTTTTCGAAATTCCATACTTTAGGAGGTCTTAGTTGTGAGTGACTTAGTTTTTTTACAATCTCTCTTAAACTATATGACATTTCACGACAATTATTTTGTTAAATGCTTTAAAAAATAATTCTCTAAAAATCAATTTATATACACTCATAATGTATGTTTTATTTTTTTGACAATATACCTTGAATACATATATGGGTCAATGGGTTCTAAAAACAATTATCTACAAAAAATTTCTGGCTTTCTTGAAATACCCTCTTAAAAATATAAAAGGGACTAAAATATAGATCAAAATATAACAGTTATAACCACACTACACCACAACTTTTTAGCGAAACGCACGTCCAGAACGTAACAAGTTGTGGTGTAGTGTGGTTAGAACTTTTGTATTTTGATCTATCTTCCACCACAGATTCCAGTGTTAGGACTGACTAAAATATGTTTTCAGCCTTTTTTAAAATATCTCTAAATAAGATTTTAACTCGTTTTTTGGAGTAAAATCCTTTTAGATAATATAATTAATTATCCATTTCAAAAGTATTTAAAATTTTATCGGTCAATGTTGAACCCCTCTGACAAATACGTAACCGTCAGAATTTCGACAGAAGATTTTTAAACAGGTGAAGCAAACAGAGTTTCGATATGTTTGTTTAGAAAAGAAAAAAGGACTCGAAATTTATAAAAATGTGAAAGAGGATTTCAGGATGTTTGTCTTTGATGTTCTATAGGTACCTCATAAGTGTGTCATTTTCTCGAAAAACTGTATTACACAGACGAGCAAGCTTCTGACTTTTATAATAGATATAAATCTGAGATGTGGCATTATCTAGGCTATGATTCCGGTATGTAGAGAAAAATCTGAAATTTTCATATATTCATATTCCTTAAAAAAAGTTCCGAGATGCCCGCCAGCTCATAAACTATGTTTGTCTTGAATAAACAAGATTCAAAGGCAAACTTTATCCATTGCTAAAATTAATCCACGGACTCTGGCTTTTCGTATGTAAGATTTATATAGCCTGTTCTGGAGTGACCGAAAGAAATAATTTATGAATTTTGGCACTAGAAGGACAGACTAAAATATTTAGTTTATAAAAAAGAATTACCTTGAATAATTTCAATTTTTTCATATCCTTATTATCACATATTTTTTATAGTTATTAGTTATTATTATTTAGACACTCTTCATTTATTCACTTTGATTTGTTTATGTAACGGACAGCTAATTAATGAGTAAAATGATAAAATGTAACATATTTAATAATTCTAGAGAGTGTTTTAGAATATCTTTAATATTTGCGAGATTATATTTTCTTTAATATATCAATGAGTCGTGGGTATCACGTTATACCAATCCTATAATAACAAGACTATGATCTCTGTCTGGAACATGTCCTGCAATGCATTAGGCGCAATGCCCCATTTTTCATGCCTTCATAAATTAGCGAGCCCCATTAGGGCAAATGCAAAAAATGGGATCACAGAAACGACTACTCTGCTCTCTAATACTACGAGCAACATTAAATTATTCTGGGACATACCATGCAATGTGCAGGTGCAATGAGCAAGGGCTCGCGAGCCTATGGCGGGCTGATGGTCCCTATATGCAAATGGATCATAGCGCCTGCGGCATTGCAGAGGATAAGAGTTTTTGAATTTAATAAATAGAATTTAATAAAAAATGTGTTAATGTATATTATTAAGAAAACCATATCTACTCACAACTAATTTATTCCGTAATATTGTGAGAAAACAGACATGCAATAATTATTTTTCAGAAGGAAACAACTAGTTTTGATATATTAATCACAATTATTGTTTCCCAGATTTTATGGTTAGAAGGGGGAGATAATCTTCTGACATTTTATATAATTTTAGCTAAAAGAATTCCACACGTTACAGCAAGATTATGTGCTTCAAAAGTGGCACAAGTTAAAAGTTTCCGGAATTCTGTTTATTACACTAACCAATAGAAAATTGCGCTCGCTCACCTTAAAAAGTGTCACATATAACTTTACATAATTACCACAGATCGCAGTTGTGTCGCCTTTACCTCTCAGTTTGTTAGTGTTGTTTAAGAAAGTTAGATATGCTTATTCGATTCAAAAGTGTATTATTTTGAGTTGTGTCACTTTTTACTTTGAATTTATTTTTTCTTATATAAAGAGATTTAGTTTGCCCCGCAGTTTCGATTTATTTCCGGTAACATTAACATTGATTTCTACTTATTGTAGTTACATGGAAATACCATTTGAAGACTTATCATAGTATATTGTTAATTTTACATACTCTTTAACTTAATACAAGTGCTAGAAAATGGCGTTTTCTAGTTTTATTTAATTTTTTATAGCTACCTTACGTACACTTCACATAGCGCGGCGGCGACGTGCATAATTAGCGACAGAGAACAGATTTGAGAGCCAATTTTTTTTAAATAAAGATTTTAGTGTCACAATACTGTTTAACCTAGCTCATTATTTCATATTATGTATGATTTGTTCTACTGCAATTGGTAGAAAATTATAATTTATTGTTTTTTTCATATAGATACATAAACAGATTTAGTTTGCTCCTCGGTTTCGGTTAGCTTCCGGTAGCGATAAAATTGATTTCTTTTTATTGTAGTTACGCGGAAATACCATTTTAAGACTTATGATAGTTAATTCTTTAATTTTAAATAAACTCCAAGTAACTATAAGTGGTAGAAAATTGCTTTTTTAGTTTTTATTTTCTTTTTCTGTATGTACATTTTAAATATGGCGTGCACATCCAACGACAGCCAACAGGGCATAGAGGGCTATGTTCATCATATTTTGACAGAACAAAACGTCAGTAAAAATAATACAATTTTTCTTCGAAGAGAAAATATTCGTGTTTTTTTAATAAACATAATATTTTACACTCAAAAACAAACATTTTTTTATTTTTAAAATCAATCGTTATGTATATAATTTATGTAAACAATTGTCCGACGTAACGTAAACAAAATATTCATGAGCTGGAAAAAATTTCCCGAAATAATTCAGCCTTTTGTGTTATTCCTAGTGAAAATGCTATATCTTCTACACGAATTACAACCAGAGAGATTAATATTCAGAAATAGTTCATATATTTTTAAAGCATTCCGTTACCCTCCATAACATCCCATTCTTATACAAGGACCACATGACAATTATACAATTGGTATCGGGCTAAATGTCAGGAAAATCTTATTTTTTTTTAATGTTTTATGGACATATCAAACCCATTTTACGTATTGTGGCGTATTTAGCAAACATAACCACCATTGCTGGGCGATAGAGAATCCTCAGTTACAGGAACAACGGAGGATGCATATTCGATTTGGCTTTAACATATAGTGTGGAATTAATACTAATAGATAATTATATTAATCTATTATTGTATTTTTATAGCAATTGGAAAAATCACGAGCAGATATTAAATAGACTAAAATATCTTGCAATGCTAAGTTCAACAATTTGTGGTGTGAACAAGATGCATGTCCTGATCACGATTTTAGTCAGGTGCAAATATTTTCATCAGAAAAAGAATTATATCTAATAGTGGTCCTATGCGGTGGCCTGCCAGGTCTCCAGACCATATATCTCTAGGGTTTTATTTATGGGGAAATAAAACCTAGGAATATAACCCCCCTGAAAATGTACAAATACTTGAACAGTTTGTATGGGATATACTATCAAATATTAATCGGTACACAATTCAAAAAAACCGCCGGCATTTTGAATTGTAGCTTTAAAATTTATTTTGTTACCTACCTACTTTATAATTTTCGTTTTATTAAAAAGAAATCATTAAAAAATATTTTCCCACATAAAAGGCTCTTAGTATATAGATCATTATGTTTAACATATAGTAATTTAACTATAGTTTTAGAGTTGCAAATTTTAATATTTGTTTTTCATATGTTGCTTTCTACGTTAACTTAATTTTTATTTAATTTTTTAAGAAACAATAGCCAATAATTTAGGGCTTTTGCTACAAAAGAGATTTTTCTAATTTGATTTTTTGAAATAGTAACATTTGATTTGTTGTGCCACATAACTGTGCTACCTCGTTGAAGAGTGACTCCAGATAACCGAAATGATGAAATAAAACATTTGAGGATGCAGTCTTATTTCTCGTAAAAAGTTCAGAGCTTGATAATATTAAAATATAAAACTATCTAAATACAAATTCGACATCGTCGAATCGACAGATTTTTTTTTTAAAACTCCGCAACCTCATAGGTTAATTTTACTTCAACCATGGGCGTAAGAATGGGTAAACATCCCTGATTTTTTTTAATAAAAAATGATACGCCTCTGATTTTTTAAAAAAATACCAACTTTGTGGTTTAGGGCAAATAAAAATACCCAACAAAAGCTTCTTAGTATTTTGCGATATCGTAAGCCGTTTTCAAGAAAAAAACATATTTTAACGCACGCTTCTAGCACATCTTACTTCCTCTGTTCCAGTTTTAAAGTTGGAATGGCTGAAAACTCTACAAAAGTAATTCCTTGGATCATTTTAAGAAGATTTTTTCAAACATATCTCCGCAAATGCCCTAATTTTGAGAAACAAGGTCGTAAAATTATATTTCTTTTTGATAAATTTTGACTTAGGTTTAACCGTCTGTAACAGAGACTATAGAGCGGTAATTTATAATATTTAAAATTATTTATTTATTTGAAACATAGCGGGAAAACCTATCAAATTACTGAAATTAACTAAGATAAGTAAAAATCAAAGGTACTCTGTAGGCTTCTTCGTAAACTATAATTTACAATGTTATTAAATATAATTGTTACTATAAATTTAATTAAACATCTTACCTCACAAATTCAGCAGCCACTTATAACTCGAAGAACAGAAAACTGCAACAACGATGGTATCTTCTCCTTAAATAAATTTGCTTTAACTAGCAGGTGGTTTATTTGAATAAAATATTTTATTTCTAAAAGCAGCCTAAAGAACTATTAACAAAAATAAGGATGTGAATTACTGTACAAAAATAATATTTAAAATTAATAACAAGAAAAAAATATTTAAATCTAGAAAATGACGGAATTTACTTAAAATCCCCAAACTTAGTGCAAAAGAAAAGAAAACAAAAATCCTTAAATTAACCATAAATTTAACTGTTAAAAATATGTAAAAGTTACTCCCCAAATAAATCATAGAATGAAATTAAAATATCTTTGATAATGCATCAACTTTAATAACCCACTATATACTTAAAGCCCCATAAACCACCACAAACAGAAGTTTAACACAGACTAACTCTTGTTTTAGAAATCAGAAAAAAGGTCGGCACCTAAATTGACAAGAACTGCCTCTGGTTGGCTAAAATGCAATGCGTCGTCACAGACGCACCCTATAACCCCTTTATTAATAAATACTTCATAGGTGTCGCCTAGAGTTCTACTTTATGTATGTAATTGAAAAATAATTATATTTCAGTCTAAATAGGATAAAAGTACCTTCTATATAAATGTCTAAAAGTTAAACTAACTTATCAGCGTTATGGCTCAAAAAGAGCATGGCGAAAAAAAAGAAAGGCAAAGGAAAACCCTCTCAGCCAATATTTTCTGAAGGGATACAATGCTTTCCAAAAAAAACATGTTTTTTTTAAACGCCTTCTATTATAAAATATTCTATTGTATTTTAACATAGTAAGTTGGCAATTTAATATAATTGAATCGAACCAAATAAAATGTTTCAATTATTATTAGCTTTAACTTAAATGAAACCTTCCTACGCCACCGATCCATATGGGAACATGAACTCTCGAAAGAGAGGCATAGACTATAACACTTGAGAAGTTTTATCCCTACGTAAATCTGTCTACACAATCTAGCAAATAGCGTTTGAGATAAATGATATTTATTAATTTGTTTAGATTCTAAAAACTCTCAAAAGTAATATTAGATAGCTTTACTTTAACGACTTCTTTGAAATACTCACGCTTAGCATTTGTCATGAGAAAAAAATAAATTAAGAATTTATGTACCTGTTCTGTTCGTGTAGTCTATTCCATTGCAAGTCCCTCTTGAAACGATATTCACTGTCCACATTTGTACAGCCGTTTTTGAGACTATTTTGAATATTCGAGTTACGGCAACAGATAACAGAAGAAATTTTCGGAAAGGTGGTTTTGCCAAGAGCACTGTCAATAACTATAAACACACACAAGAGGGACTCCTGAATGACCCGGGACCGGGGGAAAGATGATTTCGGTGGATCTGCCTCTAGTGTATTATGTTAATTGCTATTTGTATCTCTAATATAATAACAATATAATAATAAAATAAATAATAACAAACTATCAGATGACATATCGGTTTGTTATTATGTTGATCGATATTGTATCCCTTAACTATCAGATGACATCGCTTCTACATCAATTTAAATAAGACGGTAGCTGTTGTTTTAATAAGTTTTAGTAATGATGTAAGCCATGCTTTTTTGGGGATGAACAATTCTTTCACCCCCTTCAAGTTTTAGCATGGTGCAAGGAATTTAAACACATTACTGACACTTCTTCTCTTTAAATAAAAATCCATATACACGGTACCCTAAACACGATTGCACCTTCAACAGCAGCTTCCGAATTCAACTAAACTATCAATTGCACCTTCAACAGCAGCTTCCGAATTCAACTAAACTATCAACTATTAGTTTCGAACAATTCTTAATGCAATTTTAGACATTTTCTTATCACACAAACAATTTTTTTTAAATATTTAGTATTGACAAAAATGTACTAAGGCTTGATATTTCAAAAAGTCACATTACAAATCAATTTCATATAAAGTGGCTCAAAAGTAGTACCGCACTGGCAGATTGTATTTTTACAACATATTTGTTGAGCAATGTTTCAGAGAAATGTGTTTTTTTTTCTTGTTAATTAAAAATATCTAATAATTTTCATTTAGTAATTTAATCGACTTTATAACGTTAAATACTTTTAATATTTACAATAATTCATTAAATTTTAATCATATAACAAAAAAAAATGTAAGTCGTTTAAATTGAAAATTGGAAAATAAAATTTGCTATAATTTGTTAATTAGCAAAAAAGGAAATTCTCTGAAAGTAAAGATTTTTATAAATTAAAAAAAAATATTAATTTTTGGTATTATTTTTGAAAGTTCATATCATCCTTTAACTCCTAACTCTATTAATTTTAACAGCAACGAAAAAGTGTCTAGACCATTTATATGTAAAATTATATGCTCCATAATTTTTCTTCAAGCTCTTACCGTTTTTGAATAGTATTGAAAAATCACTATGTTTTTTTCACCAATAGCCGAGGGCTGAGAACAAAATTAGTTTCACTTAAGAAATCATGGTTCTTGGGATTAGACCGTGTCGAAATGGAATCACTTTCCGACGTTTTGCCTTCGATTGCACGAGGCATCGTCAGGGATCTTCACTTCACGAGATCGGAACACTGAATGAGCTCGGGGAGGCCCAGGCCGGCTATTTATAGTCGACCTGTGTTTACCTAAGCATGACTCGATGTAACGATCGGTTTCCACGTATAATGTAGACTGAAGCCCGTATCTCTATCAAAATTGTTAGGATGCTTATAAATTTCAATAAATTCTCTAATTTTGCGTTTATAGAGTCACGAAACCGATGCAAGAACTTTGGTTTCTTTTATATTTATGACATGTAGAATGTTGGTGTTCAGATACAGCAGATTGTACAATTTGTTTCCTTCTGATACATCGTTCATGTTCCTTGAGCCTAGTCGATATGGATCGTCCAGTTTCTCCAATATAAACATCATCACAGGAACAAGGAATTGCGTATACTCCTTCCATTTGAAAAGGAATAATGTCCTTTGGCGATCTCAAACATTGTCCAATTTTCTTGTGTGTGTTAAAGATTGTACGTATGTTGGTCCGGCGAAGTAACTTTGCAATCTTATCTGTGGTTCCGTGTATAAATGGAAGAACTACATTTCCTATCGGTAATTCCGTATTAGTATCATTTCCTGGAGTAGGATTATTATATTTTCTAATTGATCGTCTAATATCATCAGTGCAATATCCATTGAAGATCCCTGAAGATGCCCCGTGCAATCGAAGGCGAAACGTCGGAGAGTGATTACATTTTGACACAGTCTAATTCCAAGAACCATGATTGACCACAGCCGTGAAAGCTTTCGTTCTATGTTAGTTTCACTTATTATAATCAGATATTAACTATATAGTTAATTAAAATTTTAACCTAAGTTTAGGCTTCAAAATTGGTCATTGATGACGTAGGCGCCGCCAAATGGAAATCCCAGTATGGCCAAAACAATGGTGATGACTATAAAAAGTCTTCTCTTTTGTGAACTAACATCAACAGATGAAATTCCTGTGGGTGCAGACCTGATTAGATAAGTAGAAGACTTATCAATATTTAGTTTTTAACATAAATAAATGAATTTGATTATGACTGCAGTGCTTAAAAATCGGCTAAATATTGTAAGTATCTAGTTGTACTGTAAGTACTTATAAATCTATCTTAAGTACTATGTACTTAAAACTAAATAAAAGTATGTATTTGGGACTTATACTTAAACTTACTTTTTTTAACTAAAATGCTGAATATTTCGCATCTAAATAGAGACTCCATAATGAAAATTACACTAAACGTTTGCTTGAAACAGTATACTTCTTTGCGTGTTGTTCGTTGTTTTGTTGAATAATTTTTTGAAATATGTGCCTTCTTTTTTACGTTTCGTTGTTGTTGCTTGATTATTACGTTAAGCATTTACAAACATAAGTCTAGGTAGATAACCAGTAAATTAAAATTAAAATTAAGGTTAATTTTTTGTTGACGGACACAGCTTCAAATTTCGAAAATATATGGTTCTCCAACCATTATGCTTTAATGCCAAAGCATAACGGTTTCGAGGTTACGCGTTGATGGATTTATATGGTGAGAAAATATCTACTGAAATATGAAAAAATGAGCTTAAAAAATAAATTCCTCGTTTGTGCACTTTCATATGGCATCTACCTTCATTATACAGTATTCAAAAAATGGGTTATAACCGGATTATACAAATTAAAAAACATTTTGTTACATTGTTGCGTAAGTTATGTAAAACATATCTGATCGCCGAGAGGACGTATGACCCTGTGGGCAAACAGTGTGCTATCGACTTAGACTTAGGCTTAATTTAGCAAATGTGTTAAGACTGTTAGTTAACGTTTTTTCTAGCAGTTGGGACAGTAGTTATATATAAGCAAGAATTATTCGACATGATAATATTGTACTTTGTAATCTAAACTATTTAAGAAACAAAGTTGTTTTTGGTAATAGTATTTTCCGAACTTAATGCAGTACAGTTGATAAACTAATCATAAAATAAATGTTTGGTCATTAATTAAGAGATGTAATTCTATGGCCATGTTATTTTCTTTATTCTTTTTATGTAATTCTCTTTCTCTTTGTTTTCCATGTCTTCTTCTCGATATTGTTTTGTATATAGTAGTAGCAAACACAGATAATATTTCTTGCTCCCAGCAACTCCCCGTCTAATCTTTTTGCGCGAAGTATAATCAGTTTATGTTAAAAGGCAAATTTGTCTAAAATGTATCATAGTGTCTGTATTTAATAACCTAATTCAGAAATTAATATTTTTCTTTAATAGGAAGAAACTATAAATGGAACAAAGACATTTACTTGCCAACACGGACCTGAAGAATGCTATGGAAACAAAGTACATGGCTGCGCAATCGACTTGTTTACTGTGGAACAAAGTACCGAATTTGTTTTTTGTTCAGAGCAGTCTGGTGCTCCAGCTAACGATACCAATTTGCAAGAGGTACGATTAGACCCGCAGAATATAGTACATCTTTAAGACCATAATTTTAAAAAAACCAATCATTTTTCGCAATTTTAAGAACCCTGTCTTTATTTTTTAAATCGAAATAGCAGAAAGTAGTTTTCATTTATTATTTCGATGACAAAAAACATTTTATTGCTATTTTTGTTTTAAAAATAAATTAAGCCAAATATTAAAATATTTGTCGCTATTTTTTTCATAATATGGAAACAGTATTTCGAGTAATTTTTGACTAACCGATACATATATATATATATATATATATATATATATATATATATATATATATATATATATATATATATATATATATATATATATATATATATATATATATATATATATATATATATATATATATATATATATATATATATATATATATATATATATATATATATATATATATATATATATATATATATATATATATATATATATATATATATATATATATATATATATATTTATGTATCGGTTATATAAATATTCCATAAAAACTCTCTTTTTCCGAGAAAAATAAAAATCACTTCTTAAAAGTATGTTAAACCTGATGCAAAAAAATATCTAGTTATGTAAAACTAAAAAATAAACAAGCTTTTATTATATAAACAAATAAGCCCCTTTTTAATACTTATATCCAATATGATGCGAACACTATATATGTACAGTGTTATTCTTAAATAAGTATACTAAATTGAAGCATATTATTCATAAGCTAATTTTACAAGAAAATACTATAAAATTACAAATTAGAATATACAATGTTCTTAAAGCGGCAAAAATTAATATAATTTTCTTAAGTTGTCCGAAACTTTTCAAGTTATACTATTTAAATTTGGTAAAACATAAGACATTTATAAATATTACACTTTAAAAAACTTTTATTTGTTTACCAAGGCTCTACCAAAAATGACGGCACACAACATTCATCCGGAAAAGCAATTCGGCTTTACACATATTCTATATTAACTCAAATAAACAAAAACATCAAATCACATAACGTACACGACACATAATTGACCCTTTTAAAAATAAATCATATTTATCGATGTCTATGATATAAGTAGTAAGTTTAATGCACGTAATAAGGTACGACGCTTTGATTCTGAACTTATTAAATTAAAAGTCGGTTTAGCCATATATTTAACACGCCTAATACACTCCTTCAACAACAACATAATACTGCAATTAAACGCATAATTTTTAACCTTTGCACGTACAAAGCACTCGAATCACCACACATAAAGTTGGCACCTTTCGCCGACGATAGTCAGCACTATCCTATAATGTCTATAAGACATAGACAAAATGGCCGCCTGAGTAAGATACTACAAAGTCAAGGTTAACCTCCTGAAGACCCAGGCGCTATTCTCGTCACCAGCATATTGCCATCACATAAACATATCAACCAAAACATATAATGGAGAAATCGGATTCCATATCTAAACCACAAACTATATCCTCTGCAGGTGCAAATAGCAGACTCTCCCTGAGAAACAAACGACTCCTGTATTTGACCGAGACCTGCCCAATACTCTAATAATATTCACGAATGACTCCCCGGTATGCTCCATTGCCTAAAACATGTTCAGTAAGACTAGCAACGCTTAAAGATAAAACACTACGAATCGTAAATAATAACTCGCTAGAACCTACGCAACACGAAGTTACACAACGACCTGCTGAACAGCGCCTTCGGACAACATCAGGGCAGCTACAAGGAAGACATGACCTGAGGCGACATACACCTAGTTTTATCGTGGAACGTCACCTGACTGGTGAGGTAGATGTAGAATTCGATTTTGCGAAAAAGTACGTTTCGACGAAACGAGCAGTTATCATCATGATCTCCTTCATACTGCGGTATGCCTGCGCTTCTTCCGATTTGAGAAAAATGGTTGTTACAAACTCGGGAAAGACGTTCAAAAGAAATGCAGACCCTAATACTAGTCCTTAACTTATAAAAAAATGCCTCGCAATTATCAGTTTTACTATTACCTATTAGTAATAGCTAATTATAGGAGAGTACTAATCCTCCACAATTAGGGGATGAATTATACCTAAGTCCCACTTTAGGGTCTGGTTTCCTCAAAAACAGTGTTAGTTCGAATTATGTTCATGTATGAATCTGGAAAGTAAGTGGTAAGAATATCGTAGACAAAAATGCTACAAGTTTAACTAACAAAAACAATTTATTATAAAAATAAAACGAATACTGGACAACTACGGCCAAAACACTTAAACACATTTAAATCCTTTATGAAAAAGCCAACATAAATGTTGTTAATATTTGCCAGATTAAAGTTTGACATTTAATTATATGTTTAAAATATCAAATATATGGTACCACACATAAATTTTATCACATCCAAAATATCTTATAAATTATTTACGCTACACAGTTCTCTGTAGTTACCAATAATAGGCAAATATTCAATTTTCCTTTACTATCTGCATTGTTGCACTTCACATTAATTGGTTCAAATAGTTCATTTTCAGCAGCTAACAACAATGCCAATATTACATTTTTGTTCCAGTGAACGCGTCTCATACTACCATCGATTAAAAACAGATTTTATTTGTTACTTTTGCATTTGTCTGAGGCTAATTTATTTAATACCTTTGTTACATGCTGTGTGAACATTGGTGCCAAGAGAGATAAACGGAACGTGATCCAGGAGAGATAAGTGAACTTAGACGGTCAAATTGCCGTGATGATTGCTTGAATTAAAACTGCGACAACTTGAGACGCTGAGATATAACACAATCAAAAATATGATGAAAAAATATATTTTCTTTCTTTACTTACTCACATACTTTGTGAAATGCGCCAAGCAGCAATACCTACACTACACTTGTGCAAGAGAGACGTTCACTTTAGAGACTTTACGAGCCGAGTTTACTACTTAACTTCAACTAACTCTGTACACGAGACGTTAACTATACGAGAGTTTTCATCTATTTGTGAAAACTAGAGGGACAAGCAGTTTTTGGGGGGTCAGCTGCCAGCACCGCTACATAAACTCGAGTCGAATCGCGAAAACAATTTGGACGAGCTCAATTGCTGCCCCTGGAGAAATATAGAATTATAGAACTATAACTTTTCGCTTGTCTGGCGGGAGGAGATGAGACTCTCCCTGGTGAAAAGAGCTAATCATACGACCTACGCCGGATCTGTTTCTATTGGTGGGTTTTTCACCGCGTTGTGTGACAAAGAGGAGCTAAAATTTCTCGAGACATGAAAATAGGAATGCAAGGATTTTTGCGTGTCATTGATGTTTTATACTTTAAACCTTAATTTCCAGCTACGCATAGCCATATCACGAGCGAGAGTGAGTACTATCATGAGAGGTATAACATGTAAAAGAATAAAAGACGCTGATTTACTCCAGGGGAATGGCAGTGGGTGAATTGTCGACAGGCAATTGGCACAATTTCGTGATATTTCGCATGAATATTCCATTCTAAGTTTTCAATTTTACTACTCTGATTTGTTCCTTTGAGCTGGGAGTACCAAAATCTGGTCCAGTTTTTGAAAAGTGTGGAGTGGGAGTTACACGGCCTCCGGAAAGATCAGCCATCAATTGATGGTAACTTTGAGCTTTGAATCTGCTGCACGTCAGACAATTTTTTACTATTCGCGGTTTATTGAGAGGCTAATAAAATTCCATAAGGCGGTTTGAGCTCCTCCATGACCTAATCTGAGATGTTCTATTTTTAACATAAGAGAGACCACTTAATGTTTTGAGGGAAGAAGTAGCGGGTATTTATGATCATATGCAAAAGAGAGACGTCCACCAACTCTTAAGAGTCCAGAATAATCCAAAAACGAGTTTAATTCTCAAATTGCTTTCACATGTCTTTCCTCGGGAATGGTTTGCATGCTACTTTGGGAGTGAGTGATTAAATTTAAATCAGTGTTTTCCACAAATTGTGGTCCATGCCACCACAGAGAAGAGTTTTCAAGTTCATTGGAACTTATTCCACGAGAGAGCACATCAGCAGGATTATTGAAACAAAAATCTAGTCTTAGATATTGTATTAATTCTGCTAACCTATTTTGAGAGCACCACTGCTCTCAATGTTTAAGTCTGGGGAGTGATATTGTCTTGATAGGGGCTACTCTACTTTTGGAGGCAACAACATTTGTGGAGGCGGTTTTGTCAGGGTAAATAGCAGAGATGTATACACATGCTCCATAACCTTCCAAGCTTGCGTCTGAAAATACATTTAGTCACATAGCGAGAAATTCTTGAGAGTGAAGGAACAGTCTCAATATAATTGCTAAGTTCTTGTGTTTCGCATAAGTCAAGGAGTTCATCCCAATCCACCTTTGCAATCCAGAGTTTTTGCATTATCAACTTCGCCTATACCATTACCGGTCCACGTAGTCCTAAAGGGTCAAACATTTGAGCAATTGTTGATAGAATTCGACGTTTTGTGGCTAGGGATTTTTAAGATATGGGTGGTCGAGAGAAATAGAACTCATCTTAGTCAGGATTTTAAGCAATTCCTAGAACTTTTTTTGAGACACACTCTAAATATTACATTTCTCTTGGAAGGCACCTCGCAAAACATTTTTCAGAATTTGGTGACCATTTGTGAAATTTAACATTTGCCGATGATAAAACTTCAGTTAACTTCGAGTAGATTTCTTCCAAACATTCCAGAGCATCATTACTACATAATATATCATCAATGTAGGTTTGTAAGAGTAAAACATCTGAAGCGAGAGAATTGATCTTTGTCGCAATTTGCAAGATGGTTTATAAGTGGCTAAATAGGGGCACTATTTGTCCCGTAAGGCGTTCAATGCAGTTGGGAAATTCATACGGATTCTCAAGCCATAGAATATTTTGTAATGAGATGGGTAGATTCTTATTTTTCTATGTCTGAGGTCAATACAAACTTTAAAGTTCTGAATCTTAAAATGTCAACTAATTCGGGTTGTACAGGATAACCTTTCAATGTTTCATCATTAAGAAACATGCCTGTAGACGTTTTCATTTAAGCGTCAACAACTACACGTAGTTTTGTAGTGAGATTATCTTCTTTGATAACACAATGGTGGGGTAAAAATATTTACGATTGTTATTTTCATTTTTGAGAGAGGGAGGAAAATAGTGAGCGTGTTTCAGAGCATCATATTTATCAATAATTTTGATTTTTCTGTAGTCGTGTTTTAAGAGCATATTATAATCTGTTTTCAGCGAGAAAAAATGAGCCACTAATTTTGAGTTTTCTTGTGGAGATTTGAAAGGGAGATCAGCTTAACTCGACCCGTTTTCTGAGGATAAAATTTTCCTTTGCTCGGAGGGGCATTCTTTAATATATCAAAAATTGTCTAATAGAGTGCCAACAGAGGGTTCTAATATCGGTTCTTGAGTGAAAAACATACATTTTGAGAATAAGAGTGAGAATAATTTCTCTGATAGATGACCTGAGCAGGAAGAGGTCCACCCACCAAAAAACTCCGAAAAGAGTATTTACTACTGAAAGGAGATTCTTTTGGAGTTTGAGGAGTCCATCTAAAAAAAGTTGGTACTAAATATCTGCTCCAAGCAATATGTCTATTTAGTGGACAAAAAATGAGGGTCAACTCTTGATGAAAGACGGGTAGTCTTTGGATTATCTTGCTCAATTTGCACTCAATTGCACATGAGACGATAAATATGAATGGTTCTACATTTGAGTGTATTTTAATTTTTACTATTTGATTAGAATAGGTAGTAGTACTATCGATACCTGCAATTTATATATTTTGAGTGCTTGCTATATACTTCAATTTCTTTAAATGTGAATGAGTAATTAAAAAGGTGGTGCTACAACTGTCCAATTCAACCCTTACTTGAACTGAGGTGCCATCTGCTATATAAACCTTAATCATTGCAGGTGCGAGTAAAATTTCTCTACTTGAGATGAGAATGGACAAGTGCGATATGAGTTTCCAGATGGGATAGAGTTTCTAAGATTTTTATTCTTATTGTTCCTTTCAGTGTTACTTTATTGTGTTAGTACAAGGGGGTTGAGCATGTTTATTTAATTGAGAATTATTATTACTGGTAAGAGTGCAATTCTGCCCATTAGGAACTGTGTTTCGCTGAATACTAGAGTTTTGTTGAGAGCCATAGTGTTGAGAACCAAATTGCTGAGACCCAGAGCGCTGCTGAGAGCTAAAATACCTAGTACCAAATCGTTGAGAGCCCGCATGCCTAGAAGAGTTATTAGGGTTATTGGAACATTTTTTATACGAGTTTTTACTTATTCAAGAAATGTTCTAAGAACTAAACCGTTGAGTTCCATTGTTTGAGGAACCATTTCTATGTAAGAGAGAGTGGTGTTTATTGTGACAAATATCACACGAGAAACGAGAGGGGATTTTGTAAAACTATGCTTTGCTCCAAGACAATTAAAGCACAGCTTCCTGTTTTTAACAAAATCCAATTTGTGTTCATGTTTGGGAAATGAGAATTTAGGGAATAGTAGATTGTGTGATCAATTATCGAACAATAAAAACATTTTTGAGAGTGTACATGAGATAGGGCTAAGATAAGCATGATTAGATTCATGTTTTTTTGAGATGAGGCTGTGAATTTAAGTCTGGAATAGCTAAACTATCAAGGGCTAAATATCTTTTTTCTAGAAATCCAGGAAATGAATTGAGTGGATGAACCTTTGGGTAATTTTTCCTTTTCAAGGCTTTTCTGGTTTTGAAATCTAACTTTTGAGAAAAAATTTACACTAAAATAATATCCCCATATTCTACAGGTAACTTAAACATTTTTAATGATTCTAAATTTTGCTTTAAGTAAGTAAAAATTACAAAAATATTTAAAATTAGTTTTTGTTAAAGGTTGCTTGTTACATGATTACTGTACCTATTTTTCAGAGTGTCGAGAGCAATCGTGAAATTATCATTAATTAATAATAGATTATTAATTAAGTATAGAGGTTGGCCTTTGAGATATGATTTTAAATAAACTATTTTTTAAATATCATGAAAAGAGTTCCAATTTGTAATATTCCTTGAAAAAAGCGGAAAATTTAATTGAGGTAATTTTACATTTGCACTAGAGGCCTGAACATTTGAGCATTTACTAGAATAGGCTAGCTTGTGCTTAAATTTGAGGAGAGATATAATCAATTTCAGAGTCGACAATGTTTTGTAAAATCTTTTTTTACTCTCCGCCCTATCTACATCCTCTCCGTCATCTAAATCTTCAATACTTGTTGTACTGAAGCAATACTGTACCGGATCATATGCGTTGGAAGTTTCACGTAATGAACAATCTCAAGTTCTAAATTCAGAAATATTTTGTTCAGTATCCACCTTTCTTTTTAACCAATTTTCAGTTCGTGTAAAAACAGATCTATATTTTCCGCAAGTCTTAAGCAAAGCTTATATTTCTGTCATTTTTCAAAAATAAACAGTAACACACAAAAGTAAGAGCTATAAATGAAATCAATATAAACAATGTCAAATAGTTTTTTAATGTCATGTAAATTTCAAATGAGAGTCGAATAATCAGTTTATAATCAAAGTCACTTTACTACATACTAAAAACCAATAAACTCTTTTCATATAGAGCATTGTAAACAATATAAGTGAGAGTGAGACTAACAAATAGGTTTTTCTTTCATTTAGATAGAAACTTATAAACAACATGAGAGAGATATTAAACAAATACTTTTTGTGTCACCCTCGTATCTTACTTTCCTTTTTCAAAAATCACAAAAATATCCTGTGGGCGAGGAACCAAAATATCTGCTGAAAAGGACAGTACTAATCCGCCACATTTAGAGAATGAACTATAAGTCCATACTTTAGGGTCTGCTTTCCTTGAAAACAGTGTAATTTGAATTACTTTCATATATGAATCTGAAAAGCAAGTGGTGAGGGTATCGTACATAAAAATGATGCAAAATTGAACGAAATAAAAATATAATATAAAAATAAACATTAAACAATCACTAAACCATGGAATAAATAAAAAAAAATAAAGTGGTTCATTTATAATTACTGTTGCTGAGAAAGTGTGTAGTTTGGAAATTAAAAAAGATGCACCATATTATGATAATTGTAACATCAACTTTATTTTTAATTCTATGTTGAATACATTTTTTTATTGCTGTAAAGTATATCACATATTTTGTATATTGATTAAAGATATATAGCTAAAGTGGATTAGAAATTTGAATAACTTTTCCCCATATTTTAAAAATATTAACTGTAGCCTATTTATATATTTTCTCCAGTTGGTATACACAATTCAGTAATAAGTTAATTTAGTAAGTATGCCAGATATCACATTATCAATTTTTTTAAAATTTAAGTATGGTTTAAGAAAAAGTTAGGTAGATGATATAATTATAAATGACAAAAGTCTTTCGAAGATACCCTCAATTAATTTCATACTTTCAGATTATTAACTGGTATAAAGTCGTTTAGATCTTGTAAATTATTTTATCAATTAACTTTTAAAATATAAACTTTTATAGCCTAATCTTATAGAATTTCCAAAAAATATTACATTTTATCATTGACTTTACCATATGTTGGGAACTGGCCGCCAAACTTATAAGACTGCGTATTGTTAAAAAAAATATGGTATATCTTTTAAAGTCTATTCAAATAAATGTTAAGTTTTCTAAATAAATAGATCCAAACCAGTAAAAAGGTATCCTACAATCGCTTTATATATAGATTCCGGCATATCACAATTATCAGCTGTACATTAAGGTATCATATTATAAGGCTAATAATACTTAAGGTAAAGCATTATCCCTTATAATACCGGTAGTGCTTTATTTAATGTCCGACTAAGCAAAATATTTTTTAATTGAGAAAAATCTAGTTTAAAAAATATCTTATTTAACTGACTTTGACATTTTGTCATTATTTATCAAAATAAACTCATAATAAATGGTGCCAAGGATATATAACCAAATCCCATTGGAATTTAAAAACAAGGCATATTATATAATTATACGAATTAATGAGGCTTTAATTATAATTCCTAATTAACATAACCTAAAAAGTCAAAAGATAAACACAAAAGAAAAAGGCTTATTTTAAAAACTCAGATTTACTATTTGAAAAATTACAGTATGTAATATCAACATTGACAAGATGAATTACAATAAATGGCTCTTAGCTATACCAATTTTAAATTTATCAAATGAAATAATGGAATTCAATCTTAAATTTCAATATATATCGTAGGTTAAATATTATAAAATCAAAAGTGGAAATAAACCAATATTTGGTAATCTTCCAAATATACTACACATCTACAATTGTGATTTATATACTTAAATCAATTTTTAACTAAAAATTAGCATAAAAATTACAAAAAAAACAAAATGTGTTAGTGTTAAGTTAATAATATACCCAGTTATATTAAAGTTAATTATGTAACTATTTAAAGCAGAATGACGATAATGGAAATAACAAAAATCTGTAGGCACTCAGGTATATACAAAAATATCCAGTTACATATAGGTAAATTATTTGAAGTTATCAGTTACACCAGTATCATTAAGGTTATATATGTAACTTTTTAAGCAAAATGACAATAATGGAAATACAAAATTTGTAAGCATACAGATATAAAAAATAACCATTTACATTGGGGTTAACTATGTAACTTTATAAACCAGAATGACGATAATGGAATTAACAAAATTTGTAAGCACCCAGCTATATGCAAAAATAACTAGTTACAAATAGATTAATTATGTAACTATTTGAAACAGAATGAAGTCAATGGAAATAACAATACGTATGCCAAAAGGCTAATATAAAATAAAAATTCAATAAATGTTCGGTTGTTGAGAACCAAAAATTAGTAAAACGTTTAACCTGTAAGTTATGTATGTTTAATTTATTTGAATGCCAAAGGTTGATATGAACAAAAACCCAATATGTTCGTTTGTTCTTTAACTAAACATTGATAAAACGTTTAAGCAGAGTTACATAATTGAAGATATTCAAAAATGAATGTATAACGCTAATAAAAAATAACAGTACTAGCGGTGCTAAAAATTTTGTCTAGCTGTACTAAGGTTTACCCTGTTCCTTGAATTAGAAAACTATATACTCAATACCACAAGTAATATCCTAATAACAGTTATATTTTACGTAAGGTTAAGATATATATAAAATTATTAAGCAATAGTACAAAATAGTCAAAATAATAAATTATCAAGAAAAATACTCATTCTTGAAATTGCAATTTTCCAAAGGAATCAAAAGCATCTGGACTATCCCAGCTTCTCCTAAATATCCAAAGATCTTCTCCGGAATATTCTGCAACTCTGGGAAATACAGTAACAACACCTGCACTGTAGACTCGTTAGCCTTCATCAGATACAATACAATCCAAGATAACTTAAATAAAATTATTATGATAATTTCGGTAATTTTAAAGCTTTAAACTAATACTGCAAAATCTTGAAGGTATCTGAATAAAATCTTGCATTATTGCTCCAAAGTTAAAAGAAAGTTGATTGTTCCAAAATTAAAATAAAGTTGATTGTTCCAAAATTAAAAGAATGTTGATTGTGCCAATATTAAAATCCTGAAATAAATAAAAATACCTATCCCTCGGGATTATATTTCAGCTAGTTAAATATCCGACTGCATTAGATGCATAAGATTAGACCATTATTATTTGTGAAACTTATCTGACAATGTTGCGTGCTACCTATACGCTTCACAAAATCACGAAAAAATGCCTAATTAAACACGTCAACTTGATCTTTCTGTAATTCAACAAAAAAAGAGGACTATCGATCCTGGCCGGCGAAAATAAATAAGTCCCAAAAGCAACAAAAAACGAAGTGACACATGATCTCTCCCACTCTACAAAATTACTTTGTAATTTCTTACGTATCATACTAGGATTCTATACACCAAGAGCGAAGATATAGTGTCGTACTCAATAATTCCAATTTCTATAAATATGTAATAAATATGGTCGTAGTAAAGCTTTGAGAAAGTTAAGGAATATTAATAATAATTTGATTTATTTAAGATAAAATGATTAAGGTTGGAAATAAGTGTTAACAAACATAAAATGGTTGTAAGACTAGTAGGTCCAAAACACTTAAACACATTTAAATACTCTAAATGAATAAACCGACATAAATGCTGGTAATATTTTCCAAAATTAAAGTATAACGTTCAATTCAACGTTCTGAATATCAAATATATGCTGTCACACATACATCAGCTGATATCTAGTTTAATATAAATACTTCTTGTGACATTTAAATATCTTATTAATTACTTACGCTACACAGTAGCTTCTAAGTACCTATCATAAGAATACTCAATTTTCAGCAGCTAACATTATACATTTTTGTTCCAGTGGGCACGTATTAAATTACTACCGATTGAAAAGAGATTTTTACTTCTTACTTTTGCACTTGTCTGAGGCTAGTTTATTAAATCAATACCACGTTACTATATGGAGAATAATTAATATTTATTTATTACCTTTGTTACATGCTTTTGAACATTGATGCCAAGGGAGATAAACGGAGCGTAATCCAGGAGAGATAAGTGAAATTAGGAGGCCAAAATGTCATGACGGTTACTATACACACGAGACGTTAACCATACCAGAAATTTCACCTATTTTATTTGTGAAGACTAGACAAATATATACTTTTAGGGTCAACTGCCAGCACCGCTATACTCGAGTCGAATCCCCGGAGAACTGCGAAACTCTACTGCTTGCCTGGCGGGTAGGGATGCATGCGATACTTTGATACTTCAGAAGCATCGACACTTCACAAGTATTGCATTTAAAAAAATAAAGTTAAGAGCTCTATCGGAAAAACTATAAAACCGGCAACGCTGTAAATATTAGTTTTAGGTCCGGCACCATTTTTAACCTTCCAATTCCAAATTTCAATATGTTACGTTAATCTGTTACCGAGATATTTGACTGTTCCGGTTCTTTTGGGAAACCCTGTATGTTAGGATTCCCTTTCAAGGCGGATGACTTTTTTTAACAAAACTAATAATAAAAATTCGAATTATGTTATGTTAGGATCAAATAGGATTGTCCTAAAGAAATTGCACGGTAGCGCGCCAACAAAATTCCGGGTATATTAAAAGAAGGGATTTTGTTGTAATATAACCTAGAGTGTTAGGTAGATCTGAAAACCACCATTGAAGACATAAAGCTTATCGAAAATCAGATTTGAAATACACGTGTATTCTAAAGTGATGTAATTGGTGGCAGTCCAAGCGGATTTAAGGTCCTATCCTACATTTGAAAGTTTTTCTTTCTAAAATTCCGAGCAGTGCTGATGGTCCACATTGTCTTCTTGTGGGTAAAAACAATATCGTCTTTCTGTTGTATAGTAGAACATTTTCAGCTGATGTCAAACGTTAATAGAGATAAAACCTCCTTTAAAATTGAGCAAATTTCTAATATAACATAAAAATCTATCCATATAGGGATCTTCAGTAAAACTTACGGGAGGGTCCATCACATACGAACCTGTAACCAGGCGATATCTTTTGTTTGTGTTATTCATTTGTAAGTGTGAATCCCAAGACCAAATCATTTACGATATATGCATATTGTAGATTTTTTTAACGGATTTAACAAAATAAACAATTGATTTTAAATTATTTATTTTTGTCAAATAATGTCAAAAGTTTACTATACATATATATATATATATATATATATATATATATATATATATATATATATATATATATATATTTTACTTTCAGTGTGCCGAGATAGTAGAAATCTCTTGGGCAGATATCGAGGAATGCATTTCTAGTGGTAAAGCTGACGAACTTCTTTCTGAAAATGGAAAAAAAACTGACCTCGTAAACCCCAGTTTCATTCCAACAATTATCCTCGATGGAACATATTCCCAAGAAATTCAAGATGAAGCTTTATTGTATCTTAAAACTCTTATTTGCACACTAGTTGGTTATCCTGTTCAATGTGAGTGTTAAAGCAATAAATATTTTAATATTTGCAACTGGCACGTTAAAAACTTTAATTAAAAAATCTAATATTTAAAGTAAGATGTATGCGTTTTCTTTACAATAAAAACAAACAAAACATTAATTTTGACCATTTAGAAGTTTTCTAGCCTGAATATAGGCTGGAGCGATGTTTTTTCTCGGGAATTCAAAACTTTTTTATCTAGGAAAGCTGTATATATTTCACCTACGTATGACTTTTCTTTAAATATAATGAAATTATTGTTACAATTTCTAAGATTTTATATGGAGTTGAATAGGTTGGAAGTAATTGGATGTGATGGCATAAACACAAATACGGGTCGACGGTAGGTGTGCTTTTCAAAAACACCAATAATAACCCTTCCATGGTTCATATGCCAGCCCACGCCAATGAAAAACTAGTGGACCAAATGTATTTTCTGAGGCAACTGGAAAACTTTTGTTAACCTGTGAATCTTCCAGTTGCATTGTTTTAAGATTAGATACTTCATACTCCAACAATACGATATTTTTATGCTGTAAAAATAGTATTTGTGTAGAACAACTTGCCAAGAGACATCCCGAAAACCCTGTTCATTCCCGACCAGTGCATCACGCTTTGTCCATTTATATATAGCTAGGAAAAATCCATCTGAAAACTAAAAAGTCTCGTATCAAAAGCAAATCGTCCTGCCTTTATAGAGTACAATATCTTTTTAAAACTATATAAATCTACTTAAACATGTCAGTGACTTGTCCGTTCAGTCCTGTAACGATGAATCAGCATCAATGAAAGAAAATTTCTATGCATACATTTTAAATTAAAACGTTTTATGTCCGATACAGCTACGTTTTTTACCTTCAGTAAAACCTCATAAGCACAATAATGAATATTTCACATAACGGTGTCGGCACTGATACGACACTGATGTGGATGATGACCGAAAAAGGGATTTAAAGGTTGGCATTACGGTTTTTCAAAAGACCAACATTTTATTGTAACAAAAACTCATTTTTGAAACTAATGATAACTATGAAATAGTTGACTGCCAAAATACCCCATGGCCTGAACTACTAGTAACTTTAAAAATCAGTTGAACGACGTGGTAGAAATTCCACATAATAGCGAGTTAGCATACCTGTTACAATATTCTTGCCATACGTTTGAGAGATCAAACTAGTCACTGAAGCATCCCTGGCTGTGTGTGGAAATTCAAGAAGAAACTGTTGTATTAATAGTAGGCTAGAATCTATAGGTAATATGCCAGAATATGAATCAAATAAGACTTTTATCTTAAACAATTTTAAACTATTATAGTCGATGCTTCTGAAGTATCAAAGCAAGCGGGGTTCTTTACACTTAACGTAACGTTAAGTTGTGGCAAAAGATGGACCTTAAACGACTTCTTCAGCTACAAGGAGGGGTTGTTTGTCACCATTGATCAGAGACTGTTGGTCAGAAAGACCTAAACGGGGAAGCAGAGGGTGTGTTCAGAAAGGCTTGATATATATATAACAGATATATATATATATATATATATATATATATATATATATATATATATATATATATATATATATATATATATATATATATATATATATATATATATATATATATATATATATATATATATATATATATATATATATATATATATATATATATATATATATATATATATATATATATATATATATATATATATATATATATATATATGATATATATATATATATATATATATATATATATATATATATATATACAGGGTGGTGCAACCAAGATGGGGTGGACGATTGTGGGCAAACGGAGAGGAATTTGAAAAAACATTTTTGGGATATGATTGATAGTCAAGAACGCTGTGTTTTAAAATTATACCCATTATACAGGGTGGTCTGAAAAGTTCGTGATGAACCAAACTTGTGTTTTTTTAAGTGGGACACCCGGTATATTATTATTTTAGTTGATTCTCCTATTCGTTACGATCATTTTGATATGAGGTTTATTGTGTCTAAAATATATACCAAGGGAATGGAACGAGGTTAAAGTGGAAAAAAGGGTTATACTCCGGCCATTTTTTGAAAACAATTGAAGCAGGTATGGAAAAACTAAATATTCTATAAAATGTATTGTATCTAGGATTAGAATAATCGCTTGTAAGTCGTTCAAAATTATTCACTGTTATACAGGGTGGTCAAGTTTTGCAAATTTACCTTGGATTGAATTTTTTTAAATTGAACACCCCATATATTCTACTGTCATATTAAAGATAACTTCGCCAGCTTTCAGAAAATACCCTATTTGATATCTTTCTAACCAACAGTTTTTTAGTAAATTAACCTTGAAACCAAAATTTACTCATTCTAACAGAAACGGTATTATTTACGTTGCTTAAATTGACTACCTATAATATAAGGAGGCCATGATATAATCATAAATGAAAAGAAAGATTGACATTCTTGTCAAAACCGCAAAGTGTCAGAGAATTGGCATCAATTACCATTGTTTTTTGACGATAAGCCGAGAAATTGTTAAGTAACAATGAGTTTGAGTACTCCAGAGTTGATAAACATGACTTTTATGTTTGGCGAGTGTCAAAAAAACCCTTTACTAGCAAGCAGAGTTTATGCGGTACGATATCCCGATGCCGAAAAAAAACCAAGACCTGAAGCTTTTGCAAGTTTATTAGAGAGGTTTCAAGAAACAGGCAATGTTGCTTTTAAGAAACGTAAAGTAATTAATAAACCAGTTACCAATGAAGATAATGCTTTGACAGTGTTATTAACAGTGCAAGAAAATCCGCACACAAGTACCAGGGAAATTGAGAGAGCTACTGATATTGAATGCACTAGTATTAAACGGATTCTGAAACAACATAAATATCATGCCTACCACATTGAATTACACCAAGAACTGTATGATCGCGATTACGTCCAACGACAAAAGTTTTCAATTTGGTTTTTAAATACAATTTGGGATAATCCAGGTTTTGTAGATAGGGTGCTGTTTTCAGATGAAGGAACTTTTAAAAGCAACGGCTTGGTTAACAAACATAATATGCACTATTATTCAACCGAAAATCCACATTGGATTCGTCAGGTGGACCATCAAAATAAATGGTCAATTAATGTTTGGGGAGATATAATTGGCTCTCATGTTATAGGACCATATTTCTTTGAAGAGCATTTAACGGAAGAAGTCTATTTAAATTTTTTGAGAAATGAGTTGCCCGTATTGCTCGAAGACTTACCTTTAATGTTAAGAAATTCCTTATGGTTCCAACATGATGGAGCACCACCGCATTACCATAGGCATGTAAGACATTTTCTCAATAATTGGAAAGGAGACCATTGGATTGGGCGAGGTGGACCAGTTAAGTGGCCTGCGAGGTCACCCGATTTAACGCCACTAGATTTCTTTTTATGGGGACATGTTAAAGAAGAAGTTTATAAAGAGGTTCCAACCACAGAGGAACATATGAAGTTGAGAATAATAAGCAGTTTTCAGACCTGACTTTGAGAAAAGTGAAACTTTCATTTATGGATAGCCTCGAAATGTGCCTTCAGCAAAACGGTGGTTAAGTTGAACATCTTTTATAAGTTTTAATTACATTGTTTTTGTTGATTTATATTAAATTTATTTTTTTTGTAAAAAAAGATGTTATTAATACTGTCAAAGCATTATCTTCATTGGTAACTGGTTTATTAATTACTTTACGTTTTTTTGAAAGCAACATTTCCTGTTTCTTGAAATCTCTATGATAAACTTGCAAAAGCTTCTATCTTGTTTTTATTTCGGCATCGCATCATCAAAGAACAATATTTATTTATTTACTGATGACAATATTCTGACACTTTGCTGTTTTGACAGGACTGTCAATCTTTTGTTTAATTTATGATGATATCATGGCCTCCTAATATTAAATTGTCAATTTTAACAACGTGAATTCAGAGTAATTCGTGTTAAAATGAAGAAATTTTGATTTCACAGCTAATTTACTGAAAAGCTGTTGGTCAGAAAGGTATCAAATATGGTATTTTCTGAAAGCTAGTAATGTTATCTTTAACATGAAAGTAAAATATACAGGGTGTTCCATTTAAAAAAATTCAATCCAAGGTAAATTTGCAAAACTTGACCACCCTGTATAACAGTGAATAATTTTTAACGACTTACAAGCGATTATTGTAGTCCTAGATACAATACATTTTATAGAATATTTGGTTTACCTGCTTCAATTGTTTTCAAAAAATGGCCGGAGTATAACCCTTTTTTCCAATTTAACCTCGTCCCATTCCCTTGGTATAAATTTTAGACCCAACTAACCTTATATCAAAATGATCGCAACGAATAGGAGAATCAACTAAAATAATAATATACCGGGTATCCCATTTAAAAAAACACAAGTTTGGTTCACCACGAACTTTTCAGACCACCCTATATAATGGGTATAATTTTAAAATACAGCGTTCTTGACTATCAATCATATCCCAAAAATGTTTTTTCAAATTCCTCTCCGTTTGCCCAAAATCGTCCACCCTATCTTGGTTGCACCACCCAGTATATATATATATATATATATATATATATATATATATATATATATATATATATATATATATATATATATATATATATATATATATATATATATATATATATATATATATATATATATATATATATATATATATATACGACTTCTTCAGCCTCAAGGAGGGGTGGTTTGTCACCAATGACCAGAGACTGTTGGTCAGAAAGACTTAAACGAGGAAGCAGAGGGTGTGTCCAGAAAGGCTTGAATCAGTTCAGGTGTATTAATAGAGAAATAAATGCGAATAAAGAAGTTATATATATATATATATATATATATATATATATATATATACTTAGGAGATTTTCTTGGGTTTTTGGTCTGAATTATATTTTTGAAAAATAAAACTTGTTTATTCTTCGGAAATCATTTTAATTTGTTTTTTTTTCTTTTATTCCCAAACGTTTCGGCAACATGCCTTCATCAGTGGATTCTAATACAGGTCACTAAAACTAACAAACAATGCTGTTTTGGATTCTTACTTATAAACATGTCTACTTTTTTCTTTGTTTTGTGTAAGAGGATAAAAATGTTTTTTAGATACATATACATCCATACATAAGTACACCCCTGCACAGATATATACATATATACAGAAATTTAATAAACACGTATAACCTAATTAATATTACTTGTTTTTTTTTTTATTTTTAAAACAAAACGTTCAAATTGGATGTATAATTATACTATAACTCACCTAAGAAGGTAAATTTTTTTAATCCATTCACAAATGGGACATATACACTTAAAATTTGTTCTACATATATGTGACAGTACAGTATATACATACTTAAAACTACTGACTGACTGAAATTAAAATTCGTTTTGCTGCTGTTGCTCGTCATATATATTGTTTTTATTGGGTTAAAAAACAAGGTGTTTTATATTGTTATTATTTTGGTATGTGGAACGAGCGCATTTATTTTATATTTTTGTAATTAGTGTACCTATTATTATTTCATTTAAGATAAAATGTAGAAAATTGAACAATTTTTTTATTTTTGCAAATTGACATTTAATTTTAAAAATTTAAATTTAGATTTACGAGAAAATTGCAGAATATATGCAGTTATTTTATTACGTTCTAATATATTTGGTTTAAGTTTTTAATTTCCGTTTTGTCATTAATTGAATTTTCGTGTTTTTTAATGTACATCATTTCCAAGAATTCCCTTTTTTTCTGATTTATTTCAGTTTTTAAAATTTGTTAAGTTTAATTTTTTTTATCATATTTATGCCCATTTAAGCGATTTTTGAGGTATTGTGTAGTCTGACCGATGTATACTCCAGGACAGTCTTTACAAGGTATTTTATATATGGTGTGTGTTTTTTGATTGGTTGGAGTTGGGGTTTTGAGGGAACTAAAAAATTTTTTTTGGAAGGTGTTGTAACTTTTGTGGCATACGGTTATATTATGTTTATCAAAAATAGTTTTTATATTTTCTGAAAGGCCTTGTACGTATGGGATTGATAGAAACTTATTTTTATCTGTATTTTTTTCGGTTGGTATAATTTGATTTGATATATATATGTATATATATATATATATATATATTATATATATATATATATATATATATATATATATATATATATATATATATATATATATATATATATATATATATATATATATATATATATATATATATATATATATATATATTATATATATATATATATATATATATATATATATAATGTGTTTTCATTCCGGGTGTACATCCGTTCACTACTGTCGTTCTGAAAAGAACAGTTTTGCTGACGTTTCGCCAAAATCACATTTGGCATTTTCGAAGCTTTCTTTCTCGCGTCCGATGATGATTCCGAATGTGATTTTGGCGAAACGTCAGCAAAACTGTTCTTTTCAGAACGACAGTAGTGAACGGATGTACACCCGGAATGAAAACACATTGTATTTTTCCATCCGTGAAGGAGTAAAAATCAACATATATATATATGTATATATATATATATATATATATATATATATATATATATATATATATATATATATATATATATATATATATATATATATATATATATATATATATATATATATATATATATATATATATATATATATATATATATATATATATATATATATATATATATATATATATATATATATATATATATATATATATATATATATATATATATATATATATATATATATATATATATATATATATATATATATATATATATATATATATATATATATATATATATATATATATATATATATATATATATATATATATATATATATATATATATATATATATATATATATATATATATATATATATATATATATATATATATATATATATATATATATATATATGTATATATACCTTTCTTCGTATTAAAAATAATTGTTATTTAATGTGATATTTACAGCCTCTATACAGTCTTTCAACTCAAGTGTTGTATATTCTTTTAATGTATTCCATTTCTTTGTGATTACTATTTGAAGAACTAATTCGTTTGGAATGTTGGTTTATAACGAAACTACATCAAGTGATACAATCTTATAATTATTTGGAATACGAATTGTATCAATAAATTGTTTAAAAGTAAAAGAATCTTTTATAAAATAGTGATTTGGTATTTCAGTGTCAGAAATGTTGTCTGACCATTGATTAATTATTAGTATGCTAGAATCTATAGGTAATATGCTAGAATATGAATCAAATAAGACTTTTATCATTTTAAACTATAGCAGTTACGCTTAAAGTAACGTTAAGTTGTGGCAAAAGATGGACCTTAAACGACTTCTTCAGCTACAAGAAGGGGTGGTTTGTCACCAATGACCAGTTTATGAGGAGTTTAAAGAGGCGTATATCATTAGGGCTTACTTAACGTAACGTAAAAGGGCAGTTTTGCCGCTATGTGTGCATGTTTTTCTTAGGTGGTTTAGAGCAAAAAACAGCAAAATTATTATACTGCACAAGTGTGTGGCCAAGAAAAAGGCATTAATAGTTTTTTTAATATATTTGTATGTAAACTCTGAATAATTGATAATACAAGTCAAAAGAGGCACAACTTTGAATGGAGTATTTTTCGTAAAAATCGTTATCATACAACTTTCTTCGTATTGAAAATAATTGTTATTTCATGTGATTTTTACAGCCTCTATACAATCTTTTAACTCAAGTATTGTATATTGTAAGAGATTTAGCATAGATAAGTTGATTTTGAATCTATTTAGTTCATTTATATTTTTGGTCGCCTCAGTTATAGTCAGATTTTTTCTTGATATCAATAATTAATTCATTAAATTTATTTGCAAGCTACGTACCTGTAAACTTAATGTGTGATACATTAAAATTCAAAAACATTGGTACTATGTCCAGAGTACTCACGAATTGGAGCCAGCAAACATACACCAAAATATTTCTAAAGAATAGCAACAGCTGACGAAACAAAAAAAAACAGAAGAATTTTTTTACTTACATCTGAGCATACCAACGTAGCTAACCCACAAATTATTAAAATCTTTTTATACCCCAAAAAAGAAATCAAACTTAGTTTATTCAATTCCGTGTTTGAATTGCTCTAAAAAATATATCGGAATGACAACACAATGTTTAGAAAACAGAATTAAAGGCCATAAATATACTAAAAATATCTCTACCGCCCTTCGCAAGCATGAACAAACAACAAAACATAAGTTCAATTTCAATACAACCAAGATTTTGGCACAAGATAGGAATTATCGTAAATTAACATTTAAAGAGATGTTAGGAATAAAAAAAGAAAGTGAAGCAGTTAATGCTAAATATATATTTTAAATATATATATATATATATATATATATATATATATATATATATATATATATATATAACACAATAAATTACACGAAACTTTTATCTCATATACCTAAAAATAAAATAAAATAAAAGTTAATACTAATCAATGGCTAGACAACATTTCTGACACTGAAATACCAAATGATTGTTTTATAACTTTACTACTTTTTTTACTTTTATACAATTTATTGATACAATTCATATTCCAAATAACATTACCATTACCAACATTCCAAACGAATTAGTTCCTCAAATAATAATCACAAAGAAATGGAATACATCAAAAGAATATACAACACTTAAATTGAAAGATTGTATAGAGGCTGTAAATATCACATTAAATAACAATTAGAGGAGAAGTGCCATATATGGAATATGTCCCTTTTATGGAATACCCATAAAATGAACAAACCAAGAGTGGCAACACCGCAATAGCATTACCAACACATCGTCACAGCTGGTTATGACTGCGGACAGTCGTTTATCAACTGTTTAACGAAGGTGTTGTTATTTCGCAGCTCGATTTGATTTTACGCGACATCGTAAATTATTTAAGGTAAGTATTCGAAATTTTGATACGCCTGGTTAGAATAAACGGAGAGATGTTCGATTGTGTCTTGTATGCTTGTATAACTTAAATTTAAGTTTCTGATAATTCAGTCTAAGATTGGCTTGTTGTAAACACGTAAATTTGGATAATGAAAATAAAGATGGCCGGGTACCTTATATGGAATAGCATGCTGTTCCTATTTTGGAATATTCCATATTGTGTACCTACATTCATTTTTTTGGAATTTCGTGAACAAAACTGCAAAATCCTTTTAGAGAAAATGATGAAAAAATTAATAATTAATCTTTTTTACAGAAAAATACTATGGATCGTAAAAAATGGAAAAAGAGGACATGGTTCGTGCAATCGAAGCTGTGCGAAGTCACGAGATGGGTTTCAAAAAAGCGGCAGATACATTTAATGTTCCACGCACTACATTATTCCGTCTATCAACCAAGCCAAATTCAACACCAGCTCAGGCTGTTGAAACAAAATTGGGAAGATCTGCGGTTTTACCACAACAGTTAGAAGATCAATTGGTAGATTATCTGCTTCTGATGGAGAAAAATTTGTATGGATTAACACGAAGTGATGTTAAAAGGATGGCTTATCAGCTGGTTACCTTAAATAATTTACCAAACCCATTTTTTAAAGATAATGAAAGCGCTGGGAGAAAATGATTAGATTTATCCCTACAACGACACAAAGGCAGAATTTCCGTCAGAAAGCCAACTGGGACGTCGATCCATAGAGCCAAACGCTTCAATAAAGAATCCGTGACTCACTTTTTTGATATTTTGGAGGCAGAATTTGAAAAGTATGAATATCCAGCTGACAGAGTATTTAACGTGGATGAGACGGGCTTGTCTATTGTTCAGTCCAAAGTCCAATATGTTCTGGCGCTTAGGGGAAGGAAACAGGTCGGAGCTTTAACATCCGCTGAAAAAGGTTCCTTAGTTACGGCAGTCTTGTGTATGAGTGCAGAATTTTGTTCAAATAGTGTGCTTGCCCCCTCATTCTACACACCATATGCAACCTTTGGATAAAACATTAATGGGTCCTTTAAAAGCCCACTATAGTGAGGAGTTGAGATTATTTTTGAGATCAAATCAAAGAGCAGTTACACACTTTGACATCGCTGAACTATTTGGAAAAGCGTATCTGAAGGTGCAAACTGGGGCAATTGCCGTTAACGTTTTTAAGAAAACCGGAATATTTCCTCCAAATCGTCATGTCTTTACAGTCAGCGATTTTCTTGCTGCAGAACGAGAAATTAATGAGGAAGGGGGAGCCACGTCAGTTGAGAATATTGCCAACAATAATGTAGCACCAAGGGAATTTATTGGACCCGAAAACATTTCACCGGTGCCAACCTTTAAGACAAAGAAAGGCCCTCGAAGAGGAAGAGCGCCTGGAAAGGCGGCAATTATAACTTCATCTCCGTTTAAAGATGAGTTAGAAACTTCAATAAATTCAGTCTCTTCAAAGATAGCCAAAACAGTGAAGCGAAAAGTGTTAGCGGAACCATCAGATGATCTAAATCTACCATCCTGTAGTGGCCAACATCTACGTCAAACAGTCGTTTTAAATAAGAAGGTGGCAATTCAAGATTCCTCTTCAGAATCAGAATCCCTGAGTTTCAAAGAAAATTCTTCTGAGGATCATGAGATGGGGGACATTGGAACAGAAAAACCACAAGACAATGATGCTACTTGTTTCTATTGCCAAGGAACGTTTTTGGACGATAGGAGAAGAGAAAAGTGGATAAAATGCGTGGTCTTCAAAGAGTGGTGCCATATCGATTGTTCGGGATGTGAAACTGATATTTTTATTTGTGAGTTTTGCAAAGAAAACTAGTTTATTTGCAAATAATCGTTTCTTGAGTATCTAAACTTAGCATTTCCGATACTTTAAAAAATACGGAATCTCTTTTTTATTTTTTATATAGGTTTAGTTTACTTTTTCTTGTTTAAAGTTCAAAAGAAATTAGCTTCGTTTTGTTAAATAAATCATAGATGTTTATAAAGTAAAAGATGTTGTCTTAAAATTTACACTGATTTATTTTTAACAACATTATTTGCATAAATATATCCGCATTGCCCTATTCCATATTAGGATCATAGCATATACCATATAAGGTACATATTCCACATTAGGTGCAAAAATCCTCTTTTTCAAAGATTATGTTTTGAGGATCCCGGTATACAAATTTTCTTAACTCTAATATTAAAATCTTCTAACCAAAAGAATAAAGTGTGGTTTTGAAAAAAAAAACAAAACCTTTTCTCAAAAAACAAAAAAATTACAGGGCAAAAACAAAATGGTATTCCATATTTGGCACTTCTCCTCTACTTTCAATACGAAGAAAGTTATATGAAAACGATTGTTACCAAAAATAGTCCATTCAACGTTGTGCCTCTTTTGACTTGTATTATTAATTATTTAGAGTTTACATTCAAATATATAAAAAAAAACTAATAATGCCTTTTTCTTGGCCCCATACTTGTGCAGTATAATAATTTTTCTGATTTTTGCTTTAAACCACCTAAGAAAAACATGCACACATAGCGGCAAAACTGCCCTTTTGACACTTGGTTTAATAATTATTCATATTTATAACGTTACGTTATTTTATTTTACGTTACGTTAAGTAAACTCGAATGATATACGCCTCTTTCAACCATCTTTTAAAACATTCTCCTAGGTCCCTGTGGTGGCTCCAATCTCCAATACAACGTTCCGAGATGGATTCGACAGAAAACCACACTTTTTTTACTTCATTATTCACATTTATTTCTATATTAGGACACATGAAGTGATTAAGTCCTTTCTGGAGAAACCCACTGTTCCCCCATATAGGCCAACAGCCTCTGGTCATTGGCGACAAACCACACCGGCCTGCAGCTGAGAAAATCACTCAAGGTCCATCTTTGGCCACAACTCGATAGACATGCCATCGAACAAATAACGTTACGTTATTTAGGTTTAACGTTCAGTTAAGTGTAATGGGATCCTGCTTGCTCTACCACTTATTTTTACTTCATTATTATAGTTTAACTTTGTTTTTGTTTATTTTTATACAAAATACTTACATTTAGAATTTTTTTGCTGGAATATTAGTGGTATAGTATAGTATTATAGTAATCAGAATTAGGCTTATCTTTAAAAAATAAGAAAACGGTTGTAATTTTTTTACCAAGTAATAAATTGTAATATTTAAAATGTCGTTGGTGCGGTGAAAAAAAAATAAAGATCTAATTATGACATAAATATCATCCGAATCATTTGCCAATTATATAACGTTTCTATGACCAGCCAAATTAATTTATATACGACAACCCACCCTAGAGCAAGACGTTTTACTGCCGCTCGTGCGGGCTACTAAGTTCTACTGAAAAAGCTAATGCTGACAAGAACTTTGTCAAGCTAATAGTAAATTACGGTAAAAACGCCATAAAATAGTTTTGGGGTTTGCACCTTAAAGAACAAGTCAGTATAGATTACTTCAGGGCTCTACTGTCATCATTTGTATGTTTAATAAAATACGTAATTCTATGTGGTCCATCTGCTCACTATACCCAAAACGCTGATGATACCGTAATATCTTGCAATAAAAAGGACTAGAATTCTAGAGTATACGGGCTAGGTCTTCTCAACTGCTTAATCTTGGTATCTAAGTTGTTCTTTAGACCTATTTTTAAGTATTATTGGCAATTGGGAATGCAATGGATACATTTCTTTGAATATAAATGAAACACTTTTATAACAACTATAATAAACTAATACAGTATTTTTATTTTAAAATTTATTTATTTAATGTTGAATAAATTTATTAAAAAATATATATATTAGCATAATGCGCATCGAAATTGATCCTTATCGAAAGAATAATATTTTAATACTATAACGACTTTTATTTGCAAAATATAAACAATTTCATTATTAGTACAAGGGCGAAATTTAGCCAAAGCGTATGTAGGCTATGGTTTAGCTTGGTAAGGATCCAGGGACGGGACTCTGTAAGCGAAATAGCGATAGAGAAATGTATTTATCGCTATTTGGTACTCTGTATAGGGTTCGTTTAAGTTTAAGTTCTATTGAAGAAAAATTAATGGGAATTGTTGGTTGGACCGTTGTCCAAGGAGACTCCACAACAGAATTGGGCCTGGTAAGTATAAATTGACTCTAATCTCACTTATATATTTTTTAAAATTTCAAAAATCTAAATTTAATTAAAGGATGTTCATGCTTATATTTGTCTAAAGATTAATTTTGTTAATATTGACCCTATACAAACAAGTTTAAATTTGCTAAATTTTGAATCATAAACTAAAAGTCTTTTAAAAAAGTTGCATTGGTCAAATTCTGACAGTCGAAATATTTTTTTAAAAATAACACCCTCTATATGCAATATCCCTAATATAATTTCAATAGTTTTTGAATTGTTTTACCTAGAAAATATTTTTTTTTTAATTTTGGCTGCTGTAAAATATGTACTGTTTGTCATCAAAACATCAAAATTGATAATACATTTTTTTCTAACTTATTATGATAGATTTTCCAACGGTGAATGGTGTAACGGGTTATATTTTCCTAACCAAAAGTAATGATTTTTCATTTATTTTTATTAAAATAATAATTATAAAATGTGCTTACCAGTTCTGTTAATCTCTGCACTTGGAATAAAACACAAATTTGATCCTTTATATAATTTAATTCAAAGTATAAAATTACAAAATTTCTCAATAATTTTAGGTTAATTTTGCAGCGATAGTTCTTGAAATAGTTGAGACTTCGGTAGGCATTCTCTTCTTATACTGAAACAAATTAGTAAAAATTAGATATTTAGGTAGATAATTGTTAAATAACAAGTTATGGTTATGATTAGTTTTAAGCTAAGTTACGGTTTGATAAAATCAAAGTTTACGTTTTATTCTGGTGATACCTAGCCCCATGCATCAGTTGTTGCTACAGTTGTGGTTCTTCAGTAGTCTCTAGTCCCTTTGTGCTTCAGCTTTTCTGAAATTAAAAGAAAAATTTTGTTATATAAACTTTAGTAAAAACAATAACAAACAAGAAGGTTAAGGTTATACAATCAGAAAGAAAATGTATATGAATAAAGTTTTTATTTCAAAACTTACCAATTTAATTTAATCTAACAATTTTTGATATATCTTATTAATTTTAGTACAAAAAAAATATTTTTTTTGCACACTTATGTGTGTGACTGGCTGTAAAGAAAATAGTGCAGCTTCCCTAGTGGTTAAAGTCATGTTTTGAGTCCTTAAGAAGATCAGCTTGCAGATCACATATAAACCCTCGATGCTGTTACGAGCCCCTAGACAGGGGTAGTAACAAAATATAAAGAATTCCAGGTTTGATCTGTGTGTGTCGTCTGGGACCATATATGACTGTCTCCTACCTGTCGTTAAGTGCCAAATAGGGTCAATACTGCTTAAATAATGAGTCCTGATACGTTTATATAGTTCAACAAAACCAGACTAGAGGTCTTGAACTGTTTGTAAATTTAAACAAATAGTATACACTTAACTTCTTCGTAATGTACTATATTTGTCTATATATAATGTAAACTGTGATAAATAGGCCTATTTGGAAAGTATTTATATCACTCCCATTATGTTGGTTTGTAATTATCACTTGTATAATATAAGTTTTACAGTTTTCAGACTAAACTCAAATATATATAAAACTGACACTACTCTTTTGTAAAACAATATAGCAAAATCTCCACAACAAAGGTAAACTTGACTTGACTTTCCTGTTTATCCTGTTACATAACAGGACTTATTGGCTTTGCTACTAGGCAGTCGCCAGATAGCTCTCCGTCCGGGGCTCAGAGTCGTTAAATCGGCGACCCTCGCACCTTATTCCAGTTTGGAGAGGTTATTGGTAGGATAACCGGATGGCGAGCTCTAAACTCCTGGATACCCTGAATCTTTAAAATACTTCTTCACTTTTCGTCTTTTAATTTCTGAAATTGATCTTGGCTTCCACTAGGTGCCCCTTGAGAGTACTACTGATATCACGAGATGGCCCTTTCTTTCAAGCTATCCCCTTACCCCTCCCACTCCCGCCACGTAGCGGCCATTACGCTAATATTCTTTGTAGAACTGCGGCAGGAACAACTAGGCCTCACACCTTCACAGCGTCTGCTCCCTTTCTCGCGGGGTCGTTAGTTTCCACACTGAGCGTTTGATTCTCCCGTTTCCCCAGAAATAAAGCAGCAAAACCGAACAAGAGGTCTGCATTCTACGAGACGAACCGGAAAAGGAAAAAGGTAAACTTGTGAAATAATTATTTCGAATCTTAGGTTAAGTCACGTTAGATGTTTAAAACTCAGCTGATTGTTTTTTCTTTTAATTTTATTTTAATTCATTAAATATAATTGGTTGCCTACATACTTCTTTCTCTTTACAACAAAATTTCCTAGCGAGAAGATAATTATAAAATCTATGCTTAATAAACCTTTCGATTATTAAAAAATATTGGTGTTTTTTTCGTAGGGATTGTAGTTTTAGGTAGTTATTTCCTGTTTTTCTAGGTAAATCAGGCCTGGGGCTTTCTCAAGGACATTAATTAACCACCAGAGTTCCGAATCGAGAAAATCGATATCGATATAGTATTTAATTTGACAGTGTGCGTACGACTGACCCGAACATCGTGAGCATAACTTTTTATCGTATACAAACTGATCAAATTTGGTAGAACATTAGATTTAATTTGGTATAGATTTATTGCCACCTAACTGAAATTAGTTTAATTTGTTTTTCATTTTGCCTTACAAAAAGGCAACCGTCATCATTTTTAATTATACCGTCCCATTTTTGAAATTTTCTCATATTTAATTTTCTTTCTTACAATGGGTTAATTTGTATTGTCTTTTTTTTGTTTAATTTTTTAAAATTTTTATTTTGAGAACGATAAAATGAATACCAATAAAAAAGCCAGAAAAAGTGGAAAAAATCCTATATTTTTTAACATGATAAGGATTCACAGCCTGTTAAAATTTTAAGCGCCAGTGAATCGAAATATTTTTTTTCAAGAATTTTTATTTATAATAAATATTTTTTAGAACACTCCTGTACAACCTGCCCTGGAAGATGAATTTCCTGACATGCTAATAATTCAGAGTGAAGATGACTTGCCTTCACTCTCGCCTTTGACAAACAATGATCCAGCCTGATGATTTACCTAAACTAATGCTAAATACTTTGGATAAAAGCTATAAAATATAGATATTTGGCAATTTATTGCTTACAAATTTAAGAAAATGCAATTGCTTCATTTTTATTCGCTAGGCTCAAAATAGCTGCTTTATACAGTGTGTCCCAAATTGGCGGGAAATTTATGAATTTGCTTTGAAACTAAAGGGAGAGAGTGAGAGAGGTCTTTTAGGTTTTAAAGGTTCCCATACATTCAACCTACCAATTTGGGATACACTGTAAGCAACAGTTAACATTTTTTTAGTCATTTTGCGGAATATACTTCCTTTAGTATTTAGTGCCAACTTGTATTGTTGTTTGTTTAATAATGTCTATCAATCTTTTTTTTTGTTTTCTTATTCAGAATTTATTAACTTTTTAGTTGTGTGTTGTGTATTTCACATTTCTTACAAAATTATTGCAAGTTGAAAGTGTAAATTTTTCTGGTAACAATTGAAACAAAGGTCTGTTAGAGCTAGTATTCTAATATTAATTACCTCTAAAACTTCGGCCAGTAATATAGTAGATAGCAGTTTAACACTATTTTACTTAACTTCCAAGCATCTTTTCAATTGGCGTTAATTTGAAAACATAAAGGTACAATTCCGAATACGACCGCAGGCGACAACTGCTGACCGCAACAGTACAAAAATGACACCCGGGTCGTTAGCACGAGTTACACTTAAGTTCGACCTTAAGGCTAAGTCGCACTTATCTCTATTATTATAACAATGAAGATAAATGTTCCTTAGCCTTAAACCAAAACTAAGTGTAAGGCGTGCGAACGGCCCCTATAACAAAGAAATACCTAACAATTTCTTTGTCATAAATATCCTTTTAGTGCGGTTACAGTTGAGGTTTTATTCGGAATTGTACCTTTGAAGTATGATCCCGACGACGACAACTGCATACTGCAACCGCACCAAAATGACATAACAAAGAAATTGACATTAGTTCTATGTCGCAGTGTCATGTTGGTCCAGTTGCAGTCGTATTCGGAATTGTACCTTTAGTTTTTAGGGCAAAAAAAAACATGTTTAATACTGGGTGATTTATTATAATTTGTACCCCCTTAGCTTATTTTAATTTGTAAGTGATAGCAAAAATCTTTAGTTATAAAACTTGTAAGGTTTCATGTAGATTTTTGTTTTTAGCTATTTCTTAACTTTCGGTCACTTCCGTTTCAAGCAGAAGTTGTTCCTTTTATTACATACAAAACAGCCTTTTTTGTAATTTTTGGATCCCTTCAAACATTCTAGACATATTTTGTGTATCATGTTCTATACCTAAGTCAAACACTTTTTTGACGTATTATTAACATTTTAGCCAATTCAGATAGCTCTAAAATCTAAATAGTTTGAATTAGAGCAAAAGTATTTGCACTTTTGTCTTAGTTTTTAATTTTCTGTCTTTTGACGCTAACTTGTACGAAATTTCTACTTTCGGTTGAACCGAATCACTTAGATAAATATTTAAAATCTAAAATGGGAAGATACCAATAGTTTTGTTCTAATACAAATCGTTTAGATTTTATAGCTTCTAAAATGTCCAAAATGTCAAACTTCAAATGGCAATGTCAAAAACGGTTTAACTTAGGTATAGAACATGATACATGATAAATATGTCTAGAATTTGCCAGATATTCCAAAAATTTAAAAAAATAAAAAACATTTTGTTTTGTATTTGAAGTTTTTTGCTATCTCTTAAAGTAAAAAGGGGGTGTAAATTATAACGAATCACCCGGTACATTTAACTTTATTTGTAAGTAAGTAAGTAATAAAAGACTGTATTAGAATATCCGTATGTTTTATTTATAAAAAAATATTTAAAAAATTAATTAGCACCTATTTATATCTAAAATATCTGTTAACAACTTGATAAAGTTGCATAAAGTATATTATTAAAAAGTTACTAGTCCAGAATATGATCTCTTTTAAAAATAAACGGTAACTTATATTGGTTCGTATTTATTTATTTATTTATTTACAGTTTATTTAGCCTAATGGCTATGTACAATATTTTTCAACGATACAGAAATTTTATTGTATATAAAATATTTGAAGTTAGGCTATATAACTCATTTTTGATAAAATTTCTTTTTTTAAATTAAATTTAAATTTAAGTAAATTATAATGTTTAAAAGAATTATTTAAATTAAATATTATAGTCTAGTAATCCCTTGAAAAAAATAATTTTGTGAAGATTTTAAATTAAAATTTTCTGAAATAAAATTTTGGTTTCCCCTTGTATTATGATTATGAATTTGATTACATTTTGCTATTATATTTAAGAAATATGGAGCAGACATGTTTAAAGTAATTTTATGTATAAAAACCAGGCAATTATATTTTTAAAAATTTTCAATATTTATCCAATTTAATTTTCTAAGCATATACAAAATTCTAGTGTATTTATCACAGGCCAAAATTATCCTCATTGCTCTATTTTAGAGTATTTGTAGTCTGTTTTTATCCGACTGTTTACACATATATAAAATAGTACTACAAAAAGTACCGAGTAAAGGGGGACTCGTGCCGTTTTAAAACCAAATAGGTCTAGGCCTAAAGAAATGATAGCGATCAATATATCATTTTCAGCCAAATCAGGACTAGTTCCCTTTTAATAATAAACGATTCAATTAATTAAGTACCTATTTCTATCTAAAATATCTATTAACAACTTGATTTCTCACTTGTCGGGCTTCATTTAAAATGGATTCATTGTGGTGCCCTTGATTATTATCTACATTAGGAAAGATGTTATTTTAAAAATCAATGTTATATTCCACCTCTGCTCTGATGGCCAAGTTGTGCAATACAGCACAAGCATTGACTATAGTACCTACCACGATAGGACTATAGCGCAATTTTTGTTCACCCATAAGGCAACGGAAAACTAGTTTTAGGCACCCATTGCATCGTTCTATTAAACTCCGAGTGATTTTATGACTACGATTGTATCTCCCTTCTGGTTTTGTATGGTCCGGATCCTGAAATAGCGTGAGTAGCCATGGTTCCAGAGGATAGCCAGAACACTCAACAGCCAGGTATTTCGTTCCCCTGAAAATATCAAGCATATTTACTTCTTATATTTTTTTCATATTTAATTTCTAGCTTTTTTTTCCTATTTGAATCTGACAAAGGTTGTTACTGGGATTTATCATGTTAGACAATAAAGGAATTTGAATAATTTAAAAAATAAAATAAAAATAGGGAAAACATGAAAACACCTACCTTGGGTATATTCTTGTTGCAATATATTGCGGATTCCTGAGGCCTTCAAATAAAGGCATCATTGGTCGACCATGGATATCTTGGGTTGATGTTTGTTATTTGCAGATCAAAACTACAAATGATCTGTACATTTTTTGAATGGAATCCTTTCCGGTTTGCATAATTGTGCTCTTCTTGTGAAGGTGCAATTATTGCAATATGGGTGCAGTCTATGCAGCCTATTACTCCAGGTAACCCCGCTTTTTCCATAAAACCTGCTTTAGTTTGGTTTCTTGAGATCAAACTTCATGGAAATTTAATCCATACAGGGCCTAAATGTACAGCAATCAGATTGGAAACTTCGTTAATACACCGACTCACAACTTGCTAACTAGTTGATAATAAAAATTCCTCTCCTATTCCTCGCTCATAGTTGCCAGTTGCAAAGAACCTCAAGGCTATAAGAATTCTTATTTCTAACGGAATTCTTGTATTTCTTATTTCGTTTTCCATGTGAGGACGAACATTAGTAAATAAAAAGGTAACTAAATCTTTATTAAGCCTAAAAAGCTCAATAAAACGGACATCATGCAATGCAAATGGGTCACTGTTGGCCCTCGTTACACGCTTTTGAACACGATGCTGTTATGTTTCTCGCTTCATTTTCTAGCATATTGATTAAGAATTTTTGGACAAGCAAGCAATTTCTTTACAATCACCATACAACTATTACATTAAACAAAATAAATTATTGTATGAGAAACAGCTATCTTAAAATTAAATTAAAAGTAGGGTTATTCCTATTGTTTTAATTTCCTCTTTTTTTTTTTTGGTTAGGCCAACAATAAAATCTAATGTTTTTAGGACGAATAATAATAAATTTGTTATCCGACCTAGTTCAACGAAAACTAACGAGTCTTTCCCGAGACCATAAAGAAATGCTAGTAGAGTACCAACTTCCGAAACGATTCGCATAATCTCACGGATCAACACTGGGACAAATCCTTCATCAAACTTAAAGGACCCGACAGAATCTATAAGGAAATTGGCTTTTGGCAGATTGATTGAAACTTTGGGATAAAAAGTTGTTTTAATTAAATGTTTGCATGGACACAACTTAATCCTATAACTAGTTGAGATTTAGATTTGAGAATTTTCAACTTTTCGATTTTGTGCTCCACTTAATTATCACTTGTAACTATTCTAGTGCTGAATATTAAAAAAACTATGTATGGCAAAATGTTGAGCAATGTAAGCTGTGTAAAATTATATGGCAACTATTTTTACAGGATGCTACGCATTTTTATTCCAGGTCGGTAATTAAGTATGTGGGTTTTTGTGCAGAGCAAAGAAAAAACAGCTTATCTGCTCTAATTTATAAAAAAAATGTTAACTGTGTTTAGTTCTTTATTTAGTTCGACGCCCAGTAATAAATAAATCATAGTGTTTCACCTTAAAGGAGGAGTTTTTAAAATGATTGATTAAGAAGTAGGTTTTACATTTTTAAATGTAATTTATGTATGTAAATAAATTATACGGAAACGCAAGGCAGACATTTTATTAAGTCTTTCTAGAAGAAAAGGTAAAAAACATTATGCTATCAAATTTTTGTCATGCAATCATAGAGGCTGGTATATATTTTTAAAATGAGGTTCGGAAAATAAAAATTTAAAATTGACGGATCTCAGCGATTATTTGAAAAATTAAACATATTTAAGATGTTTAATTATTTCGAATTGAAAGTCAACTCTCTAATTTTACAGTTGACCATACGGTTTTTATTTAGAGTATTTGACAAACCTATATATAATGGCACTCTGCTATCATAATTTTAATGGAGCATACAGCTTTTGTGTATTCCTATGATAGGTAGGATTTGTAACGGTATATTTTCTATTCTTTACGAAGCTTACACAATTATTTAAAGTAAATAACCAGAGAACTAAAGAAAAGAGTAGCAAAAATATTTGTTAAAGACTAAGAGAAAATTGAAAGATTTTTACATCAAAATAAATCCTAGTAGCTTTTGGCAAGGCCGTAAAAGATGTAAAAAAAACATATATATATATATATATATATATATATATATATATATATATATATATATATATATATATATATATATATATATATATGATAGTATGTTTTCATTCCACTTACACCAACGTCATAACAAGAAAATGATCCTTGTTTGGAACATGTTCTGCATCACAGCAGACACAATGATCCATTTTAGTCAAACGACGATCGCGATTTCGCTCTTATTAGAGCTCATCAGGCCGCCATAGACTAGCGAGCCCCGTGTAGGGCAAAGGCACAAAATTGAATCACAAAAACAACTACTCCGCTGGCTAATACCACGACCGGCGTTGAATTACATTGTGACTCCTGGCTTTCGTTGGGAGTATTAAATGATAGTATGTTTTCATTCCACTTACACCAACGTCATAACATTATATATATATATATATATATATATATATATATATATATATATATATATATATATATATATATATATATATATATATATATATATATATATATATATATATATATATATATATATATATATATATATATATATATATATATATATATATAGGTATGTCAGTTCTTCCTTAAATCCAAGAAAAGCTATGTGGTTAATTAATAACAACAAATGAGAACAAACTACAAGCACTAACAATTTCCATAAAGTACAAATAAATTAATATATATATATATATATATATATATATATATATATATATATATATATATATATATATATATATATATATATATATATATATATATATATATATATATATATATATATATATATATATATACGTATCCAGATACAAAGGCGAGGCCCGATATATCGAGCAGGCCACCCGAGGCCCACCACAACGAACATTTTTTCTAATATGTTTTTTGATAATTTGGAATGTCCCTATCACATATAATAATAAACTCTTTCGAGGGGAAAGATTTTTCAAAAATTAAGATATACATGCTTGCAACATACATGCGAGTCCCTTTATTATATTTAAATAACATGCGAGTCCCGTCGCCTAATAATGAAATGATCAGTGTACATGCGGGTCCCTGCGACGTTGCCGATATTTTCCCGCCTAAAACAGTACACGTGCCTTTTTAAGGTTATGTTTCTTAGCTACTCGCTGGTGTTTGTTTAATCAGGTGCTGTGCAAAATGAGTCGTTCCAAACGAATGTTAAACATGGTTTTAGGTTTAAATCCAGGTAAGTTCTTCAGTAACATTTTAAATATTGTAGGTATTCTAAAACAATAGATCGAAACCCATGTTTCTTGCGTTAAATTCAACTACTGTACCTAATTTCGTGGAAATAATTGTTTTACTTGATTTTCATCGCTGATTAGGCCAATAGTTATTCAAATCGATAATAAAACACTTAGTTTGTTTTAAATTTTCACATATATTCACAACTTGTGACGATCGTTTCGCTAACACTGTAGCTTCTTCAGACAAGAGGTACTTCTACTTGCATTAACAGAAATGAACTAAATGATTTTGTTATCATAATAAATACATATTTTTTATGAGTTTAAAATTACTGACCTATTTTGATAATCCTGGGTCTGCGAGTTTAAAGCTTTGGAAAAACCCAAGTGTTTTATGTAAATAAATTCAATAGAGGTGAACCATTTGTCTCTGTTTGGTCATTTAGGATATACTGGGTGTTTTTAATTTTACTGATTTCTAAGGATTCCAAAAGGGTTCATTTTTTGCTTTTGTTTATAGTGTGCAAAATCTTAAATTCATCATTAAACGTATGTTTATTTAAAACAAACTAAGTGTTTTATTATCGATTTGATAATGAATTTTCATCAAGTAACGGTCCAGTCAATTAAATTTTTCAATAGTTATTCATCTAAATTCTATACCTAATTAAACATTTAATTAGGTTATTGATTATTTATATTATACTGAGTGTTAGTCAAGCTAAGGAAGAATCTATATGAGTGTTGGCAGGTGGCAATTTGACAATATTATTTTTGTACTTTGATATGATGAATAAGTAAGATCATATTATCATCAACAGTACTTTCGTCAGATTTTTACTTCCCTCGTTCAAAAGGATGTATTGTCCGAGATTTTTACAGATCTGTGTACACACAGAGTTGTAAAAAAATAACTTTGCAAATATGCGGGGTTAGTTACAGCAGGTTGAATTTGACCCCAAAAATCAATCCTTATGAATTTTTATAACGCTAATTCAGGTATTAAACATGACGGTCGAATTTTTAGGTAAAATTCAAAATTTTCGAATAGCTCTTAAACGTGAAAAGATATTACGATAAAGTTTTTAGCCATCTCTTTCAAAATTAATAAAATTATGTATTAACAATTTTAAGCTTATACATTACCTAAGCTAAAAAGGTGTTTATACAGCGTGGTAAACAGTATTCTACAAAGTTTTTAATATTTTAACTTTTTCAAAAATTCACAAATACCATGTTTATTTTCTAACTGTTAGATCAGCTTAATACCTTAATAAAATAATTGTTAAAACAATTTAAAGAGTTTATTGTAATTTTTAGTATTTTATATTAGGCTATAACTTTTTTTATTAGTCGTTTGATATAAAGTTTTCCTGCCACAGAGCCTTTAGCTCTTAATTTAGACATAATCTGTAGGGTCTCCTATACGAAAAAAAGATACAGGGTGTGCAAAAATGATTATACAATTAGGTAAAGATGTTGTCATCCTAAAAGTTTTATATATATTGTATATGCGATCTTACATGAAACACTGACAAATGTGTAGTCCGTTTAGATTTTTTTTTTCTGCATCACGAATTGAAATGAAATAGCAAATGTGGCAGGATGTGGAGCAGATTTCGGAAACGCCGGGCAGTTCAACGGTCAATTATTATTGTCAGAGAAAAATAGGGTGTGCCCGGCGCGGATGGTGTAGAATATCTTTAACTATACCTGAGCTGAGGACATAATTTATTGTGTTCTTGATATTTATTTCATATTTTGAGATTTGCCCTCTAATCAGTGGCGTTCCTACTAGGTGGAAGATATATTTAAGTATTTTACATACTCCTAGAATTGTTTTTGGTAATTTTATAGGCAAGTGATATCCTCAACAACACAAAAAATTTAGAGGTAATTACCAAAGTAACACACAAGCGTGAATTATGGTTTGATATACTTGTATTCAAACACATTTTGGTAATTTTTTGGTTATGGAATATTTATTGAACGTGTATTGTAAACGTTTATATTTTTAAAGGTTTATTATACATGTTTGGAAGGTCATTTTGTTGCGAGCACAACACAAAATATCTAAGTTTTACGTATTTTATCACGTAAATTCGTAATTTATCTCAGGCAAAAATTACATGTTTATTCATCTATTCGGTGTTACTTGGGTAAGGTCCTCTTTTACGGTATATAAAAATAATCTTTTTAGCTTCTTGCTTTACGAAACTGGAGTTATTTTACCTAAAATTTAATGAACACTAAATATTTTCTTATAGCCCCGTAAAATCTGAATATATTAAAAATGTGTTATTAAGTTTCTTTGCTTGCCTTTTTTAAAGCGCAAATTCTCCACGAATGCGTCATCTTGACTCGAGAAGAAGATCTTGAGGTCACAAAGAAAATTTTACCAAAAAGACATAAAATCAATAATTTTGTGATACTGGCCAGCGATACCAAAAAAAAATCAAAAATATTAAAAGATTAGAATTGTCTTTACAAAAATTCACTATCATCCTTTACCCTATATCCTACACAAGATGTGTGGGATCCATCACCATCTAAAAATTAAGAAAGGATGAGAACCAGCTACCCCTCTCCATTTTGGAGCAAAATCCACTAACTTGTTTTTGAGTGACGAACCCGTAAATACTATCTAAAATATGGAATGTTCGAATTTATTTACCTTACCCATAGAAACTTTAGATAACAAATTGGATCGATATTTCAATACATTAGAACCAGTTTCTAAATCCAGTGATGTTTATGATTTTGACGATGAAGAAGAGAAAACATACACAACATTACGACCTATTCATTTTACATCTCGAAATTCCCAACAGGTTAGTGGAACAAAATGTGTTTTTAGCTTTCTAATAGATAACGAACAAGCCAAATTTGTTGATTTTAGCGTATTGATATTGGTGCTTTAATTTGAAATTTACATAATCAGAAATGTTCTTTTAGGCTAGCGTAGGAGCAAACAATAATAATAGTAATGATGTGCATCCTGGCAATAAGTCAATTCAAATCCTATCTTATCACATAATTTCACCTAACACAATTGAACATGTTGAAAACGCTACATGCAAGGTATATTTATTAGTACTTAAATAAGCTTATTGTAAAGCATTTTTATAAACCAAATTTAAATGAAAATGAAATTTAGGTAAAATAGTTGCTTCTAACTAGATTAATATTGTCTTTTCAAATCTAGAATAAATAACGTCATAATTTACAAAGAGTTATTGTCCGCTCCAAATGCTTTCTTTTAAAATAATATTTTTTCTAATTATGAAAGTGACAAAAACACGTTGCTAACTAAGTTAGAAAGTGCCAGTGCTTGTTGAGAAAACATTTTTCAACACCCGTATTGAAAAATCTTTGACAATCTGGTAACAAAGTAACAGTTGGCGTTAGCGGTGACGTCATTTTTTTCAACACTAGGGTTGAAATGAAATTTTCAACACTAGTGTTGAAAATGTCAAATATAAAATGTTGCAATTTAGTGAAAATTTTGAGTGGTTTAGGAAAAATACTGTACATTACTCGCGTCAAAGTTATCGTTTTCAAACTCGCTTACGCCTTGTGCTAAATTCCTCCTCGTTTGAAAACTACCACTTTCAACAATTGTTATTTAAAATATACCATAAAAAAAATGTTCGGATACGTTGATTTTATATTACCAATATTAGTGGCGTCATTTTCAACCCCCACTTAAATATCGATTTCTGATCTCATTACTAGCTGCTTTAATGCTGAATACAACTAGATTTAAAAATAAGATGGTAAATAATGATATTTATACCATTCATTGCTAGACTCATATCGACTCGATGTATGCCTGCTCAAATAATAGCACTTTTATTTGAAAATATTTTACCAAAATCTTTTATTTACTTAACGAAACTTTTAATATTCAGCCTAAAACAGTTACAAAATTAGGTATTAGAAGAGGTTTCCATTTAAATTTTCAAGGTTGACTTTGCTACCTTTTTACAGGTGGTCTAGATCTCAAATCTTAATGATATTTAAAAATAGAACTTTTTTTCAAAACATTCTCGAATAAGAAAAGTCAGATTAAGACTAATTAAAGGAACCTTACTATTTCTCCAAAATGTCAGCTCTTAACTATTAACTCTTAACCAATTAAAATGTAGCCTTTTACTGTAGTAATAATATTAATTCAAAATAATTTAGGTAGATAGTTCTCAATACTTACTCATCTGATACGGGGTGTCTCAGATAAGAATGAACTCTACAGGGATGTCGTAAACCATTAGAGATACAGAGATGTCTAAATTAGAAAAAAGTTACGCTCTACTAAACCCTGCGATGTGACGTTTTCAAATTTGGAAAATTTCTAGTACTTCCGAATATATTGAGGAAAAACCGAAAACTCGCGATTGGGTTTTAATTTTTTTATGGCTCTATTTTAAGAGATATGACAAAATAAACGTCACATTTTTATTGCCACTTTTTCTGCTCTTCAAGGAGGCATAATTAGATTTTCAGTCTGAAGTTTCGTTTTCTCACAACCATCATCAACTTTTCTTTTTAAATATGCGAAAAATTTTGATTTACCTTAAAAAACTCAAATTTTAATTCTAAATTCAACGACATATCATACTAGATATTTATCCGATGTTTCGCACTGAAAAACCAAATCAATGCAAATTGGTGATGTTCTTCAAGGAACGAAACGGCGTTTGTAAAGAATAAAAAATTGCTAAAAAAATTGAAATTTATTTTGTTCTAGCTCTTATCGTCGAATCAGAAAAAAAAATTTCGAAAATTCTGTTTAGTGCAGTAAATAATCAACAACATTAAAAATTTAAGAAAACGAGATTATTCTTTTTTTTCTGATTATATTATAAGAGCTAGATCGAAATAAATTTCACGTTTCCATAGCAAGTATTTCTTCTCTACATGAAGGTGATAGGACCTTTGGTTCCTTGAGGAACTTCACCAATTTGTATTCATGATTGTTTTTCAGTGTGAAACGTCGGATAAATATCAAGTAAGATACATCGTTGAATTTATAATTAAAATATGAGTTTTTTAAGGTAAAATAAAAACGTCTTACTGAAAGTCTAATTAGACCACTTCGTAGAGCAGAAAACGTGGCATGAAAATGTGACGTCTATTTTGTCATATCTTTTAAAATAGAGCCATAAAAAAATGAAAACGAAATTGGGAGGTTTCGGTTTTTCCTCAGTAATTTTGTAAGTACTCGGAATTTTCCTAATTTGAAAATATCATATTTTAGGATTCAGAAGAGTGCAACTTCTTTCTAATATAAACACCTCTGTATTTCTAATGGTTTAGATCCATGTAGAGTTCATTCTTATCCGGGACACATTGTATATCATTATATTCTCTAAATCTCTTTTACGGCAATATTTTCGGTTATATTTTTATATTAATATGCAATTTTATTAAGACTGCCTTCGAAAAACAAGATGTTACAAATTTGGAAGATAACTCAGTTCAAACAAATGATATTTCTGAGGGAGAATTAACATCATCCGAGCACGGTTCTGTGCTTTGTCCTGAAGAACATAATCCTGAAAGCAGTAGTTGCACAAACTCTGATGAGGTATAGAATTATTTTTCTCGCACACTATTAACTATGCCCATTAATTATAATTCCATTTTAGTCTATAATTTCTGAAAAAAACAGTTTAGGTGAGAAAACTAAATTTTACACAGAAACTGGAACCGATGTTAAAACGTTGCCATGCTCATCCAAAAACACAAATTTTGAAGAAGCTGAGGTAATATTATTACGACTTTACAAAATGGCGGATGTTGTCATTGGTTATTTTTAAATAATGTTTCAAGATTTTATAAATAATTTACTATGCACTAAAATAAAAAAATGTTTCAGTTAAGAAAACCGCTGAAAATGGGATCATTACTTCCACATCATGTCATACTGAAAAAAAAAAACGTTCTTTTGTGGACCACCAATCAACTCAACTTTTGTTTCAATCCTTTTATCTCATCCGATTTCAACTTGATAGTTCAATTCCTTCGAAAGTTATCACGTAAACTAACAGACCCACCGACATAAATTTTTTTCGCCTAAATTATGTTTTTTACACGTTTTGAGACATTGTAAGATCATTTAGCGAAAAATTTTTTAGAGTTTATTTGCCGATATTATACTGTCCCATCTTTTGGAGATGTGGAAGTAACTGGATGTTAATAAGCAGATTTAGAAGCTTGTCGGAAAAACAGATTCTTAAAAACCTAGTTTCAGCTACCTACTCATTGATATGTAAAAAAAATGGTCTTCACTAAAAATATTTTATTTCTATCGGTTTAGTGCACAGTTCATTAATTTCAAAATTTGGTATTTCAAAAAATATTTTTTCAAATATATTATTTAATGTCCAATAAAAGCTTGTTTTTTTATATATACACATTTGTAACTTTAAGTACTGCTTGTAGCTTTTGCCAATCGATAATCAAGTTGATGTTTCTAGAAGACAGCAAGGAATTTGGGACAGAAGAAATACATGTCTTTTCTGCTTTCAAGAACATGCTCATTTTGCTAGGCATATAGAGTGCAAACATGCTCAGGAGCCAAGAGTAAGAAAAATCTTGTGTCTTCCGGTTGGCTCTGTTAAGCGAAAAGAATTGTGGGATTGTCTTAGAAAAGAGGGAAATTTTGCAATATTTAAAGAAGAAAAAAAAGTTATTCCAGTTCGTCGCCCAACTCAAAACGAAAGTAAAAAAAATGCTAAAAAATTTGATGATTTTGCAGTATGTAGTACGTGCAATGGTGTTTACAAAAAAAAACATTGAGCAGGCACGGCGTCAGATGTCCAGGTCGAGTAACTGAAGATCAGCGACGGGGTAGACTTTATGCTCTATCTCGGTCGCAAACATTTTTAGCAGCTGCTCGTTGTCAAAACAATTTTCTTCATAAATCTCGCTTAAAAAAAGAAGTTTTTGATATAATGATAGGAGACAAAATAAGTGAAATAGCTAAAAATGATATATTAATTTGTTTGTTTGGCGAGGCGCACATAAAAAAACACAAACGGCCGCAGATTGCGACAGTAACATCTAATAAAATGCGTGAATTAGCAAGGCTGCTTATAGCATTGAAAGACATAATTGGTTTAAAAAAATGGCGAGAATTATGTTGTTGAGGTTAATAAATTGGTTGAAGTTATGAGACCTGAAATGTTTGATGATTTGGTTACTGCTACCAAAGTAATAGCTGGATTTAATCCAGATACTAAGCGTTTCAAAGCTTCGTCACTTGCCTTGCATATGGGTACTAGCTTGAAACAATTGTGTAACATTATCCACAAGCACATAATGAAAAAATCTAAAATCTTTGACTTCAAAGATCTTGACTTAGAATTAACGAACATAAAACATCTACAGAAATTGATAGAAAACCATTGGGCTACTGAAATAGCATCTTTGGCTTTAAAAGACATGACTGAAAAACAATGGGAAAAACCGCAAATAATACCACTTACAAATGACATTATAAAATTTAATAGTTACGTTAAAAATGAAGTTGAAATAAGTTCCAACTTACTTGTAGATATGATTGAAAACGGCCAAAACATAAATAACAAACAAATCATTTTAAATTACAAGAGGTTGGCAAAAAGCATTATGGCATTAATTCTAGTATTAAACCGCAAAAGAATTGGAGAGATACAGTATTTAAAAATTTCGTCATATCTGAAGGATTTTTCTGATCCAAATAATCAAGAAGAATTGTTAGAAAGTCTATGGACCTCTGAAAAAATACTATGCAAAAATTTCAAATGGGTGGTTTCTGGCGGTAAAGGTAGTCGTCCAGTACCCATTCTATTTTCACCTTACCTACAAACAAAATTAGAGCTTCTACTTGAAGTTCGTAGAATGATTAAAGAGATACCAGAATCCAACGAGTACCTTTTCGCAAACCCCGATTCAAGAAAAGGATGGTTTCATGGTGTCAGTGTAATTCGTAGTTTTGCTTCTGCTTGTGGTGCACACCATTCTGAATCATTATCATCTACCAAATTTAGGAAGCAAACAGCGACAATCTTACAAATAATGAATATTAATGAAAATGATATGGAGCAATTGACTACCTTTATGGGCCATACCAAAAAGACGCACAAGGAATGGTACAGGTAATTGAAATAAAAAAATCCGGCCTCTTGGTATAAATGTTCGTAATTCTCAAAGCAGTAAAAATTATTTTGTCGCGAATTAAGCTGTACAGGAAAGGTGTCAGAATATTTTAGTGCGATTTGATTTTGGAGCATATATTTTAAATTTTTATTATTGAATTACCTTTTACCGTTTCAAGGGCTCTAAATTCGCTCTAGTTTTTTTGCCTTTTAATATATCAATATTCAACGGCCGCCGGCCGGTCCCTATAACAGCCGCTATTTTAAAATTTAAAAGTTAATTTTTAATTATTTACGTAGATTGCCACAAGATGTGTATCAAACTGCGAAAATTGCCAAGCTTTTAACAATGATCGATCAAGGAAAGGCTTAGCAGATATTACTGTAGATGACACAGATGTTTTAGATATTGAAGAAACGAACTTGAAGGTTCCTAGAAAAGGCATGAATAGATAAGGTATTTTTGCATATAAAACATATGCAAACTAAATTTTGCATATCTTTCTTTAGGTTTAGAAGGTACGGAAGTCACTACACACAATTTAAAGAAAACAGATACAGAATGTAATAATAAAACTAAGGCGAAGAGACGCAAAAGTTTAGATTCTAAAGAGGAAACAGAAAACCTTATAACCACAGACAACTTAAGCAGAAAAAGAATAAAGTTATCAGATTCGGATTCCAATGAAGTACAAAATGCAGAAGAAAATGGGGTTGTCGATAAAAAAATTAAATCGAGTAAGTCAAACTTTAAATAAGATAATATAGATGTCGGGTAAAATAGGACGTCCACTACGTCAGAAGACGTTATACATAGATTTTTTATGTAATTTGATAAAGTTTCATTTAAAGATTCAGTAATATCTGGGCATATGAAACAAAAAATTACCAGCCCTAACAGTGACGGAGTTGTTGGTACCAGGGATCAATATTATATGCCCACAACTTCACCATTGTATCTAATTCTGAACATTTTTCGTTTCATGCTCACTAGCATACTAAAATGTATAGTGGCGGCAAAAACACTAGTCTAAGATTTTGCACGTACTCCATTCAACGATGATAGAAAATCCCATTTGAGAGTCAAAAATGTTCAGTTCAAAATTTTTGTACCATTTCTATTTGCTGTAGATCGAAGTTACCTCAACTGGTTTAGAAATTTAAAAAAATTAAAGTTTTTTTTTATCTAACATCCTCACTCCCGCCTTGTTTTGGTTTTTGTCCATGGCATGATTTCCTAAACCCAAATCCGATATATCAGGATTTTTAAATGTAAATATTTCAAAAACTTCTTTGAAATCAGAAAAATATTCTCTACTGAAATATAATGTAACATATAGGGTGTCTCATTTAAAAGATAACCAAGTTTATGTTTTTAGTATCTTTACGATGCTCATTTGTTTCAATAAAATTATTTCCTGGCGATTTAGGTTTAGGAGAATCCCTACAACTTTTGTATTTAGCATTTTTCTCTCTCTCTCTCTTATAATAAGAGCAGAGAGGAAGTCTAATTATAGTGAAACACCCTGTACAGGATTTTCCGTAAATTTAGGCACCTACTTAGAGTGTTTATCTAAATAGATACCGAAATTTTATAATTACAAAAGCGGAAGGTTTTTGTTGAACCGACCGAATTTGTTATCATAAATGCAAAAATATTTTTGGAGACTCATATTCTGACAGGTTATCAATTTTTAAAAATGAAAGCCGTGTATATAATTTCATATTTGAATCCTACTGGAAATTCTATACCCTTGATATAACATTCCCTAGGTCTATCTATCCCCGTTTCTAAAATATTGACATTTGAAAAGTGACAGTTTTTCTTCTTTGACATGCAATAGATCCAAACGAGTTTGCATGCACATAGCAAAAGAGTTTGGATATTCTTATGTTATTTTTTTCAAAGCTAACGAATGACACCGACTTTAAATTCAACCCTGGGGTTAAATTCTGATTCAAATTAACCAGAAGGTTATAATCAAAGTTGGAGCTATTCGATAGTTTATAAAAAACTAAGATTGGAACAAGCAAACCGTTTTACTGTAAATTCCTCGTTTGAATGTAGTTTGAATTCTGTAGCATGTCAAAGCATGCACTTTTCAAATGTTAATATTTCAGAAGCGGAGATAGATAGACCTATATGGAATCTGATATCAAATGTGTGTAGAATATTTAGTAGAATTCAAATATGACATATAGGGTGTTCTGTAATAAAAAAGTGATAGCCTGTCGATATTTTACATTTCCAAAAATATTCTTCCAGTTATAATAACAAATTCTGACGGTACATAAAAAACCTGCAACTTTTATATTTTCGAAATTTCGGTATCTATTTAAATAAACACTCTAGGTAGGTGCCAAAGTAAAGTAAAGCCCTGTACGTTTTAATTTTTGACGCTAATGACCTTGCGCTTCTAAATTTTACTTTAAACAATAATTATATAATATCTTAAAAAGAAGGTATGGGTACATACAGCACTTGTGCAAAATTTCATTTTCAAGGTTGAGTCGTCCTTTAACAACACTTAACATCCCACTATACTTACTCCATTTTAAATCTGGTACATATTTCCTACCTGTTAAATTATTATTTTAGAAGCGGCAGAGGGTAAAAAGAGGTGGAAAAAGGGAGAGAAAGAGATCATGTTGAGGTATTTCAAAAATTTTATAAAAAAGAAGAGGGTTCCCAAAAAACATGAAGTTGAGGAGTTTAAACTTAAGTCAAATGGGGTTTTTCAAAATATCGGATGGCTTCGAATCAAGACTTTCGTTTACAATGAATACAGAAATACTGTGTAGATAGTTGTAGTTAGTGTATTAAAATTATAGCAATTCTTTGAGAACTGTTTTGTTTTTTAAAATTTTTAAACTTACTGAATAAAGTTAATTTCCTGTTAAACATATTTTATTTATTCTGCTATATCTGTCGACTTTAAAAGTAAATTTAGGAACTTAGCGACTTAGATCTTTTAAAATCTTCACAACCCTTACCAAATTTTGCATACTTAATTAATTAAGAAAAATACTGAAATTTGATCATGAATGAATAGCTAAGTGACAATTATTTATCCTACCCGCTCTATGGAACGTGATCTAAAAAGGAAATATTTGAGTAATTTACTATTTTATTATTTGTATATTTACCTATTCGGTATTGAGAACTGAGTAGAGAACTAAGGAATAATACTAGAACATTTTGCACATATCTTCACCTATATCATTTTAAACCACCAAATCTTAAATGGAAAAGAAGTCAAGTTGTATTCCCTAGATATTGAAGTTATAATTCTTAAATGTACGAAAATGTATCGGCATGCAGACGTAATCATTAAATTCGATGAAAAATACTTGACTGGGATTTGAATGCAGAGCTTTTGGATAACCAGTGCACGGCTTACCAATTGAGCTATCTGGGATGCCATTGGAGGAGGAGGTTACAGGTAATGGGAAGCAACATTCAATATATCTACATGTCGGTAAAAGCTTCATATATTTAATACAAAAAGGTAGACGTAAAAAGCTATTTTCTTAATTTTTAATTATCTGAAATAAACCATGGTGTGTCAGATACCGGTACCAGCAGATATTGCTATAATAATATGTCGACAATACAATGGAATAATTGGTTCCAACAACTATTAATAGTGAATGTTGCTTCTTATTACCTTTAACCTGCTCCACCAATGGTAACTATCGAAGGTTTCCAATGGTTTTGAAAGTTGCCACCGTGGATTTTAAATCCAAGGTGCAAGATTGCTACGCTCTTATTCTATTGATTTTTTTTTAATTCATAAAAGTCATTTCTCAAAATAAAAATTAACCGCTAAAATATCAAATAATCAGAACTATCGAGATAAAACCCAGAGAGTCGGGGGTGAGTAAACTAAAAGTCAAAAGATAATTAAGGGAAGCGCCACCAATTTACGACGGCCTAAATTTAAAAGCCCCTTGACTTTCGCGGCACTTGCTTGGTCAAGATACTTCCGATTTAATTTTAAATGGACCACAATTCTAGTCAAAGCTTAAAATAAAGAAATGACTCGGGAAAAGAGTCAAATTAAATAAAAATATATAATTTTAAAAATAAACAAAGGCACCTGAAAACAGACACATAGTGAGCTAAATAAACCCAATAAATTTACAACAAAACTATTCTATTTAAATAAGAAAAAAAATGCTTAGTATTTTTTCCTTGACCACAAAAAATGAGTTTGATCAATATTAATCACCAATAGATATTACACCGACTCGTTCGGTGGTGGCTTTCCAACAATGGAGAAGCTTCTCTAAGAGTGGTTAGAACTGTTTAATGCTTACAGCTGTTGTTCAGGAGCCCGTCGAAAGAGATCTGCCCAAACCAAAAAGATGTGGAGCCCGTAACAAGGAGAGAGTTTTCCAATATTTTTCATAATGACTCAAAAACTAATATATATATATCCCAATTTGGAGCTATTCCAAAAAAAATCCCCTAAAGATATGTTTATTTTTAAATTGAATGCTCGGCCCAAAATCTTTCACTTAACAATAAATTATTTAATATATTAAAATAAGTAGTAAAAATACACATGTTTCGCCTAGTTACGTTAAATTAAAAACAAAAATAAAAATAAACGCAATCCCTACAAAACTCTGGTGAGGGCCGAAAATTCAGTTGAAACGTTGAATCATAAAAGATCAACAATCAAAAGTGCAAGCTGAGTTCCATAAAGAAAAATCATAATATAAATTTAATTTAAAATATTCAACACTAAAAACCGACATTACATAAGGGTTCACAATAAAATGTGATTTTGATTCATTTACATTAATTATATCAAAAAAAAATAACAGAGGTTATCCTAATCTCTACAAAACAGGGAAGCCTATCGCCCTGACGAGTACCAAAAATATAAGTGAAACATGGTATTCCAAAAAGAAAAACAACATTAAATATATCTAAATTTATAAAATTTAGTCTGATATTGGTCGATTGATATCAATATAAAATAACTATAATAACATTTACTAAAAATTACACAAAATAGGGACACTTACGTTATGAAGAATCCAATATTTCAACGAAACGTTGAAAAAATAAAGATCACTAAAAATCAATTTCAAAATTAACTATAATACAGAAAGGACCAAAATAGATTCTAAACTTTAATATGACCAAATTACTATTCCTATATATTAAAAAAAAACTAAAACTAATTAAAATATTCAAAAGCAATTTTAATTCGTAAAAACCCAACTCTGCCACTGACTCTCGATGGCACCTTAACGAAAGGAAAAATACAAACATCTCAATGTTTTAAATGACATAATTTAATAAAAAGGTAATACCGGCAATGTCCTTACTTAATAATAAACAAAATTCTAATCTGATAAAGATCGCTCAAGTAAAAAACACCAAACTAATACAAATAATACCATATTACAAGACAAATTCCTTTCTATACTAATCCATATACCACGAAACTCGGTGCCATAAAATGTTAAAAATAAAAACGGACCTTTTTTAATGCGTTGTCTTTTTCCGTTAGATATTACCGATTTAATTATAAAAATGATAAAAAAATACGCTAGCCCTGTTGCCATTATTAGGGGACTCGTAGCCGACAATCGCTTTGTAAATTTAGCGTATATCTGGGGGCCTCGCATTTCTACACAGAATTATACACAGAACTATAGCAGCGCTCTCTATTTTGTAAATTGATGAATTAAAAACCGTATAAAAGGCATTATGCACATCACTTCTGAGGCACAGAACTTTTCCTGAAATTTGAGTTCAGTGGGGATAGGGGAAGGTAAATAAGCTTATATACACTCACTTACAATGCGAGGCCCGATTTCGGGCCTCGCATGTGCAAAACGGGCCTCATTTTCACATGTATTTACGGGACCCGAATGTCCAATATATATATATATATATATATATATATATATATATATATATATATATATATATATATATATATATTTTTTGTTAATAATTCTTGAGTACTGGTTTATTTTCTTAAAAGAATTATTTATTTCCTTGACGTTTCACGCTTCATACAAAGCTTTTTCAAAAGGATATTATTGGCCTACAATAAATACAAAACTATAAAACATCGATTGACACACTAAAAACTATTACAATAAAATGTTAAAATAGGACGTTACAATTTTTAAAACTCCAGTTTTAAATTACTGTTAAAATCATGTTAAGAGACATTGGTATACGCACCTTGGAAATAAAACGACTCACAGCATTATAGTAGCAATGATGTTGCAGTTGTGACTTGTGGAAATTAAATAAATACTACCGATATGTTTCCTTTTTGTTTTTCGCTGAAAGCGATTATTTAGATTAACAATATTTACTTTATTTATATTGGTGTAATATCAACTTGATTTTTACATTTTATTGTAATAGTTTTTAGTGTGTCAATCTGTGTTTTATAGTTTTGTATTTATTGTAGGCCAATAATATCCTTTTGATAAAGCTCTCTATGAAGCGCGAAACGTTAAGGAAATAAATAATTCTTTTAAGAAAATAGACCCGTACCCAAGGATTTTTAAGAAAAAAAAATTATATATATATATATATATATATATATATATATATATATATATATATATATATATATATATATATATATATATATATATATATATATATATATATATATATATATATATATATATATATATATATATATATATATATATATATATATATATATATATATATATATATATATATATATATATATATATATATATATATATATATATATATATATATATATATATATATATATATATATATATATATATATATATATATATATATATATATATATATATATATATATATATATATATATATATATATATATATATATATATATATATATATATATATATATATATATATATATATATATATATATATATATATATATATATATATATATATATATATATATATATATATATATATATATATATATATATATATATATATATATATATATATATATATATATATATATATATATATATATATATATATATATATATATATATATATATATATATATATATATATATATATATATATATATATATATATATATATATATATATATAATGTGTCCCAAATTTGGCTTACATGCATTGCTATCTCGTAAACCGCTATAGCTACAGGGTGGGTTAAATTAGGAAAGTTTTAGAGAATTTTGTTACAAATTTGATGACGTTTTGAAGTTTAGGATATCTTTTGTGGTTTTCAAGATAATTGGGAAAAATCAAAATGGTGCATTTTCAACTTTTGCCCGTAGCTGCTAAACGACTCGTATTATGGTTTTATGGTTTATACATTATTAGGGCACTTTTATTAGAGGAACATTATGCAGGTAAAACGAAGGTTCTAGCTTCAATTGTTTTTGAGATATTGGCATCAACTTTTTATTTTCTTACCGACGCCATATTGGATTATTGTATTTTTGGAAAGACCTTTTTAAGAGCTTTCCAATGATGTATAACAAGGTAAGATTATTATTTTTATTGAGCTCTAAAAACCAAAATAATTGTTTTTTTTTAAGTAGGCTTTGATTACGCATGGCGGCCATAATGAAACAAAAGAATGCCGCATGTCAACAATCATTTTGTGTTCCTGAATAGTACTTGTTATCATTTTCTCATTGTGCCGAGTTTTTACAAAGTTTATTTGAGTTTCTTATACTACTTAAAATGGAGGGTAATTATTCCAACGAAGAGAATTTGGATATGATAGAACTTTATTTTAAAGCAAATAGAAATACACAAGCAGCTGCACGTTCATACGAAGAACAATTTCCAGACCGACATCAACCAAGCCAAAGGCATTTCAGATTTCTAATTGTTAACCTGTTAGCCTACGGGTCTTTTTTGAAACCGAAACCAAAGACCTATTCAATAGATAATGAAGCAAGAAACGCAGCTATAATAGAAAGTGTCAGGGACAACCCAACAACCTCAGAACCTGAAGAAAGATTGAAGAACAAACGGCAATTCCCAAATCAACCGTCCAACGAGTCTTGAAAAAACTTCACTTTCATCCCTATAAACCTACTATTGTACAGGGTCTTCAGGTAAATGATTTTGCTAGAAGAATCACGTTTAGTGAATGGTTCATCAACAAATGCCAGCAAATACCCAACTTTCATTCTAAAGTACTTTGGACAGATGAAACACGGTTTACAAACTGTGGAATTTTCAATAAACATAATACTCATTACTGGGGCACCGAGAATCCTCATAATTTAGAAGAAAGACGTTTACAAACAAAATTTGGGTTCAATGTGTGGTGTGGCATTATAGGTAATTCCAAACAATGCACTTCTGCTTTAAATCACTCATAACAATTTGTATTTTAGATAACCGTTTGATTGGGCCGTTCATTTTCCAAGAAAATTTATCGGGTAACAGATATTTGCAACTATACGGAACAAATTATTCCAGAAGTTATATTCTGTTAAACGACCTGCAAAATATTTGGTTCCAACAAGATGGCTGTCCGGCTCACGGTACCAGAGAGGTGATGGCGGTCCTCAGAAATACTTTCGGGGAAAATATTATCGCTAATAATGGCCCTGTTGCTTGGCCGGCAAGGTCACCGGATATTATATTTTTATTTATATATATACGAATTTTCTCCGCCAGAAAGTCTCAGAGAGCTATATATATTATATATATAGAAATGTCAAAAATGTGTGGAAAATGGAGGGAGGCATAACTTATATATGTGTTATATATATTTTATATAGGTATTCACTGTTAGTATAATATCTTAGTTGAAAATCTGAAACATCGATGGTTGAATTAATATTTTTACCCATAAGCTAACAAGTTTACAATTAGAAATCTGAAATGCCTTTGGCTTGGTTGATGTCGGTCTGGAAATTGTTCTTCGTATGAACGCGCAGCTGCTTGTGTATGTGCTTTAAAATAAAGTTCTATCATATCCAAATTCTCTTCGTTGGAATAATTACCCTCCATTTTAAGTAGTATAAGAAACTCAAATAAACTTTGTAAAAACTCGGCACAATGAGAAAATGATAACAAGTACTATTCACACAGAATGATTGTTGACATGCGGCATTCTTTTGTTTCATTATGGCCGCCATGCGTAATCAAAGCCTACTTAAAAAAAACAATTATTTTGGTTTTTAGAGCTCAAGAAAAATAATAATCTTACCTTGTTATACATCATTGGAAAGCTCTTAAAAAGATCTTTCCAAAAATACAATAATCCAATATGGCGTCGGTAAGAAAATAAAAAGTTGATGCCAATATCTCAAAAACAATTGAAGCTAGAAACTTCGTTTTACCTGCATAATGTTCCTCTAATAAAAGTGCCCTAATAATGTATAAACCATAAAACCATAATACGAGTCGTTTAGAAGCTACGGGCAAAAGTTGAAAATGCACCATTTTGATTTTTCCCAATTATCTTGAAAACCACAAAAGATATCCTAAACTTCAAAACGTCATCAAATTTGTAATAAAATTCTCTAAAACTTTCCTAATTTAACCCACCCTGTAGCTATAGCGGTTTACGAGATAGCAATGCATGTAAGCCAAATTTGGGACACATTGTATATATATATATATATATATATATATATATATATATATATATATATATATATATATATATATATATATATATATACATACATATATATATATATATATATATATATATATATATATATATATATATATATATATTTGTATATATATATATATATATATATATATATATATATATATATATATATATATATATATTTATATTTGTATGTTTATTTAACAATATTTACGACTTTCATTCTAAAGTACTTTGGACAGATGAAACACGGTTTACAAACTGTGGAATTTTCAATAAACATAATACTCATTACTGGGGCACCGAGAATCCTCATAATTTAGAAGAAAGACGTTTACAAACAAAATTTGGGTTCAATGTGTGGTGTGGCATTATAGGTAATTCCAAACAATGCACTTCTGCTTTAAATCACTCATAATGTTCCTCTAATAAAAGTGCCCTAATAATGTATAAACCATAAAACCATAATACGAGTCGTTTAGAAGCTATAAAAGTTGAAAATGCACCATTTTGATTTTTCCCAATTATCTTGAAAACCACAAAAGATATCCTAAACTTCAAAACGTCATAAATTTGTAATAAAATTCTCTAAAACTTTATAATTTAACCCACCCTGTAGCTATAGCGGTTTACGAGATAGCAATGCATGTAAGCCAAATTTGGGACACATTGTATATATATATATATATATATATATATATATACATACATAAATATATATATATATATATATATATATAAATATATATATTTATATATATATATATATATATATATATATATATATATATATATATATATATATATATATATATATATATATATTTATATTTGTATGTTTATTTAACAATATTTACTTTATTTATATTGGTGTAATATCAACTTGATTTTTACATTTTATTGTAATAGTTTTTAGTGTGTCAATCGGTGTTTTATAGTTTTGTATTTATTGTAGGCCAATAATATCCTTTTGAAAAAGCTCTCTATGAAGCGCGAAACGTTAAGGAAATAAATAATTCTTTTAAGAAAATAGACCAGTACCCAAGGATTTTTAACAAAAAAAAAATTAGACATATATATATATATATATATATATATATATATATATATATATATATATATATATATATATATATATATATATATATATATATATATATATATATATATATATATATATATATATATATATATATATATATATATATATATATATATATATATATATATATATAATATAGGGTATATATAATGTGTTTTCATTCAGGGTGTACATTTAACAAAAAAAAATTAGACATATATATATTTATATATATAAATATATATATATATATATATATATATATATATATATATTTATTATTTCATCAAAAAATGTATCATGTTGACACATTTTTAATAACAAGTTTAAAGAATAAGTAAGTTACTCAACTGTCAAACAACCTTTATTTCTTTTATTTAATTTTGTTTTACAATTATTTACAAATCTTAACATGTAAGCAAATACCCTTTGAAATTTAAGTAATGACGAAAATCCAGAAAATAAATCCGTAAATATTGGTCAATGCTATGATGAACCTGAATGTTAGGACTCCTTCTTTCGGAAATGTCTACATTTTCTGGTGGTTTACTAAACGGCCACTGATCTTCTGGAGCTCGAAACCAAGTTGGGCCATACCACCAAAGATTGCAATTCTTTAACTGATCAGGATTCAGTCCCCGAGAAATAACATCTGCAGGGTTATCTGCGCTTCGAAGATGACGCCAGGTATATTCTGATGTAAGGCGCTGAATTTCAGCTACTCGGTTTCCAACAAAAGTTTTCCACTGAGATGGTTCTACTGCTAACCAAGACAGAACAATGGTAGAGTCTGTCCAGAAAACTACTGAGTCAAAATCAATTTGTAGCGAATTAATCACCCTAGAAGCAAGCTGACTTACAAGTACGGCACCGCACAATTCCAGTCTTGGCAATGTTATTTGCTGAATTGGAGCAACTCTGGATTTTGCGCATACTAGTTGAACGGATATATCATTCGAGGTATTTATTGCTCGAATATAAATACAGCAACCGTAAGCCTGCTCAGAAGAATCACAAAAACAGTTTAATTCAAATCTTGTAGTCTGGTTGGAATCAAACCATAATCTGGGAATTTTTAGGTCATTTAAAGTTGGTAATTGTTGATAAATTTGAAGCCATGAAGAATGAATGTCCATGAGCAATGATTCATCCCAATTTATTTTAAGTATAAACAATTTCTGAAGAAGAATTTTAGACTTTATTATGGAGGGACCGACCAATCCAAGCGGGTCAAATATCTGGGAAATTGTCGAAAGTATTCCTCGCTTGGTCCCCTTGTCTTTCTGTACACCTTTAACTGAATATTTTAGAGTGTCTTCTTCAGAATTCCATGTTAATCCTAGAGTTTTAGTAACTTTATCTTCTTGAATATAATAAGTCGAGTCGTGTAAATTTAAATCGTCTAAAATTTCGTTGCAATTCGTAAGCCATTATCTTAAATTAAAACCATATTCTTTTAAAACATTTATTAAATTTGTTTTTAACCTTTTGGCATCTTCTTTAGAGTTAGAACCAATGAGGGCATCATCCATATAAAAATCATTAAGTAGAACTTTACTATATTCTGGATAATCTTGCTGAATATCTAATCCAATTTGCTTGCGACACCTAATTGCCAAAAAGGGAGCTGAGGCTGTTCCATATGTGACGGTGTTTAATTGAAATATTTTAATTGGCTCTGTTGAATTCTTTCTCCAAAGAATTCTTTGTAAAGGTCTTTGTTTTTCTGATACCAATATTTGCCTAGACATTTTTTCTATGTCTGCTATCATCACATATTTATACCTTCTAAATCTCAGAAGTATATCAAACAGCTCATTCTGAATTTTAGACCCTATTAGTAGTTTGTCATTTTCATCCGCTGCACTAGATGACTCACCCAATTTTGGAATACCTTCCCTTACAGGTAAGTTTACACAAAATTGACCCTTTTTGTTTCTTATTGTTGTATTTTCAAATATTTCTTCACATTTTTTGTCTTCATTTGATAAAATAACACTCTCATGTGGTGTTTCTTCTATTTTCCAGAAGCGTTCCATTTGATTATGAACGTCTTTAACCGATAAATGACACTGACTTGGTTTTGTCAAACACTGGAATGACACTGCACCCACAATGAGCCAACCTAATTTTGTTTTTTGAAGAAGCGGTTCACCTTTACTTAGTTTGATTTGTCCGACCGAAAGCAATTCCCAAAATAGGGTAGCCCAAATCAAAACGACAATACTTAAACGAGTATTGTTTATTTTGCTAGATGGTAAATTTTCCGTTATGTTTTGGACAATTAAAAATGTAGCCTTAACTGTGAGTGCGTTAACTCGAGATGAAATTGTAGTTTCTGTTATGCCTGAAATATTCGTTATTGCTTGACTAATACCTACAACCGGTATATTAATTTTTTGTTTATTGAGGTTTAATCGTGCACAGAGCTCTTTAGTCATAAAATTAGACTGATACCCGCAGTCTAAAAGCGCCCCACATTCTACTGGTTTTCCTAATTTATTCATAATATAAATAATAGCCGTAGATAATAATACCTCAGAATTGTCATAAGTATTTAAACATTGAGATGAAACTGATTGTTGTCCAGAAAATATGTGATTTTGGCTGTTTAAATGATTAGATTGAATCTGCTGGCATGCATTTTGATTTTGTATTTGATTTAAAACTGAATTTGCAATAGAACCCTGAGTTAAATTTTTTGAATGTAAATTTGTTTGACTACTGTTTGCATGTGCCTCTGAATTAACAAGTGGTAATGTATTTGACTGATTTTGTAAATCTGCTGTGTTTGTAGATTGCTTATATGTGTTTGTACTAATATTGTTTGTTATTGTGTTATCAATGTTATTATTAGCATTTTGCATGTTTTGATTGTTATAATACGAATCATTTTGAGAAAATAAATTATGTTGTTGGTTTGGATTGTTTAAAAATGTGGATGAATTTGCATTGTGTAAATTGTGTTGTGGTTGATTTGTTTGTGTTTGATTATGTGTTTGAATTACTACCTCTATTTTCGAATTCTAGATGTAGCAAAGAATTATGTTTTTGTCCACATTTTTTACAATTACTACCATAACATGCCTGAGTTTTATGGTTTGATTTTAAACAATTCAAACATAGATTTAATTTTTTAGCTTCTGATATTCTCAATTTGATAGGCCAATTTAAAAATTTGCTACAATAAAATGGTTGATGTGACTCTTTACAAAAGGGACATATAATTCCTGACTTTGAGACTGTAGGAAATGCATGTTTTGATTGATTTGATTTTTGCAAATGATTTTTGTGTAGATTTTGTTAATTTGTTTGACTTGTTTTGGCCTAATGTTTCAAGTAGAGTACATTTTTTCATTAGAATATTAAAGAAATTATCCAGGGAAACTTGATTATTACTGTCCTGCAAAAAACGTTCCCATTCACGCTTTGTTCCTATGTCAAGTTTATTTGATAACAAAAATATTATTATTGTATCCCATGCATGCACTGGATGGTTTAATGCCTCAAGAATACGTAAAATTCTTTAACTTTTGTCTAGAAATTGTCTTAATTCTGTGTGTGATTCTTTTAATATGGAGGGAATATCAAAAAGTTCTTTAAGATATGTGTCTGTTATAAGTCTTTTATTTTCAAATCTGTCTTTTAATAGATTCCATGCAACGGCATAATTTTGATCTGCTATTTGTAAGTAAGGGAAGATTTTAAGTAGTGGAATTTTTGTATGTTTGACAAATATTGATTATCATGAATGAGATAATTAAATGTATCATAAAATGTTACCCACTGTTCATAAGAATTTTGCCTGTACGAACTGCACTGGTGGACCAACATTTTGTGACATACTATTGCTAGAAGGTAAAACGACAGGATTAATTTGCGTCGGTTGAACTGTATGAGTATTTAAAAGCGAATTACCGAGAGAACTAACCTCAAAGAACTCGTTTTCAAACTTTGATCTTTCCTGTATTTCAGCTTCAAAATTATCACCTTCTTGAAGCAAATATTCAATTTTTAATTGTACTTCCTGAAAACTTATCCACAACTCTTCACACTTTTTGACCCGTCCTGGTAACTGATTCTTTTTATTGACGTCAAAACTCGCAAAAAATAATTTAAAACGTCCTAACTGTTCTAATAAACTCTTTCTTTTAAGTGTATTAGCAGATAAATCAGCTTCATTCTTTCGTGTATTAACCATTATTTTATGAAATTAAATAATAAGCTACTAAAAAGTCTAAAAGACACAGATTTCCTTTTTTGTTAACAAAAGATCTTCTAATATTAATTATGGCGTTCAAATAAACACTATTACGTAAATAAAACAAGACTAAATTAAGTTCTAATGCATTAATTAAAATAAAATACGTGTTCATAACATTTGAATTTGGAAAAATCACTATTTCACTGTGTTAAATCGGAAAGTAGTATTTAATGAAAGGATTAGTACTCACTTCTTTTGAATTTCCAGGCACTAATTCTTCATAGAACAATGATTTCTTGTGTATATTCGGCAGAGAAGGACCAATGTAAACTTATGTTCGATAATTTAATAATTCACAACGGATAACAATGAGACTGTATACTTTATTTGCAACTTATAACATTTAAAACTGTATAAACGTGACAAAAGAATATTCGAGAAGCGGCGTGAATGTCAGGACCGACACGTAGCTCTCGTCTACGTTCTTGCTTGGCAGCAACTCTACTACTCGGAGTGGCCGGTGATTGCAGACGCCACTAAAATCAACCCGATCCTCGGCTTTCTTCGTTGGATATCGGGTGTCGTTGCCGTTTGAATTTCTAACGCGGAGAAGCGCTCTAATCGAATGACAGCTCTGTCCTGTCATTTTCAAATCACTTGACTGACAATTTGAGGTTATGTCATATACGAAGAAAGTAAAGACTATCGAACTGCTATATCTATGTCCGAAATTAAAAACAACGCATTTTATTATTTAAAGTGTTCGTGTACCCATGATTATTAGAACAAACTACACTCACATTCGAACAAAACGTGCCTACCTGAGATTGAATTTTCTATAGAGTTTCTAGAAAGTAGAGGCGTTATATGAATGGGAGCTTCGTTCATACAACGGTAGAAACTTTCATAAACATAAACAGAATCGCTAATAGACAGTTTTCGTTGCCTCTTATAAATTCAACGCTACGGTTAACGAATACGTAGCCATAACCGCTATTTGACAGATAAAATAACACTTTTCGGTTCGGAGCTAACTCCCGCTTGCCGTAAACGTAGACAACTCTTACTTTATAAACCTAACCAAACATATGTTGGTTGTTGGTTTTGTTGTCGAAAGTTATTATATTTTGTTTTTTGTACAATTTGTTACAAAATGGTTGACGAATTAATGTTATTGGACTCCAGTGATGATTCAGATTTAGAAGATGCAATCTTGTTGGAGGTGTTGGACAATCAGATACAATATAGAGCAGAACTGTATGGGCGGTTCAACCTTGATGTTTTGTCAGAAAATGAGTGCAAAGTTAATTTTCGCTTTGAAAAAAATTATATTCCGAGACTAGTAGAGTCACTTAGAATTCCCAACGAATTTAACACGGACAGCCAACATAAAGTTTCAGGTCAAGAAGGACTTTGTATTTTGCTAAGGAGGTTAAGCTACCCCAACAGGCTTGTTGATTTAGAACCTTTATTTGGACGATCGAGCACAGCCTTATCAAAAATAATTGATTTTATGATAAATCACATATATGAGAACTTTGGGCATCTTCTTTCAAATTTGCAGAACTTGCCATGGTTAAACTTGCAAAGATTCAGGATGTATGCTGATGCAGTGCACCAAAAGGGATCCCCCATTCCCAACTGCTGGGCTTTCATCGATGGCACTACTCGGGGAATATGCAGGCCCTCAGAAAATCAAGAGGCATATTTTTCCGGACATAAGAGACATCATTGTGTCAAATACCAAGCTGTAACGTGTCCAGATGGCATTACTGTAAGCTTAAAAGGGGGGTATGAAGGACGAAAACATGATGCTGGAATACTACGGGAGTCCCAGCTATACAATCAGTTAGAGGAATCTGCAAGGTTTCCAAATGGTGAACATTTTATAATATATGGTGACAAAGCTTACGGGATTAGAGAACTACTTATGTGTCCATATCCAAATCGAAATGGGATTAACGCAGAACAAGAAGCATTTAATAGAAGAATGAGTCAGGTGCGAATAGCTGTAGAGTGGGGATTTGGAAAAGTGATTTCCGAATTTGCATTTTTAGATTTTAGAAAAAATCAAAAACTGCTATTACAAGAGCTTGGCAAAATCTATATGGTGGCCGTTATTCTGACAAACTGTCACTCTTGTCTATATGGTAACCAAACTGCACAGTCATTTAACTGTAATCCAGTACAATTAGAAGAATATCTACAATAAAATCAAGAATTAGATAAAAAAAACTTTTTAACATATACATTGTTTTTTTTTTGGTGTTTGCAAGTTATCTTTTTTTGTTATCATACATGTAACTAACGAGGTTGCTTCCGGATAGTGTCTTTGATTAAGAATGTCGAAAGATACACAAACTTACAGACAAAAGTGTGACTTAAAAAGAATATTAATTTATCTCCTTCTAATGAGCCTGTGAATTTTGCCAAGGCAAGCTTGATATACCGTCTAGAGACAGCTGCCAGCACATTCTTGGGCACTTTTTAGGTCACATTTTCATCCATAACTTTGCATATCTTCCTATATTCTCAATCAGCGATAGTATATTGTGTAACAAAACTCCCTTCACAAGAGTGCAACAGTTTGTCTTGAAATGTTTTACTTTAGATTTAAGTACATATAACTTTGTAATCGGGCTTGCCCGTTGACAAAATAAATTTTTATAAATAAAATTAACAATTTATGTTTAAAACTGTTTTATTTTTGCTTTATATCAACAAAATCATAACCAATAAACTAAAAATAGTATAACAAAACTTAAAATTATCAGTACTTACTTAGTGATTATAACAAATGTACAGGGTCTTTGATTATATTTACGTCCCTACCTAGAGCCTTTATTATTTGAGATGGGAAAAAATTATTTATACAAAAGTTATAGGGTGTTTCCTGAACCGCCAGTATTTGGATTTAAATCAAATAAGTGAATATAGCATAGCTGTCAAAATATACCAAACTTTGTTTTTTTAAATGGGACACCCTGTATATTATTATTTCAATAAATGGGTCTCATCTTCCCAATTATAAATATATCAGGTTTGATTCCTTTATCTTTAAAGACAACCGAGAAAATTAACAAAAACTATGCCATAAGATGCAATGCGTTAGAGAAAGAGGGAATATTCCCTTCTAAATGTGGAATAGGTAAGAATACATTGCCTCTTATCGCACGGTTTTTGTCAATTTTCTCGGTTCTCTTTAAAGCTAAAGGTATTAAACCTGGTTTATTTATAATTGGCAAGGTAAGACCAATTTATTGAAATATTAATATACAGGGTGTCCCATTTAAAAAAACAAAGTTTGGTATCTTTTGACAGCTATGCGATATTCACTTGTTTGGTATGAAACCGAATTCTGGCGGTTCAGGAAACACCCTACAACTTTTGTATAACACATTTTTTCCCATCTCAAATAATAAAGGCTCTAGGTAGGGACGTAAATATAATCAAATACCCTGTGCAGCTCACAAAAACATCGAAAAATGTTGTCAGATTCTAAGCTGCAGTTAACACAAATAAAATACATAATTGCTTTCCATCAACAAAATCATAACAAATAAACTAAACTAAAAGGAGTACAACAAAATTTGAAATAATCAGTACTCTGTGATTATAATAAATGTACAACTTATAAAAACAAAACCGGAAATATAAAAACTGATTGTTTCAGGCCTGTTCTCAGATTCTATGCTAATAAAATTCATAATAAATAACAAAACTTATGAGGATAAATTCAAATGGACGGTGATGATTTCCAACTTTTCAGATGTACTGTTTTTTACAAGGAATTCTTTTTATTTGAAATATGAGGAGATAGGGGGGCACAATTCATAACAGGCAGCCTAAAAATATTATAGGTGACACATTTCATAATAACTAGTATCAGCTTTAAAATATTTTTGTAATTAATGAGGGGAGGCAAAAAAATCTAAGATGAGTATTAACAAGCATCAATATGACTAATTAATTGTATTTTGGATCAAAATTATTTGAAGGGTCGGAAGATTTACAATTTATTTTTTTGTACGAGGGAAGTTAATAATATGTGCTGTTTTTCCATTACCCGAATCAATGCTTTTCTTTCTTCTTTCTCTAGGAGAAATTTTTCTTTTTCAAAAGCAAGTTTTTCTTTTTCAAAAGCAAGTTTTTCTTGTTCTATTTTCTGCCTATTACTCTCTAGCTCCAACTCTAATTTCCTTATTTTTAGTTTTTCAGCATTTTTTTCTTCCAAATATTGAATGGTTGTTTTTTTCAAATTACTTTTTGTTACTCGACATTTCCTTTTCCTAGAAGGCCCTAAAACATAATGTAACTTAGTTATAAAAATACTGGATTATCGGATTTTATACCTGCAATGTTGGCCTGCGCCTCTTGTTTTTCATTTTGTGTTGGGGTTTGCTGCTGAATGTCCTGATGGGAATCTTCAGGTTTTTGATTTTCAGATTCATCACCTGTAAGAATATATTTCTAAAGTAGGGGCACATACTACTAAAATACTAAATATATTTTCCCTTTCAAGTTAAATATCACTTGACTTTGATTTTGTTGTGGGTGATACTCATTTCAAATATTCACAAGCAGCAAAAGGCCGATATTACCTAGGCCATTACATACCTGTTATAAACTCAATAAATATATTTTCTTCATTATGGTCTGTAGATTCTTGTAAGAGTTTTGGATTATTGTCAGTTGTTATTGATAAATTAGGTTTTACAAGATTTCTGGCAAAATCATTCCGCAACAATTTTGCATTTTCAGTCGACTTTCTTTGGCATTTAATTTTTTCCTTGTCAGTCACAATACTATTTATAAGATCCAGTACTTCTTGAAGCAAATGATCTAAGTTGTTGTATTATTCTTCAACCCCTGAACTAAAAATGATTGTAAAATAGAGTTGGGTCTCAACTCGAGTCTAAGCGCATTCCACATTTGCTTAGCATATGCAACCAGATTTTTATCGTAAGGCAAAGCATTAGGAATCAAGATTTTTTACTTAACTAGCAATTAATGCAAAAAAAATATTGTCAAAGCATCCAAAGTTACAACTTCTCAGTCTGATTGCATAACCAGATGCAGCCAATACATTACATGCAACTTACCGGTATATATTTTCCCTCTCCTTTTCCAAAAATCTCTTTAATATGTATTGAATGTGTTCCCTAACTCCTCTTACTGATACCTCCTTTCCAGTAGCCTCTGAAAAATTGGCAACTACCACATTCTATTTGGAAGTATCCTCATAAGGATTATTTGCCAATATTTCGGTAAGTAAAATTTGATCGTCTTCCTTGGAAAAACGAACCCTATTTCTTTTTATGGCATTTATTAAACTTGTATTGGCACTCATTTTTGAAAATAACAAAAATGAAAAACTAAACACAAACAAAATATTGGCTCAAAAATGAGGTTATACCTATTTTTAAGTTTTTTTTTTCAACTGCGCATGCGTTTCGCTTCCGTAACGGCTATGCCTACCGTCCGTAGAATACCGGCATTTAGCGGTTACGATATACGACAAACGATATTCAAATGTCAAAGTTGTCAACTAGCGTTAACCGAAACCTGATTTTGTTAACAACGAAAACTGTCTAATATATCAAAAAGCCACACGTAATATGACCTTTGTGAAGAATTATACAGGTAATACATTTATTTGTGACATACAAAAGACTCATCTAGAACAGAAGTCATACATATGCAGAGCTGCTGGACCTTAAGATAAGATCAAAGGCAATAACACTTATCAAAAAGAGAGAAGACAGTGACAGTTAAAATTGGGGCCATTACCACATATGTTGCAGACTTATGAAGAAACACAACATAGCCAATGGAATAAAGAATCTATATTAATATCTATTCCAATGGGTTTTCCTTATTATTTTTAATGATTTATAATTTCATATATAATAATTATACTTGTGATATGAAATTCTTGGTCATTTTGCGAATTTCCTGAGGACATTATATTGTAAATAAATTACTGTCTTCCTATAAAATGTGTTTACATCAAATTATTTCCATACATTACATTTTTGATTTAAAGTTGTTTTCTTTTTATTAATTTTAAGTTACAATGGTGGCTTTTTCTCAATGGTGAGTAAATATACAGCATATCCCAAAAAGTTTTACCGATATAAGATTTTTTTTATTGATAGAAAAAATGTTATTTCTGATAAAAGTTGGTACATAAAGAAGAAATAAGTTTGATAATATTAAATCTGTCAGATACAAATTTTTTAAAACTGGAATTTCTGTGATGGAAATTTCTTAAAAGGCCAAATATATTTCTTTCAATTTATTTATAGTTAAGGAGATATTAACGCTCAATTTCCATTTTTGAGCATGTCACTAACTGTAAATGATATAAAACAACTGTACCTTTTATTATGAAAATTTTATACCCTATAATTCTGGTAACATAACAATTTAAAAAAATGTTTTTTTATTTTATAAATGTCTTGTATATCTATCTGACTTATATTCTTATTTGATACTTTTTATAGTATCTACAGATTACAAAAATAAAACCCAGTAAAAAAAAGACATTTTGATCATTTTAAAATTGTTTAATGTAATTCAGATAATATCCACAGATTCGATTACAACTCGTAAGAAGAAACTGCAAGAAACTTACGAGTGCATATTTTTTTTGAAATACAAAAAGAGTTGAAATTTATTATGAGATTTAATATTACAATTTGAAATTAAACATAAATCTTAAGACAGAACAGAAGATAATCACAAAACCAATATACAACATAAACAATCACACATATTTAAAAAACTACATAACATTTGTAAACTAAATAAATTAAACATTTTAAATTATTTATAATATAATTGTTTTATTTGTGAAGGAAAGAAATCTTGTTTCTCCATTTTTCTTTTGCCCATCTTTGGTTTACTTTACTTACTTGCTTGATCGTTGCACCAAATTGCTTCATGCACCTTAAAATTATAATAATTAATTAGTATTAAGGCACTACTTTGTTTAATTATGCAACATACTTATCATAAGTATCATCATCTAAAGATCTTAAAAACTAGTGTTATCTTTTTGTCAACTGGTACCTTAAGGTTACACTTGTTTTTTTCCTTCATAAATTTCTCAATTTCATCATTATGGTGATTCTTATTAGTCAATGGCCTTTGTTCAGCAAGCATTTCAGCAATATCACCTAAAACAGAATCACTTCCCTGCCCTTGCTGATAGAATCATACTAAATGTATGAGTTTACACAAGTTAGTCTTTATAATATATTGTGAACACACACATATAGCGATGAATGCAAATCTTGCATACTCTACAGCATAAAGTTTTGTATTCTAACTCACATAATTCATTATAAGAAACATTGTAATACTCATCACCTGTTGAAGACATTACCTGATATTCCCCAAATCCATTGTTTCTGCAATTTTGTGTGCTTTTACAATTATTTTATCATGTGACTTTGTTCCAGATGAATTTAAGGATGTTGTACGTCCCACAGGCAAATTCATTGTCTATACATAAAGGGCATATAACGTGTACCTTTCTGCGACATTGGACATCCTGTTCCTGGTTATGAATGTTTTTAATGTGTTTGTTTTTTGCTGAAACACTGGATAATTCAAAGTCACATATTAGGCACGTTTTATTTGAGCGGGTAGTTTGCACTTCCATGATGAGAATAGTCCCACCAGAGACTATTGACACAAAACTAAGGGCTGTGTTCAAATAAAACACTTCAATAACAAACTGAAATCCTATATAAATATATATCAGCATCAGTCACAAGTAGATTTTAAGTCTTCAAATAGATTTCCTAACGCTGTATATCTTTTTCCAGAGACTGAAGTGGCAATGCTGGCAATTCAGGACCAGGTAATCAGGACCCGACCATACGCACACCACATACTGAATCAAGAGTTTGAAACCACTAACTGCAGACTATACACCACCAGCCAGAAATCCGTGAAAACCTATCCTCTGGATGTGCAACCATTGCCGGCACTATGTACCTGAAAAGGCACAACAACATAGATAAAGTGGTCTACCAATTGGTTTGCTTGAATAAAGACCTTCTTAAAAACTTCTCACCAACATAGTCGAGATCAACGACACGAGAATATAGTGGGATTTTGGATCTTGCGAAAAGTTTCAATAATATCGTTAATAATAAATGCAAACGGACATAAAAACAACACAACATCTGAGGGAGTTGAATATACCCGAAAGCATTTTACTGTAGATACAAAAGGCTGTGGTGCTTGGTACCATTAGAATAATCCAACGAACTGTCCCGCCCTAATGACAAAAGCAGTGTCCTTGGCTGGTTGCAGCCCGGACACGCCTAAACCTGTACTAAATAAATGAATAAAAAAAATATTTATACTGTGGTTCAAGAAGTGCACATCATATGGAAAAGGTTTCTTGCCGACAAAATATTATTCTTGATAAAAGTTAGTGCATCATAAATACTGTATTTGCAGTAGGTAGTTTTAATAAAAGGCAAAAGGTCTAGAGTGTAGGGAAAAATATAAAACTGATCAACAACAAATTAGCCTTACTTTTAAAAATATCCGAAAATGTTATTGAGAAAAGTTGTTTAGAATCAAAATCTGCATTCAGATGTAAAATTATAGCCTCCTATTGTTTCTCAGCCTACTGCCATCAAAAAGTGGCGCTTCCAGAACTCTGGTCTGGGGAGGGTAGTAGTTGGCCGGAAGCAAGGAGAGGGGGCGAATTTTATTAAGTACATTAAACTAGTTTCATTTTATATAATTTTTTGGTTGAAACAAACATTAGGAAAAAATTCACTTTCAAATGAAAAGTCTTTTATATTGATAAAATACATGTCATAACAAAATACATGTTTTAAAAAACAAAACAACAAAAAAAACAGGGAGAAAGTGAAGCCTTCTCTAAAAGAACTATGCTAACAACAATACCTATATTACCTAGTTAATTAGATATATATCACAAAACGAAAACATATCCTTATATTTGATTAAAATATACACATACTGCGACAGATCACGTAATATTTTAAAATATTAACATAAACAAAGATCCTTAAAGATAAAGTAAATATTTCATAAAATGAAAATATTGCCTTTTATTTTGTAAAAATATAAAACGTTATAAAACACATCATTTAAAATATTAATAAAACAACGGTTCTATATTAGAGGGAAAACTAGAGGTTAAGTAAAAATACCATTACTCGTAAGTTTATTATTAACAAATCTACATATTATTTTATCAGTATTTAATTTCCAATGTCAGTGCATAAATAAAAGAGCTAATCCGACCAACCTTTCTTGGCCCATTGTGGAACTTAACCAGGTTTTTAAGCGTTTTGTGGGATTTTCGTATACTTTAATAAAATTAAATGCTTCCTTAAGGGCCTCTTTGTGGCATATAGTGTTTCCATGAGTTGCTAAGTCCCCATCCATTCCGTACAATTTTGAATATTCTTACAATGGTGTCTTAACAAGTTTTTCTAATTTGTTTGCTTTATTTATACCACCAAAGGCCCCTTTCATAAGACGAAATACTTTTAATTAAATCTGCGTAAGGTGCAACATCAACCGAATTAGAATATCCACTGAGAGTTCCGTTCGAGTTTTGAGAGCGGCCAGCGCTTTCTAATATCATACATACTTTGCCATCTAAGTGTTTTTCTTCTGACTTTTCTTCTGCATCTTAACCTTCTTGCTCCGATTATATTTTATACCCGTTATTTTGATTTTTACTGATGATATGATATGATATATGATACATACTGAATAAACTGAACTACCTGTATTTATTATACGGCTGGGAACCAGTACAAACGGCACCAACGCCCCTTATGGTTTTGGGAATGAATTTACGTATTGATAACAGATATTGGGTACTAATCATTTATTCATTATGGGTTTGGAACCAATTTACTAACATCCGTGTTGGCTAAGGTTAAACAAAGGTTAGCAAATTAAAGAATTATTACTTAGCCGTACCTAATTTTATTTTTAAAATTTAGAAACTAAAGTAATGATAGAATATTTGGAAATAAAATAATTACATTAATACTTTCAAAATTACGATAATGTATCTAATACATAGAAACATACATTGTAAAAATTGAATGGAAACCTTGCAATTACAAATTTATAATTAATACGTATGTATAGCGCAACAATCACACTAGCGCAAAAATCACAGTAGCAAGGAGGGTAAAATCGCCAGATGTTGTTGCCATATCAGTGGAATATCATTCATATATCGAAAAATGATCACAATAATATCTACCAAATTTTTCTTTTAATAATTTATTGTTAAAAATATTTTCTATTGGGTGTCTGGTGTCAACAGACAAATATATTTTGTCTAATTAGTCTAAATAAGTTAGGGGAGAGTGGTCCACAGTGAGACGATTTCTACAAAGTTAATTTTTTTTCAAAACTAGTTATAGGTTTATTTAAGAAAACTGGTTCAGAATGCAACTTAGCCTTTATTTTACTTAAAAACATATGAAAAAACTAAAAAAACTTAAATACTAATAATTAAGACACATTTATTTATAACCTTGCAAATTGTCTTACTGTACCCCATTGTGGTATACAGTGAGACTTAATGTGGTACACAGTAAGACACGGTTCACTGCACATCTAATTGGCCAAAATTAACCTTAAACTGAACACATTGGTTTTGTCGTTTGGTTTTCCCAAATAATGTTGGAACTGGCAAAATCATCACTATGTCTTGGGATAAAACACTAGCTACTTCTGGAATGGTTGGATAAAAGAATTTGTTTGACTTATTTCTTCTTCTCATGTAACTAATATCATATTCGGAGTCACAGGATATCTCACTTAAAATTTTGCCAACAAAATATCTGACGGACTTTTTCCCAGCGAACTTCACAACCACATAGTCGCCGATTGTGGCATTCCTATCTAGTTCCTCAAATCCGGTTATAGGAGCATCCATTTCCACATCATAATCCGATGAGCTGGCATATGGAGGCTCTTCTTCGCCACTTGATGAACTACTTTCCTGTTCTATTACATTTCTTTTTACTACATTTGCTTTAGCTTTGCGTCTTTCGGCGCTCTTTGATTCCAACTCCATTTTTTCCGGAGTATCTGTGGGAATAAAACTTTTTCCACGCTTTCTGTTTTGAATTCGTTTTCTTTGAGCTGCTTTGGGGAATCCTCGAAACTCCTGAGGGGTTAAAAGTGTTTTGGTTCTGTTTAAGGATTTAGAGTTATCACAAGTGGCGGAGGCAGCATCAATATTTAAGGATTTGGATGGATTTATGATCGAAGATGTAGACGGTTTAGGACTATCTGTAACGCAGGTGAGATTTAAAGATGTGGACGGTTTAGGACTATCTGTAACGCATCCGTGATTTGAGGATGTGGACGGCTCAGGTTCAGGCCCATCTGGAACACAACTGGGATTTGAGGATGTAGATGGTTCAGCATCTGTTAACACAAAAATGTCTTCATTAAAAGGAAAAATTTGAGGATGTAGATGGTTCAGCAGGGTGGTGCATAAGCCGACACAGCTCGGTTATAGTGTGCTTTAAAAGAAAAATAAACGCCAACATCTAATGGCTGTAACTTATTGCTGCAGTGAGGCGGGAAGGTTAAAATAGTGACTCCATTAGACTTGGCAATGTCAATACAGTCAATTGAAAGATGACTTTCATGGTTATCTAGAAGCAATAATGTTGGGTTTGTCAACGAGGAGTTCGTATATGATACAAAGTGGCGCATAACTTCCACAAATAACTCGCTGTTCATCCAGCCAGACGGTGTTGCAAGTCCCAAGCTACAATAACATGGTGCATTGCGAAGCATGTGCGGTTTGAAATGCACTCTAGGAAATATAATAGCTGGAGGAATAGTGTTTCCTAAGGCACTTATAAAGCAGCAAGTTGTCACCAACGACCCTCGTTCTGAACTAGTTACTTGACTTACTTGTTTGACTCCTTTGCATGCTATAACTTTTTTAGGTTTCTGAACGGTGGTCGTTCCGGTTTCGTCCAAATTTCAAACCCTGGAGCCATTAGCAAAATTTTCGTGTCTGCCTAAAACCTCCTTCAGTTTATTAAAAAACACTCCTACATTGTGTTTATTAAAGGATGTAGCACGTGAGAGGCTACACCCTTCTGGTTGTCTGATGCTGAGGGTGGGATGCCGTTTTAAAAACCCTCTCATCCATTCCAAACCTGCGGATTTATTTTCAGACCATTTATTTGGAATCTGAATATTATTTTTTTTTGCCATTTCGTATGCTAAACGACGACATCCCAGAGTTGAAATGCCGTAATTCATTTTTGAGCACGTCCCAAGGTAGTCTGCCAAAGCATCTTCTTGTTCTTTTGTCATAATTTGACGGCATTCATAGAAAGGCCTCATTCTAACATCATCACCACCGCTACTTCTTTGTTTCTTGACGTACCTAAATTAAAAAGATAGTGTTTGTAATACGAGTATTATCCCTTTTTTTCATTTTTACCTTGCTAAGGTCTGAAATGAAACGCCCCTTTGTTCCGCTGCTTTTCGCAATGGAAATCCTTCTTCTAAAACTAATTTTACGGCACTTTTCATTTGGTTCTCGGAAAATGTTCCTATGTTTGTTTTTCTTTTTCTATTCCTTGCCATTTTCTAAAAATATAAAATACGCTATATTACCTTACCTAATGTTCCAGCGCAAGATGGGGCACACTGAGACGAGTCTCAGTCTGCCCCACCTAGGACTGTCTTACTGTGCCCCACAGATGCCATATTTATAAATTCACAATGTTTTTGTAAACTAGATTATAAACAAAAAGTGGTTCAATGGTAAATGCATGCACAAATAGCTTAAGTTTACTTACCGCAAATCTCAAAATTTAAAGTGAAGACAGATCAGAGTAACACTAATCAACAGGACGTATGCAAAATTTAGTTGTATGGTAAAATTAACACAAACAGTCTCCTGTACAGAAAAGAACAAACTAAATGACCCACGCGTTCGGTCGTAGATTCGACACGTAAAAATAAGTTTAGTCAAGGAGGGGCGTAAGCAGCGATGTTGCCATTGACTCAGAAGTCGTACTGTCTCACTGTGGAACATGTCTCACTGTGGACCACTCTCCCCTACATTAATTTAATCTATTTGGTGAAAATTTAGGCACAGGTTACTTATTCTTGCTTAGATTTAATGCGTGTATGAAGCTATGATTTCAGATCTGAACACAGGTTTTGACTCTAAACAACTTTTCTTAACATTTTGAGATATTTTCAAAAATAAGGGTAGATCAATGTTAACATTTTTTTGCCTAAGCTATATTTTGACTTTTACTAAAACTAACCACCGCTAATACAGTATTTTTTAATGCACTAACTTTTATCAGGAATAACATTTTCTGAGAAATCAAAAATAAAAAAGTTTTCTATATATTGCACACTTGTTGGACCACACGGTATAACGAACCTAGAAGAAGGCAGAATGAACCGTATAAATATTGACTACGTTATTACCAACATCTCACGGTTAAAAGCGTGAGTGAAAAAAACTTAAACTGTAGAGGCAGTCAGCCATTCATCGGGACGTGTTGCATGTGTTTTTTTTATCGAAGTAAGTTGTTTTTATTAATTTTCTATGTAAAATTACCATTTTTTGTACATGCAATACTTTTTTATTATACCATCTTCGGAGTAATTGTCTTCGTTCTGCACAGCAGTAGTAGCTAGCATTTTAATAGCGAATTTGGTAGTTGAATTTCATATTAACTTAACGAAAATATAATGCTTTGTTTCATCCTAACGAATGGGCAAAGCGGACCACTTGGACCTTCTTCCAGTCCATTTTAAATTCTTAATAAAAAATTTAAAAAAAATTAAAAAATAAAATGGTTAGTAACTACAAGCGAAAGCTAGAGAAGCAATTATGGTTCACAAATTCCATGAAGGGATTCATTAAAATAGTATGTAAGGTAGTTATGGAACATTAGAAAGATGCATGTAGTGTCCCTAAGACGATATTAAACCGCAGGGTTGAATTATACATAAAAAACAAAATTTTGATGATGCTACTACTGAGAAAATGGGATGGTTTGTTACCATGTTTACCGAAGAACAAAAAAGAGCTGACTTACAACCAAATATTTACATTCCATAGCATACGATCCGAAAAAAATAATATTTCTCATAATTTTGACTATGATACGAAAATGGACGGAAGGTACTGGCTCGAAAACATTTTAACTAGAAATTCTAATCTGAGACTACGTAAATCAGAAACTACTTCTGCGGCACGAACAAGTGGATTTAATCAGGTGGCAGTTAAATTTTTCTGCTCTGCGTTTAGGGGTTATAGATAAATATAAATTGACACCGGGTAAATTTTTTAATGCCAATAAGACTAGTATGATAACCATTCCAGTTAGCCAAAGATAGTCAGTGCAAAATGAAAAAAAAAACGGTAAATTCGCATTTATTCACAATTTCCCTCGTAAGATACACAGTCTATAGGCGTATAATTATTATTTGGTATTAACTTTATACAAATATCCTATACACCGTAATTTATTTATCTGTTTTAAGGTTTTAATTTATGTATTTTATTTATTTATTTATTTTTCATAACAAAACTTACGCAAAAAATAAATTGTGTCCATTATTATTTTCCTCCATAAAAAGGTTTTATTCCAGGAATTGGAATATTACCGAATATTTAATAATTTTATTAGTCTGCCATTTTATTTTGCCATATAGGATTCGTATTAAAAAATTACCAGTCTATCCCTGTTTAACACATTATTTTTGTGTAAAACTTCAACTGGATAAGTAGTTTTTGGTACTGAATTTTTCATTAATTTTCATTAGGCCGCCATAATTGTTTTATACACAATTTTACCAGTCTATCGCTATACCATACACTGTATTTTTGTTCAATAAGTAGTTTCTTAATGATTTTTTTAACATTTTGTGAGGCCGTCATTTTGATACGCCATATTGCATTTTGACTAAAATGTAACTATTTTATTTCTAACCGGAGTTTCAAATCAGATAAGTAGTTTTTAAGCTATGCAGCGTAAAGGCAGAACGACAGACCGACAGACTGACGAAATAGGAGAAAATGCTTTTCGTGGCCCAGGGACCCTAAAACGCAAAGATCTGCAAACATCTCGGAGGGTGATCCTTTCACAATTGCAATACTTCCTTCGTAAGTTCGATTGTTAACCACCACATGAAGAGCCCAGCTGGTAACTACTGTTTTCTGTGTTAGTGCGGATGGATCATATATGCCCCAATGTTTGTGTTGACGCGGAAATAATTTAATTAAGAATTAATGGATAACGCTCCTGAAGGATCTTGAGCGGGATGCCACCAGAGCTGGATACAGAAAGACATTTAACGAAATGGTTTTAGAAGTTTATCTTTTCAAGAGCTTTCATAAATAATTCAGTGCTACTGCTTAGTTGAAAATTATAAAAATTATTAATTTAGCTCGGCAAAATTGTGTGCATATTATTTTATGTCTTCCGGACTGTGATCATACACACTCGATGTTGGTTTTATTAAACCTTTAACAGCATATTATTAAGATGTTTTAAAACAATGGTTAAGAAGAAATCCTGGACGAATCATAATGTAATTTCAAATTGCAGAATTGGTTTTAAAAGCGTCAGCCTCTACTGCACAAAACGCTGTTCGAGCAACGATATATTTACTTTATAGCAGCGGATATAACCGATATCAATCAAACCAGTCAACAGAAAGAAGATAGCGAAGAATCATGTTGCTCTAAATTTTTGCCGGTTGAAAATGTGAATCAAAATCAAGATGAAAATCGTGATTCTGATGATAAACCACTTGCTCGACCTATCGCCCTACTTCGAATTTCTCAAATGCAAGCAACTTCTTTGTGTCGCCTGTACAAATAATGCCGGTGCCAAAAACAAAACTAATTAAAAGGCTACGGAAAAGAAGAGGTAAAACTGCAATAATTACTTCATCACTTTACCTTAAAGAACTAGAAATCGCACAAGTTAATATAAGTTAAGCCAAGAAAAAGTTTATGATGGAGATTCCGTAGTTAAAAAAGCTGTACAACATAAGAAAATTAAAAAGTTTGCTTCTTAAGTAACTCTACAGAAACAGCCATCGTCTGATGAGGAAGACGACGCTGAGTGTTTGTACTGCCATTATTTATATCCGAATCAACAGAAGGCTTGAGCCATTGTTCCAGGTGCATGCAACGGGCACCTTGTTCGTGCGCTGGTGTAACGGATGAAGACGCTGTTTTGTAAGAAGTATATAAAATGGTTATTTCGACATGTGTTTATCAAAATAATTTAATTTGTTTTACAAAGCTTTTTATTTTCAATAATAACTATCCGAACCTTAACCATATTATAACTACATAAAAAAAATCGGCAAATTTCCTTTACCCGGAATTTATCTCGGTATGAATTTATTAGGAATAGTGAACTGTGAACCAATTTATACTGTATTTTCAAACATTTATATTAGGCACGGTTTTGTTCCACCATATCGGACTCCTCCCAATATTTTACCAGTTTCTACCTATGCCGCACTTTATTTTTGGATATAATTTAGAATAAGCTGAATAAGTAGATTTTACATTAACACACACCACCATTTTGTTCCGTCATGTTGAATTCGTAATTTCATTTTCATTTCATAGTCAGTTGAATAAAAACATTTTTATACATTGTTTTAAACATTTTGTTTCACCATTTTGAATTTGTACCACAAGTATACGAGTTTATCTATATATCACACTTAATGCACAAAGTCGAAATTAATCTAATGAATAGTTTTTTCAGGTTCATAACTTGGGTAACTATTTATTTAATAATATTTTTTAACGTTTTACTAGACCGCGATCTTGTTTACCAGGTCAGTAGAAACAATCGCCGTTTTCACATCACAATCAGGGGGGGCAACAAATCAGAAGTCAGTATTTTCCGCCGCGACGTACGCTGTTGGGGTTAATGACATCACCCATATGTTACGCCCCTGGTGAGATGATTTATGGAGAGGTGTAACAACCAACGCAGAGTGTGTGATTTTTGAATAGCTTGACTGCCTGAATATCGATTTTAATAATTATTAAATGATTAAGGATGCCGACATATTAATTGTTGACTTCTTTACTTATTGAAAACACCTGACCAATTTTTTTTGTATTATACAATTCCCTACGCAACACGCACGCATAAGATCTTTTCAATTGGACGTTATAACCCGATAGCAAGTCAATTTTGTTTTCCCTTGAATAAGCGGTTTAATTAATAGTTACTTAATTAAGTTAATATAGGTCAGGTATATTGAGCATTTAAAGATTTTCGTTTACACGAGGATCGTTACCTAATAATTAAATGACTAAAGAAACATATTAACTATACTAAAAGAGATTTAAATGTGAGCTAATTACTTAGAGAAATCGATGCAATTACCACAAAACCGTAATGCGTCGATTTTAATATTATTTTAGTAACAGTGCAATGTATTAATACGGAAGCAATTCAGAAACAAACACTTTAAGGAGATTGAATTGATTTTTTTTACTTGGCTCACGTTAGCCTTATACATTGGCAACCCGTACTGAACAAAATCCAAATTATTAGATATTCGGAAAACACATTAGAGACCCATATGTTTTCATAAAAATTATTAAACTAATAAAACTACAATTTCTGTAGATTTTACCAAACCCCGCGACTTTTTCGTGCTTGCCGCAGTTTTTTTTAAACCCGCAATATTTTTTACCCGTAGCGGTGTTTTGGTTACTGATTGTATAAACGAATATTTTTTATTAAATATATTGCTTTATATAGTTTTTGATTTTATAAACAAATCTTTTCTTGCTACGAGATTAGCCGCGTAATGCTTACAACCAGAAATAAAACTAAGAAAATCTGAATAATGTGGTTTTATTCAATAAGCTATTTTTAGTACCCGCCTTATAATAAAATTCCAAGACATATACTCATACTATCCTTTAGAGTAATTTTATATTTTAGTGTGTTTATTGACGTTTTATGTGCCTTCCATATCAACTAATAGGTAAACATTACATATCTAGCGAATTATGTGTCCCTTATTATAAACTTGAAACGAACCTCTGCATACATTTTTAGAAATCCACAAGCGTCATGTGTTATACAACTTTATTGTCACAAATACAATTTTAGTATGTTTTTACAAGCAATGCATCTATACCTGGCTTATAAAATTTCAAATATAATTAAATTATCTTCTTTTCAGTAATTTTATATTTTAATGTCTTTATTGACGTTTTTACGTGTATTTGATCTTTTATTTTAAGTAAAGTATAAAATATTTGATATGTGATAGACTCAAGTCTGCTATTATGTAGACAATAAATATCGGTGAATTATGTGTGACTTATTATAAATTTAAAATGAACCCCAATTTTTTTTTTAAATTCACTACATATATTTTTTTGAAATTCACCAGGGTCATGTGTTATAAAACTTTTTTTTTTATAAATACATTTTTGATATCTTTTTTACAATTATTGCATTTATACCCCGCTTATGAACATCTGCATACATTTTTTATAAATCAACAAGCGTTATGTATTATAAAACTTTATTTCGACAAATACATTTTTAGTATCTTTTTACAATGTACCTCGCTTATAATAAAAATTAACAAAGACCTAGTCATTATATTATCTTCTTTACAGTAATTTTATATTTTAAGGTGTTCATTGACGTGTATCTATATTACACCTTAGGTATTTTATTTTAAGCAAAGTACAGGAAAATTAATACACACCAGGCTGTCATCAACTAATATGCAGATGCTATATATCGTGAAAATTATGTATGACTTATTATAAACTTACAGCGAACTTCTGTACATATTTTAGAAAAAAAGTATACAAAACTAATGTTTATACTAGAGAACACTTTTTATTACGATACAAATGAACTTATATAAAAAATCTGGAACATTGATGGTGAAAAAATATATTAAGTTTTAATAATATACGAACATTAAATGGTGTTCTATTATGTAATATTGGCAATTCGATAATGTCCCCATTCTAGAGTTAGAGTATTATGAGAATCAGGAATAAGATATCGCTTATCATCAAAATTGATAGCGATACCTTGTTTCTTTAAACAGCTCATGTTTGTGAGAACGAAGCGTTGATATTTCTCCAGATACTTTTGTACCATCGATTTCAACTGGTTTATAAGTGTCAACATGTACACAATACTCTTGAGCGCCAGTTCTAAAAAAACTTGTTATCGAATCCTTGGAGAATTTGTTTCTCATTCTACCCAGAACTGATCGGTTCACCGGTATATTGTGTTCATTTTCTAGGGAAAAATTTGTAGTATCGAAGTGTGTTTGTTAAAAATGATTTTTTTGCCAAGATTTTATCAGTGGGAAACTAATCTAATAGTAGTTTTTTTTTCACATAATCTATTGCCTTACCAAACAATAGTCAAAAATATTACTTTTTATATGTAAAAGCCACAAACTTTATATATTGATTTACATTTTATTGGGATGCATGAATGAATAAAAATCAAGCAGAGGATGCCAAGAACAAACAGAAAACAAAAAAGCAAATATATTATAGTATAAGTGTTTATGTCATTTGAAAAACTTTACTACAAAAAATGGTTGTGCATAATATTGATGAACGTCTAAACGTTTATTGGAATAAAAATAATATCTAGCACTAGCATTAATATCAAAGATTATTCCTACTTCGAAGAAAATTTCTTCAAAAAAGATTTTTTAAAGGATTGGGCATAGTTTGGAAAATGGTGTGGTAGTCAATACAAAAAGAATTGTGTGCTGTACGACTCAAAGCATTATGCTTTTTTATAGTTTTCGACTTCAATTTTAAATATTTTTTTACAAAATAGAGATATTTAGTTTACTGATTTTTTTTTCTTTCTAATATCTACTCAAAAATACTACTTTTTATATGTAAAAATTATAAACTTTTTATATTGATTTAAAAACAGAAAAGCCAATATATTAAAGCGTCAATAGTTATGTCATTCGAAAAACTTTTCCACAAAAAATGTTTGCGTATTATATGATGAACGTCTAAAGAAAATTCCTTAAAAAAAGATTTTTTTAAAGGATTGTGCATGGAAAATGGTGTGGTAGTCTATAGAAAAAGCAGTAAGCCTAAATTTGTATTGACTGAATTGGTATTTATACTACCAAGGAAATAAAGAAAACTCTGTGAAAGAGACGTAGCCAGAGACATCCCCAACATAAGTGAAGCAAGTGTGCATCGGTCCCTGCAAATGAACAAGTATCGTCCTTATACATTCTTACCTGTTCATATATTAACTCCCACTCATATGGATAACAGGACAATGTTTCGTGGAAATATAATTGATCGTCGCTTTGACAACCAAATTTTCAGAAAAATATTCTTGACAGACGGGACATTCTTTAGTACTGCTGGTTTTTAACCGGAAAAATACCCATTAGTGGTCAGATGAAAATAAACACCAAGTTAAAATAATTCAAAAACACTGACATCGAAGTATTTACGTTTGGTGTGGGATTTTACGCGACCGTGTGATTGGGCCACAGTTTAAATGGAGAACGATATCTAAATTGACTAAATATCAAGATCCAAGATCTTATTAACAAGTTGCCAGAGCTCTTAAAACAGGAGATTAATATTACAACAGGATAGTGCCCCGTATCATGCTGTGAGACAGTAAACAGCTTTTTAAATGGTAGATTTAATATTTGGATAGGGAAACACGGAACAGTACCATGACCTGCCAGGACTTTTTTATGGGAAAACCTAAACAAATTAGTTTATAAACATAGAACCAATAATGTCGAATATTTGAAACAAAAAATAAAACAGGAAATAAATAATATTAATCAAACGAATGCTGCAAGAAATTCTATAGCAAAAATTAAAATTATTATATATATATATATATATATATATATATATATATATATATATATATATATATATAGCCATATAAGGCCATGAAGGCTGACATGATCAGAATGTTTTCGTAATATATAATATAAAATTAGATATTGATGTTTTATATCGTTTACACTTACCTTCCATAACATATAACACAACGTATGGAAAAAGAATCAATTAAATGTCAATACCTTCTGAACTATTTGCTATACGTATATATATATAATATATATAGATTGGTAAATAATTAAAAACTGAATCGTATGAAAATAAAATATACATTGTGTTCCATTTAAAATAATTGAGATTTTAATTTGTTTCTGTCGTCTAGAAAATTAAAAACTCTATAAAAATTTTAATACCAAAAACTTTAAAAATCTATAATTTATGGATTGTTTAATTTTGGTAAACTAAAAATAACAAGGAAATAAAAAAAAACAATAAATACTTTTTTAGAAAAATAAAATCTTAAATATTTCAAATTTTTTTTTGAATTCGCATATACATGTAATAGGATATAACACTCAATATAAAGCGTAGAATAAAAAAAAACAAATAATTTATAGATTGTCCTATTTAAAATGAAAAAGTCGCCCCGTCTAAATGACTCATCCCGTATATACAAAATTATATAAAGTAAACATTTGCTTTATACCATACAACTATTGTATTGAACTATTTTTCGTAACTTTCATAGATTTCGAGATAAGGTACAGGCTTGCATTACGTGGACCACCCTGTACATATTACTAAATAACTATGTGCTTTACTATTCCTGATAAAAAAAAAGATTTGCATGAGGGAAGTTCTGGGTAAAGCCAATTTACTTATATTTTTAAATGTTTTGATAATTTTTTAACATTTCTAATTTAAAATAAAGTAAAGCCTGGTATTTATCATTTCATCTAACGCAAGAGTGGTATTATTACGCTATTAGTAATTTTTACCCAATATTTTGGTAGGCCTTGGATTGTGGAGAGAGTCTAATGTCTAATAAAATTTAGGAGACCCTGGCCAGCTAGAACAGCTAAGTAGCAACGTCTGATAAAAACTAACTCGAGGACACTCCTGTGTAGCCTAACAGGAGGCGGAGCCAAACGAATGGTGCAGAGCTCATCTTGGAATTACAGTTACTTTAACACGGGAAAATTGGGTAGGCAGCGACTTACAGCCTTAATGGACTAATGCTCTTGCTCAATATTTACTATTCCATACATTCTTTAAGTAAAAAATTGCATATACGTCTTTTGTCTCTCTCGCTTTTTACTCAAATATGCTTCTGAAATTTTCCTCTTTAGTCGTAAATTAACCTAGTTAAAGTAAAAACAAAATTAATGTAAAACAATCTTTATTTTGACATGTTGATTATTTATATTAATTTCAAAACGTGTCCAATGGAGCAATTGCATATTTTTGATATAAGTCATTCCAAAACAAAAATTTTTCTTGTTTAGGGTAACCTGAAGTCATTACCAAGTTTTCTCCTATATCCAGATATTTGAAATTGTTTGGCTCAACTGGTTCCCAAGTCACATTTTGGAGAATATCTTCGTCTATACCAGAAGGTGTGGGATTTCTAAAAAACAAATTAAATATAAACAATATTATATGAGACTAGACCATGACCTGCCAGGACTTTTTTATGGGAAAACCTAAACAAATTAGTTTATAAACATAGAACCAATAATGTCGAATATTTAAAACAAAAAATAAAACAGGAAATAAATAATATTAGTTTATTCTAGTTACAGGTAGGACTCCATTGAACAAGATTTATTTAAGGTTTTTTTGGGCACATCACAATTACACTGAAGCTAAAATACAATGAATTTTTAAAATTAGTAGTTTCTTTGATTAATATCCTCTTATATAAAAAGGCAAAGTGTCAAATTGGAAAAAAAACTCAAAAAATCTAAACTAACAGCTACGGATAACCTAGATTCCTAGATACTTACACAGGACTTTAAATAGAGACACTAGGTACAGTTTAAGCTTCTAACTAACAAAAAAGTTTCCATTTTATATAAATAAGATTACGTAGCTATACTAATTGCTAGACTAGAATTTACATTTAAGCTTCTTTTACCTCGACTTTCAGCTTAACTATGGAACGACCGAAATAACACAAAGATATATAAGAAGGAAAAACGTGCCACATCTAGAGTTTTTCGTCCTACGACGATCAGTTTATTAGCTTGCAAAAAGCGTACGAAGTTCTTTTTTTTTGACAACCATATAGGCACCATAAAAGAAATTATGGTATACATTCAAATCAAATTAAATGCCACACCTAGAGCTTTTCGTCTTACACATGTTCCAATCGCACTGCGAGAAAACGAAAAAGCCGTACTTCACGAGTTAGTACTAGAAAATGTACTAATATACCAATATGTCAACCGACCCCATGGAATAACCAACTGTAGCTGTTACTGCACTTAAAGACAAAGAAGACATACATCATAAAAACTAAGCAGTAGCAAGCATTTCTCAGACCTTGACCTGCAAGTTGCTTGTCTACAGACTGAAGTCAATGCTGAGATAGAAAATAGTTAGTAATTGCTCATAAGGGTATTAGAGTTACAAACCAATGTTCTTCGGAGTACATTTTTAATCATCTCTCTTTCAAAAGAAAATAGAGAAACCGATGTCGGATATCTGTTATATTAACAACATTTCGAGATCTGCTTTAACCAAAGAGCAAACATTTGAAACATTCACAAAAAGTTGTGTATTGGCTAAGGAGTGCAGCTTTGAAAATACAAAAATCTAAATGAAATTCGTTACAAAGCATCTTCGCCTTCTTGGGACACGTCATTGACTAAAAAGTATATCCAAATTTGATAAAAACGATAAGAGAAATGCCAAGTCGATCGACTATATTTTATTTAAGAACATTTTTAGGTCCGGTTCAGTTCTTAGAAAAATATTAAGTTATTTGCGAAACACTTTATTAAAAACTAAAGTAGAGCATATTTTCTCCAGGTATAACCATACAGCTTTTTCAAAAACTCTCAAATGCATTTATTTTAACTTCTTCATATCCTTTACTTGTTGTACCAGCGATGATTGTTTAAAAAGTGTTGGAGATGTTCTTTTCCGTAAGGTTTTAAACGCTAAACTAAACCAGATTATATATTCCTCCCGAACATTCAAGAAAAAATGTTCTGCTATAGCCAAAGAAGTTCTCGACTTTTTTTTGATTTTAATATTTTTTTTTGCAGCAACCGATTGACTCTCGCAACTTCCCCTATCAACAACAGATAGCTCTGCAGAAGAATAATGTGGCTCACCAAAATGAAATTATTCTCTAAATCTACGCTTATTAACCACAAAAATAGAATTAATATTCTAAACTGAAAGAGATTGACTATTACAAAAGTTTATGAAATGTGCCGAGAAAAAATCACAAATAGTCACGAGGCGATGAATGTACAAAAACAATTTATGATGAACGTCTACAAAGAAATATTATTCAACGCTCTACAGGTCAAAGTCAAAGTCAAAAACAAATGGATTTATAAATATAGATGGTTAAACGCAAACATGCTGTTCAAATGAGACCTCGTTTTGACGCTTCAGTGGAACTCGATTTGGAACCTTAATCACTTTTAAGAGAGAATTCAGCTGGGGAAGGTACTGAATAAAATACAAATGATCGATCACCTAACTATGCATTCGGCCTAGGGGTTAAAGAAACGACCAAAAAGCACAAGCCATTTGATCTACGTGAGAAGAATGTTTCAATTTTTAATTTTATATTATTGAACACAGAAATGATTATGATGCAAAAAATACCTAGTTACATGTCGTGGTTTACCTCATCAAAAATGTATCACGATGAGGGCCAAGGCAAAATTGAGAAGACGCTAGATTACATTACAGTTCCTATAGCTACAGAGTTATGGTGCAATCGAGGTTTTAATTTCAGTATTATTTATTTCCATAAAAAAACAAACAAAATTCAATAGTTACAATATTCATATACCTATAAGGGAAATAAATGTGAAAAAGAAAAGCTAGATACTGAATTTATTTACGCAAAAAAAATGTTTGTGTGTAGGTAGGAATAATTTTATATTTACACTCAAATATAAAGCTATAAATAATTAATACAAACGTCCAAGATAATAATACTAATATTAATAAAGGGAGAAAACTAGCCTTAGGTTACTTCTTTTTATGCTGCTTATTATTTGTCTTGTCAATGTACTAATCTAGTTCCATTTTTAGAATCTTTCTAAACTTTAACTTGTTCATTTGATATTTTAAGGCCATTTACAGTATATTTTTAGTGCTATGGAACAATCTCTGATCTATTGTACTTTTATGTATAGTGTTGTACTGTTGTATATATGAATTATTAGCTTAGCTTAGTTTGTTTCGTGTTTTATAAGGGTAAGTATCCTAGAAACATATATTTGGTATATATCCACTAATTTATTTTTTGTCAATATCTCAAAAATGTTACATGAAAAAAAAACGGGTAATTTGTAAGATGCATGTTTGTAATAGTTTTGTATTAATATATTTTTTCAATGCATCTTTTTAGGATAGGATACCTAGATGTAGCCTAGAAACAAAAAATGGTAGCAACTATTCACACATTTCACCACTAAGGATAAAATTTTACTATTCTTCTAACTCTATAAATAAGGGAGTTATTTGTGGTATTGTTACTTCTTGCGGCTATTGCAGACAAGTAAAAGAGTATACAGAACTGCGAATTCCCGCTAGAATGCGTTACAACTTAGAGCAGTAACCAGCGTGCATGCATGAACTCAAGCAATTACAATATACTTGCACACTAGAAGACTCATGAGCAAGTAGCCCTCTGCGTATAAGGCAACATCGTGGAGCAGATGTATGTTTGTGGAAGGTCGTGTTTTGGTTTGAAGAGAATATAATGAAAAATTAACAAAGTAGAATATGGATGATTTATAATTAGCATTGCACGTAGAAATTGCCACTGAAGCAGCATGAAAATGAAAAAGGGAACGTATGCATTTAAGGATATATGATGAGAAATTGCCCATTCATCGTCTACCCAACACTAAATCTGGCTACTGAATACAATAAAATAGTAATTTACCGAAACTCATTCGTTAGATGCTAAATACCTTATATATGTAGGTGGTTTCATTTGAAACAAAAGTTTTACTTAAGATACGCTTGGAACCACTAAGGCAATAATATATAAAATAAGTATCAAACACCGACTTTTACACTAGTCAGAATATCGCATGATTTCACACATACAGTTGATCTGTATTCCTTGCTTAATGCACCTTAAACAAGAAAATTATAAATATCGTACCAAAAAGGAGTAAAAACTTAAGGTGAGCACTCTTGACTAGTTTATTTTAAAACAAGAATTCTTTATTGAACAAAACTGTTATTATGCTCAGAGATAAAGACCTTACACAAAGAAGAATTTACATCTTTTTTATAGAAAGAAGAATTTACATCTTCCAACCTACTTTAATTGATTCATGTTTCGAAAATATTTAAAACATTGCAGTTGATGCTATGAACTTTACTGCAAGCCAAAAAATTATAGTTTTGTAGATATTACAAAAAAATGCGTACTCTGAAAACGAAACTGCTATGCTAATTATAAAGCACAGATTGGCCTAAACTTACCAAAGATAAAAAAATACTTCGAGGAAAATTGGCACAATATTAAGAATGTAGGGATGAGTGTGCAGGGTTTTAAAAGGTAAACTGTAACATATAATACATTTACTACAAATCATCTAGAAAACCTAAATCACGACTGCGTCGTCCACTAGTACAGGACGACGCCAGATTTTAAAGGTGCCTCTAGAAGTCTTCATTCAAATTAAAAGCAAAAGTATAAAATAAACGCTCACAAAAAGTAAGGACTTTTTTAGTCGTCGACTTTTATAAAGGTGTTATGCTTATGTAATATATTACGTATAAAACAAAAAGCAATGACCTTTTCTTTGTGGTTCAATTTCAAGAACGTGGAAAACGTTCCGAGCAAAAACGGCTAAGAGGTATTTACTTAATTTATTTCATTTACCTCTAATTCTAATTACATTTGAAACACCGCGCATATCCAAAACTGAGTAATCATTTATTTGAAACCTGCCTCGTATATCATGATACCGTAGTGCGAATATATGACCTTAGCGAAAACTAGGTATCATCATTTTTTTGTATTTTAGCTAAAGCGGTGTTATAACCCCATTAAGGTGCATTGATTGACTACCTCAATCAAAAAATCATACAAGTATGTTAGTGACATATCGATTTTATAAAAAAAAATTAACAGAGATTGATATCTTTAAGTAAGAGAATAATCATAGAGAATAAATGGTTAGAAGTCGTAACATGGTAGCAAATTATCCAAAGTGTTCAGCTATGGATCAATATTCAAAATATTTAATCCCAACAGCATATCAAATAATTGTAAAAAACTATTTTCAGTCTGATAAAGTAAAATTTCATTATTCTTCTGCTGGTCTACTTGCTGTCCACAAACTGATAAAATACTTCTGTTCAAGATTTAATTTGGTTTTAAAAAAAGCATATCACACGTGGGCTGCAAGCAAAGACTATCATTCAACACTACTAATGATTAACGTCATCATAACATTTTGTCGTGTTTTGTAGGTGTTTGAGATGTTTTTCTATTAACAATTGTAAAAGATTTGACATTGACACATGTTTTGTCGTTTAAGGCAGGAGAAGTATCGCTCATCTGAAGCAGATGTAGGTGAAAGGGAGAACAATAAAGACACAAATGTATTAATTTCGGGAACTCTATTTTGCAATGAATTTTTATAATCAAATCGATAAGTTTATCCCATCTGTCAAAAACAGTCGGATCCGCACAGAGTACTTTACGCTCAATTTCTAATTTTTTTTGTTAAAGAAAGCAGATAACTTTTAAACAAATTATCTGGCAAGTATTTAGGGAAATATTTTTAAAAAATGTGAAAATAGCCCTGATCTAGCAGTTCAAAAACCTTAGGTTTTCAAAGTTTTGCATAATTATTGTGTCAATAATTTCGTAGTACAGTCTTTTATAAAGATCTCTTGTAGTTTCATTACTTCTTTCTCTTTTTACAAGAGGTTCTGATATTTCATATAAATCTAAAACGTCACTACTTATGAACCGAAAATGGCATTCTTTACCGCGAAGTGTTTTAAAATTTTGAAGAAGTTTTATTACTCAACTATTTGAATAGACAATCTTGGTTATTTAATTCTGAATAATATTGAATATTATATTTGTTTGGGTAAATATTTTTTAAAATGTTTAAAAGCAATTAAGAATTAAATTTATTTAATGAAGTTTTCAATCCAATTGCTTCCCTTCTGGAAATATTATCGTTTTCAAATTCGTCACCCTCAACTATTTGCTCAAAAATTTCCAAAAGCTGGATAGGTAATTCTGCAACCAAAATCACAAGGCGTGATTAAAAATTTCATCGTGTTTGGCTTAACTTGGCTAATATTCTTGCGGCGATTTTTTACACGTGAACATTGAAAAAAATTAAGCAAAACCATTTAAATTTGCAAAAAATATGCGACATTCTTTAAGTATCCTTCAATACTAAATTCACTCTATGCACATGACAATGTGTAAATAATGCCTGAGGGGCCATCGTTTTATTTTTTGCTTGTAATCCATTTAATTGTCCCGACATAATTGCGGCATCATCGTACGATTGCCGTACTAATTTTTCTTCCAAACTAAATAGTTTTAATTTTTTTTGCACAATGTTAAAAATATATTCCGCTTGAGGACTTTGACTTACATCCGTGAACCCTAAAAATCTATCAAAAACACCGCCGTCTAACGCGTACCTTTTAACAACGGATACCTGTGACCGACACGATATATCAGTAGTCTCATCTATTTCAATCGATAAACAAATTGCTCCTTTAATTTCGTCGCTTACGGGTTCGGCTACAGTATACCCTACACTTTCAATCAACACATTTCTAATCATTTTTGACACTTCCGTAAATGCCTTTAAATCGGATAATAAATCACAAAATGTTTTATCATATTTGTTTAACACTGTATGAGTTCCGCATAATTTCCTTGATTTAAAGTTTCTTCACTTTCATCATGTCTCCCAAATAAGCTAATTCTTGACAGCCCAAAAATACTATTATGTCTATTAAGCGGTGTAAACTGCATAGTTGTTTTTATTATTTGATTATGCTTTACATCGTCTTCCCTCTTACGCAAATTTATCACATATTCAAATCGGGCTTGACCCAACTTTATGACTCAAATAAATCATGTTTATCGTAACTATGTGATATTTTCAAACGTAAAAAATATTTATGTAACCTAGCCGGTTAGTCCCTTTAAAACCCTCCGTAATCCAGCAATAGCCAAATAGATCCAACCCCCGTGACGTCATTTGTATGTACACCTCGACGGAGTATTATTTACAACACAATAATTTTAAACTAACAGATCCAATAAATTAGACTGTCACCATTAACACTCATTCGAATGATTTAAGCAAAATAGAATGTCCATCACCAAAAGGGTCAGCTGTCCGCTGGGAGGCTCGTCTCCGTTAGAACTACGCCTGCTGGGACGGTCTCGGCCCTCGAACAATTAAATTGAATGAGTTAGTACCTTAAACTTAAAAGGATGATAAAAATGAGTTTGGAAATAAAATCTCCTAATTTTACCTTCACTTTTGACATACGCAGCAGCTTTTTATGTTTAAAAGGGGTTAGACACATCTTATGTTTTGACATTTTAGTTTTTTTACAAATGCATCTTCACTTTAGAGGTACGCAGCAGCTTATTTATTACTAGTTGAAGATAAATATATCTTAGGTTTTGACACTAGTTTTTCAATGGTTTTAGGTTTGCGCCTTCACTCTAGACTTGCGCAAATGCTTAATTATGTTTAATAGAGGTTAAACATATCTTATCTTTTGATATTTTAGTTTATCAATTGTTTTACGTATGCGTCTTCACTTAAGAAATCCGCAAATTTTTATTTGTTTATTACAAACTAATCATATAATTTATTTTGATCTTCTTTATTCTAGCAGATGTCTTTGAGAGTTTCCGAGATGTGTGCATGCAGAAGTAGGCGAAAAGTCGTCCAACAGCTTGATGAATTACAGTTATCGGAAAATGTTTATATGGAAGTATTAAGATAAAGCAGCTGCATATATGATAACTACTGCTAATTGTAAGTTCAATAACATGCTTTAAACCATAGATCCCTGTTAACTTCAAGCATCAGGCTGCGGTAAAAATAAACCTGGTAAAAATATGGCGGAGAAATAGGTGAAAAACAGTACAACTTAATGAATATCAGATATCGGAGGATTTTATACGCGAGTATTAAAATAAATACGGCTGTGTAAGTTAAATAACAAGGTTTAAATTCATGAATATCCTATCTTCGAGCATCAAACTGCGGCAAAAATATGTCTGATAAATTTTTTTTAGAGAAATGGACCAGAAATAGTTCAACAACTTGATGAATTACAGTTGCCGGAGGATTTTATATGCGAGCATTTAGATGAAACATCTGTATATACGTTAATGCTGCTAATTGTCAAAATTTTCATGTAACCTAACCGATTAGTCCCTTTGAAATCCTTCGTAATCCAACAATAGCCAAATCGATTCTGACCTAACCCCCCGTTACGTCATTTGTATGTACACCTCGATAGAATAATATTTACAACATAATAATTTTAAACTAACAAAAGGTCCAATAAATTACACTGTTACCATTAATAGCTATTCAAGTGATATTTAAACATATATCTATTACCCTGGGAAATAGCCATCGTGTGTGATACTTCTTTTTAACTTAAATTAAATCTGTCTGACCCAAATTTATCACCCATTTGAATCGGGATTGACCCAACTTTATAAATCAAATAAATCTTGTTTAACCTAGCTATGTAGCAGTCATGAACGTAAAAAATATTCAAGTAACCTAACCGATTAGCACCTTTGAAATCCTACGTAACCCAACAATAGCTAAACCGATTCTGACCTAATCCCCCGTGACGTCATTTGTATATATACCTCGACGGAGTAATATTTATAACATAATAATTTTGAACTAACAAAAGGTCCAATAAATTACACTGTCACCGTTAATAGCTACTCAAGTGATATTGAAACATAATAGAATATCTATTACCTCGTTGGGACCATCCTACTGAGACGGTCTTGCTATGAACAACTAAATTGAATGAGTCATTATCTCTCGTTCGTCGTATAGAATACAGATGTGAGTCTATACATGGGTTTTGAGATATTGTATGTTTTGAAATCAGTACCTGAATGGGTCTCGATATTTATATTAAAGGAAACGATCTACAGATGCTTTATAGTATTTTCATTTTATTTTCAAAACTTTCACCGCTTATGAAGCATATAAAAGTTCTTTGTATTTAATTTCCTTACATCATATTTAATATAAGACATCTAACTGAACTCATATTAATATTTATTTATTTTTCAAGTGTTAAATTTAACCTTAGATAGTTGTATTTATTGTAAATATTTTTATTTCGAACAAGTTTTCACATAATATCTTACACATGTTAATAAATAAATGTGTTATATATATATTTTTACATTTTTTGATGTAATACTAAAATCTGGAATTATATCTATATCTATATCTAAAAACAGTTCATTGCCTAGTTTTCCAGTCTCATTACTTTATACTTAATGTACTTTTTACAATGCTCTAGCTAACATATTTAATGTCTAAATTTCTACTTTAAACATATTTTCACATAATTTCTTACCCATATTAATAAAGAAATGTGTTTTTTCTATTTTATATATCATATGTTGATTAAATCTCGAAGTTATATCTATACCTAAGATAAAATTTATATTTTCGAATCTACTGCCTATCTCTCCATTACATAAAATTTCAAAATTCACATTGTTTAACATGCTATAAACCCATGGATCTCTGTTACTTTCGAATATCAGATTGTGGTAAAAATATACCTTGTAAAGGAGATGTTGCTGAAGTAGGCCAGAAGAAGTTCAACAACTTGCTCTGATAACTGTAATTCAAAAAATTTTAGTACTGCTTCTCGTCTACTTCTGCACCATCTTTTTTACCAAGTTTATTTTTACCACAGACTGATGTTCGAAAGTAACAGAAAACCATGAGTTTAAGGCTTGTTATTCAGGTTAAAATCAGCAGTATTTATCATATATTCAACTGCTTTATATCTATATTCGCATATAAAAATCCCCTGTAAACTCTAATCCATCAAATTGTTGTACTGGTTCTTACCTACTTCTGGACCATTATTTTACTAGGTTTATTTTTACCACAATCTGACGTTCGAATGTAACCGAGATGCAAGGGTTTACAACATGTTATACAAACAAATCAATTGTTATTACTATAAGTTGTTCTCTAATAAAATATTGTAAATTTTGAAATTGTATACAGGATATTTGCAAAAAGTATGTTAGGTATAAAATAATAGGACTGGTGAGCTAGACAGTAGAATAGAAAATATAAATTTTATCTTAGGTGTAGATATAACTTGAGATTTTATCAACATATGATGTACAAAATAAATAAAAATATATTTTTTTTTTATTAATATGGGTACGAAGTTATTTGAAAATATGGTTAAAGTAGAAATATTTACAATAAATATATAGATCTAAGTTTAAACATAATATTTGAAAAATAAATATATATTAATAAAGGCTTTATATGTGGTTTATTTAATGTCTAGTTTTACAAATAAAATAATACTACAATTAAGCATTTTCTTTAATATAAATATCGATGGCCCATTCGGGAACTGATTTTAAAACATATGGTATCTCAAGACAATAGAAAAAACTTATTCAATTTAATTGTTTAAAAGCTGAGACCCTCTCAGCAGAGGCAGTCCCAACGGCGAGCGTCTCAGCGGGCGGCTGACCCTTTCGGTAATGGGGATATTATTGTGTTTAATGATCACTCGAATATGGTTACAGTGTAACTTATTGGACCTTTTGATAGTTTAAAATTATTGAGTTGTAAATATTACTCCGTTGAGGTGGACGTAAAAATGACGTCACGGGGGGTTGGGTCAGAATCGATTTGGCTATTGTTGGGTTACGGAGGATTTGTCACATAGTTGGGTTAAATAAGATTTATTTGATTCATAAAGTTTGGTCAAGCCCGATTCGCTTGGGTGATAAATTTGGATCAGACAGATTTAATGTAGGTTGAAAAAAACATCGCACACATAGGCTATTCCCTCCGGTGGTAGGAGGTTTTAGAATTCAAGTTAAGTCATATAAAACAAATAGCTTAAAAGACGTAGAGAGGTGAGCGTAGAGAGAAGTTAGTTTTAAGAAATATAAAATAAGAGGAAAATTGAATACATAAGGAACATATACAGCTGGGTGTACAGAAAAGTCTTTTTAAGAAAAGATACTATTCAGGGATAAAAATTGTGCGAACTTAGTAATACAAATTTACCGCAGTCGAATGCTCGAAGTTAGCAGAGGTCTATGAGCTCAAAGCTTGTTATTTAACTTACAATCATTTATTCGTATATTCAGTTGAAAATATCATATATTCAGCTATTTTATCACAATACTCGCATATAAAATCCACCGGCATTAAGCTGTACTGTTTCTTATCTATTTTTATACCATATTTTTACCGCAGTCGGATGTTTGAGATGAATGTGTTTAAAGCTTGTTATTCAACTAACAACTAGCAGTACTTATTCAATACTACTGTTTTTCACATGTTTTTGCACCATATTTTTAAAAGGTTTATTCTTATCATAGTTTAATGCTCTAAGTTTACAGGGATCTATAAGTTTACACCATGTTATTTAACTTACAATCAGCAGTATCTGTCATATATGCAGCTGTTTTATCTATATACTCCCTTATAAAAATTGTCTAATAACTGTAATTTGTCAAGTGGTACTGTTTCATGCCCACTTTTGCCCCCCATGTCTCTAAAATTCTCAAAAACATCTGCTAAAATTAAGAATGTAAAAATATAAGAAGTGTCTAACCCCTATTAAATATAAATAGGTACTTGCGCACGTTTAAAGTGAAGGCACATACGTAAAACCACCGAAAAACTAAATGTTAAAGCATATAATGCATCTAACCACTATTAAACTAAAATAAACATTTGCGCACATCTAATGTGAAGGCGCATTCATAAAACCTGCGAAAAACTAAAAGGTACTTAATTAAAATAAATATATATTAATTAATAAATACTTTCTATTTAATATATACTAACGACCTGCACACCTGCATTGAAATAAATCAACCTGTACAAGCTTTAAAATTAGGAGATCTCATTATTTACCAACTCATTTCTAACATCCTTTTAATGAGGAATAGGAGCTAATAATTAATTCCATTTATTTGTTCGAGGGCTGAGCCCGTCTGAACAGGGGTAGTCCCAACGACGGCAAACGTCCCAGCGGATGGCTGCCCCTCTCGGTAATGAACATTCTATTCTGTTTAATGATCACTCGAATGGGTATTAATAGTGACAATCTCATTTATTGGACCTTTTGATAGTTTAAAGGTATTGAGATGTTATATTTACTCCGTCGAGGTGTACATAAAAATGGGGGGCTGGGTCGGAATCGATTTGGCTATTGTTGGGTTACGGGGAATTTCAGAGGTACTAACTGATTTGATTAAATGAATATTTTTTACGTGTAAAAATGTCACATAGTTGCGTTAAACAAGATTTACTTTTAGTCATAAAGTTGGATCAAGTTTGAATGGGCGATCAATTTGTGTTAAACAGATTTACTGTATATTAAAAAAAATCGTGGGTTATTCCATCCGGAGAACAAAGGGGGCAAAGATCCTGATAACTACTTTTGCAATATTGCTACATCAAAATGCTGCGCCGTTTAGATTTAATTTCTAAAAATCAGTAAATTTCAGAAGTGTTACTCAATTTAGTTCAGTACATAGTCACAGAATATACCTGTTACACATACTGTCACTTCATTTTTGTTTGTTTTATTATATTGGATTCCTACCAATATTTTACCCCTTTCCTTCTACCTATGCCACACTTGACTTTTGCGCATAATAAAATAAATTTAATAAGTAGTTTTTACATTAACACATACCGCCATTTTTTTACGATATATTGAATTCGTACCAATTTATGCTTTTTTCACATCTAATTTTTTTCAAATCAATTGAATAAGATTTTTTTTACAATGATTTTTTAAAAATTTTATTTGCCTACCATTTGGTTTTGCTACCTTAAATTGAAACCCATATTATCAGTCTTTACCTACTCCGCTGATCCGCAGATTCTTCCCAGATATTAAGTTCTAACTCTGTTTTCTAACTGGTTTTCGTTATCGTTCCTCTTGTTGTTATGTTAAAGTGGTGTATTATTTGGGGTTAGGATCCAGTAAAGAAACAAAAGCATTTTTTTAAATGACTACGTTTCGCAACTTTATAGTTGCATCCTCAGGACACAGACTTAATATCATACATGAAACCCATATTATCAGTCTTTACCTACTCCGTTGATCGGCAGGTATTTCCTAACCCCAAATAATACACCACTCTGATAACAAAAAGATCGTTAGCGAAAACCATTTAGAAACTTAATTTGTGGGAAATATCTGCAACGGAGTAGGTAAAGACTGATAATATGGGTTTCATGCATAATATAAAATCTATATATCTATAATAAAGTTGCGAAACGTCGACAATTTAAAAAAAGACTTTTGTGTTTATGACTGTATCCTAACCCCAAACAATACACCACTCTAAGATAAAAACACGAGGATCTTTTACGAAAACCATTTGGAAAGTCAATATGTGACAAATATCTGCGGATCAACGTAGTAGGTAAAAACTGATATTATAGGTTTCATGCAGAACAGAATTTATATGTGTCCTGAGGATGCAACAATAAAGTTGAGAAACGTCGACAATTTAAAAACCTTTTGTTTCTTTACTGGACCCTAATGCCCCATAACACACCACTCTAACATAACCACAAGAGGATCGTTAACGAAAGCCATGGAAACAATATCTGGGAAATATCTGCGGACGAACGGAGTAAGTAAAGACTGATATTATGGGGTTCATCCAGGATATAGAAACTACATGTGTCCTGAGGATGCAACAATAGTTGCGCAACGTCGACTACTTAAAAATAGGCATTTGTTTTTTTACTGGACCCTAACCCGAATTACACACCAATGTGACATAACAACAAGAGGTTTGTTAACGAAAACCATTTAGAAACTTTACATCTAGGAAATATCTGCGGACCTTAGACTTGTTTTTTTCTGGATCTTAACCCCAAATAATACACCCCCTAACAACATTTTTTTAACATTGTTTAGCCATATTGGATTTTTACCAAAATATTACCAGGTCATCCTCATATGACCCTTAATTTTGGTCAAAATTTGAAATCAATCGGGTAAGTATTATTTAAGTTATGTTGCGAACTGACAGACAGACCGACAGACGGACCAATGGATTTGATAAAACTTGTTTTTTGGCATCTAGGGACGTTAAAACGTGAATATATGTAAAATCTAGAGGGTGAATTTACAAGATTACAAAATTTTTATTCGGCCGCAATTTAGTTCCGCCATCTTGAATTAGTAACCAGTTTTACTAGTTAAGTACTATACCACAATTAGTTATGGCACACAACTTGCAATCATCAAGTAGTTTCTAGTTTTTTATTTTGTGCCGCCATCCTGGATTCGTACCAAAATTTTACCAGTTGATTCCAACATCATAATTGATGTTTATGAAAATTCGACAAGTAGCTTTTTCATAATATTTTTTCCAAACATTTCCGTCAAACATAGCCCGCCATTTTGTTTTTGCCAAATTCAATTTTTACCAAAATATTACCAGATCATCCCCATATGACTCTTAACTTTTTGTCAAAATTTGAAGTCAATCGGGTTAGTTCAATGCCGCGAACTGACAGACCGACAGAAGGGTAGACGGAATTGATGAAACAAATTTTGTGGCATCTGGGGACGCTAAAACGATAAGATATATATAAAACCTGAAAGAGTGGGTGATTACAAACATTTTATTTTGGCCCCCATTTTGTTCCGCCATCTTGAATTAGTACCACAGTTTTACTAGTTGACCTCTATACCACAGTTAGATATCGCACACAATTTGAAATCAATTCATTAAGTGGTTATTCAGGCTGAATTTTTAAATATTTTATTAAGCCGCCATTTTGTTCTGCCAACCTGTATTCGTACCAAAATATTAACACTTTATTCTAATATAATACTTGATATTTTTTGCAAAAATTCAGATAAATTGGTTGAGTGGTTTTTTAATAATAAGTTTTTTAACATTTCACTAGGCTGCCATTTTGTTTCGCCATATTGGATTTTGACCAAAATCTTACCAGACCGTCCCCATATGACCCTTAATTTTTGACCAAAATTTGAAGCCAATCGGGTAAGTAGTCTTTTGCTATGGCGCGAACTGACAGACAGTCAGAAAGACCGACCGACCGACGGGCAGACGGACAAACGGAGTTCATAAAACAATAGAACAAGCGACGTTAAAACGTAAAGATGTGTAAAAGTAATAGGGTGACATTTCACGGTTAAAAACATTTTATTTTGCCGCTATTTTGTTCGGCCAACTTGAATTAGTACCACGATTTTACTAGTTGATCCCTGTACCACAATTCGTTATGGCATACAATTTGATATCAAACCATTATGCAGTTTTTTCAGGGTGAATTTTTATATATTTTATTAAGTCGCCATTTTGTTCTGCCATCTTGGATTCGTACCAAAATGTAACCATTTCATTCCAATTTAATACTTGATGTTTTTGCAAAATTTGAGATAAATTGGATGAGTAGTTTTGTAATAATATTTTTTTTAATATTTCACAAAACTGCCATTTTGTTTAGCCATATTTGATTTTTATCAAAATCCTACCAGGCCATCTCCATACCACCCTTATTTTTTGACCAAAATTTAAAGTCAATCGGGTAAGTAGTTACGCCGCGAACAGACAGACGGAATTGAGATTGTTTTTCGTCATCTAGAGACCCTGAAACGTGAAGATCTTAAAAAAATCTCGGATAGTGATTTTTTCACGATTACAATACTTCCCTTTTACGAGGGAAGTAGAAATGTTTGACTGAGGGATCATCAGTGGGTATAGGTTTTAATTTTTAAAAGTACATAAATTGTAAAAAATAAAAAAATAAATAATTTTTTTGAAACTTCCATAAAAGATGATGATTTGCATCGCACGATTTCTTACTTACCACTTGCTTTATTACCTGAAATGCATACCATAAACATTATATATTACTGTCGTCCGAGACCCTATTCGTCAACTCACGAGCCGCCAATGACATTGTATACTATTTTATGAAGAAACCTTTGCAATTTGTCGAAGTCTATATCACCTTGGCAACCACTGGAATAATGAATCAATCGAGAACCTACCTATTTCTACCCAAGCCTATTTTTAGCACCATAAATCAACGTTGCCGTATTGACAAAAAAAAAACATAAAATATTGCCATTTGTAACAGGCGATACAGAATGTTCTGAATAAAATAGCAATCAAAAACGACAAGATCAAGAAATGAAAAACAGCGATGTAAATTGTATGGGCAAAACAGCCAGAAATGCTAATCACTTCCTGACGGTTTTACCTGTAAACTTTCTGGCTCCAATCTATCAAATGTTACGATATTACGTAGCAACATAACAGACATTTTCTAAAATAAAAGCAGTTTGCTAGTTACATACAAGAGAAGCTAACAGAAAGATTGTAAATAGTAAGGCTGCTTGTTGTTTTTCGGATAATTTAATAATCAAATTAAATTTAGACTTAGGGTAATACAGAACTCACAAACAATTTCAGATAATAAGCAACTCCAAATATAGAAACATCCCATAAAACCTACTTGGACAATCCGAACTCAATTTGATGCGAACTTTCTGATCCGTAGATTTAAAACGACTAACTCCCGTGGCCACGTAGAATTTCGTAGCATTAGAATTGTCGACTGTAAAGTGGTTTCACTAAAACGTGACGCTTTTATAATATATTTAATACCGAATAAATTAATTAATGAGCAAAACACCACTTTATTTGGATAGCTATATGTAGGTATGTGGCAACTAATCAAATATTCTTCTGTATATTCTTTCATTTGCGGAAAAAAACGGTGCATATGATTTTTTAGAGCATATGGTAGATATAGAGAAATTGAGTAGTAATTTTTATAACAAGACGCACTTGAGCCTAGGGCCTACGATGCACTTGTGTCTAGGGCCTACGATGCCTTAAATGCTACCCTTCATTGTCAGAGAGTTACCATGTATGCGCATATTTTTTTCAAAATATCAAAGAAGTACTACTTGTTGATGTTTTACTAATTCAGTACAGCTATATCAGAGAATATTATATCAATAATAATAATAAAAACTGTTTACACACAACAGCAAAGATTCAAGGAGTCTTTTTACAGTTTTAGCCACTGTCATTTCTATACATGGCATACAAAATATAAGAAAAGCAAGAGCTAGTAAAATTGCTGATTGAACTTACAAATGACCACAAAGACTTTGTTGTCATTAAAAATGCTGAGTCCTATGTGTTAAACAGTGAGTTTGAACTAGATAATATATGAGAAAGAATGGATAACACGTTTAGAAAAAAAAAACAGAAAAAGTGGAATGACAAGAACTTTTTTTAATGCTGTACAGAAACAGTAGACAAGAAAGATATTAAAGAATTAAAAGCCAGAAAGAAAGAAACTAAACAGATATGCAAAATAATTAATACGCGAATTCATATAAATAAAGTTGATATCGATGATCTGCTAGAGTGAGAATTATTGCCTAGTAAGAGAGTGCTGGTAATAAACAATGGTATGTTCCTTTTTAGAAAAATATGTATTTAATATATTTCTCATAGTTTAGGTAAAATTCAACAAAGTAGTTTAGAAGTCAGGACAAAAATGTAAAAGGGGCCAAAAAAAAAAAGATATTGCAATAGTCTTTGAGATGTTAGAATTTCTTTTAACGAAAAATTGACATTAGAGATCTAAAAATAATAGCCTAACTGTGGTGTGGTAAATTTGATTTATGCCATTTATGTGAGCCGCTTATTGATATAGGTACTTTAATCCGAATCTTAATTATTTTATTACCACTTTCGTATGATAATTTTTCTATAGATTACAGGTTTTAAGACTAATCTCTTAAACAAATCGCGAATGGGATATTTGAAGGAGTCCTGTTAAAAATTTTATTTCATTCAAGAAATGTGTTGTATACTTTATTTTTGTCTATTTTATACATCATATGTTGATTAAATTTTGAAGTTATATCTATACCTAAGATAAAATTTATATTTTCGAATCTACCTCTCCAGTCTTATTATTTTATACCTAGTATACTTTCTGCAAATACTCTGCAGACAATCATATTGTTTAACATGCTTTAAACCTATGGATCTCTGTTACTTTCGAACATCAGACTGTGGTAAAAATAAACCTTGTAAAAAAGATGGTGCAAAATTAGGCCAGAAGCAGTACAACAACTTGAAGAACTAAAATCATCAGCAATATTTATCATATATTCAGTTGCTTTATCTCTATACTCGCATATAAGAATCCTTTGATAACTCTAATTCATAAAGTTGTTGTACTGATTCTCACCTACTTCTGCACCTTTTTCTTTAACAGGTTTAGTTTTACAACAGTATGATGTTCGAAAGTAACAGAGACCCATACGTTTAAAGCTTGTTATACATATAAGTCAATTTTTATACCATAAGTGTTCTCTACTAAAATATTGTAAATTTTGAAATTGTATGCAGTATATTTGCAAAAAGTATATTAAGTATAAAATAATAGGACTTGTGAGCTAGGCAGTAGATTCAAAAATATAAATTTTACCTTAAGTTACGATGCACTTGTGTCTAGGGCCTACGATGCCTTAAATGCTATAATAAATATAACTCGAGATTTTATCAACATATGATGAATAAAATAGATAAAAATATAGTATACAACACATTTCTTTAATAATATGGGTAAGAAATTATATGAAAACATGGTCAAAGTAGAAATATTTACAATAAATATAAAGATCTAAGCTTAAACATAATATTTGAAAAATAAATATATTTTAATAAAGATTTCATTTATATACGTGTTTTATTTAATGTGTAGTTTCAAAATATATAATAATACTACCTAATTTAAGCATCTGTAAATCATTTTATTTAAAATAAATATCGAAGCCATATATATATACATATATTTTAAAACATATGGTATCCCAAGACCCATATATAAACTCTTATTTGTATTTTGTAATAATGTTCTCGTATGGGAGGAGTTTGCGTTGAAAAAATATTTGTTTCCCAGTTGAACACAGCAGTTCTCGGATGAGTTTCCCCACACAAAATGCCATGTTCTCGTGGGAGTTCGAATTTGTTCGATTTTTGTTCGAAAGTAGGCGGAGTCACAGCCTTCTCACATCGTCTTTCCCCTGCGGGGACGCTGTGCTCCATTTCCTCTTTTGAAAATAGGGAATACAAACTTCCTTCCCGATGTCCTGTAGGTTTTGTTTTTCTTGTTTGTAAGGACCTGCGGTCCTGATGTTTTTTATTGTTGGTCATGTCGCCGCCTTCGCAGATGGGAAGGAGGTCGACAACAGATTCCCCACCCTGACTCTGTCGATCAGGACAGAAGTCCAATTCAGACAATGAATATTGAGATTTTTTGTGTTGAGGTTTCGCGCTTGCGGCTACTATCGAGCAACATAGTTTCGTTCGTTGTGATAAATTTATTTAGTTAATTTTCTGAATGGTATTTATTATTTAATAATGAGGGTTCGTTTAGATATTCTCTCTCCCGGGGTACCTCCATGGAGACGTTCTCCATGCAAGTTGCTCCGGCGAAAGTGTCAATTAAGTAAGTCCGATATGATTTATTGTGATTGTCAATGTATTCAGGGGCGTGAATTGACAAGCTTGACAAGCTTGTAAATTCACCACTCACCCGGGGAATTTTGGAATGTTCGTTCCCCTCGCCAGGAAAGAGATTGAGCGAATGCTCAAGAAGGGGGATGGTGTTGCTGGGCGAATGGACAACTGATCTACCACCCTTGGGAACTACACCAGAAGTAGGAGTAGCCATTGGTAGTCAGTGATAAAAAATTTTAATTTAAAGATCCAAAGTCCGGACTTGCCGAACAAACAAATTAGGGAGCAACGGGAGTCAGTCGGGGAAAAGTCACTTAAAACTAAAGTAACGTAACCCGAGCGGAGTCCTATCCCTAAGTCTAAGTCTAAGTACAAAAATCTTATGGATTTATTTACTTATAAAGTCCTAACAAATATGGCCTTGGCCGAGTGTAGGCTTTGCTAAGTCCTTACACCACTAAATAATTCACCTTTCGATTTTAAGTCGAAACGTTCAAACAAAGCACTACGCACTGTCACTATTAGTGTTCATGTAGGTACTTTGACGTATAAGTTTATTGTTTATAGTTTATTGTTTATTCAATGTTGAGATTTACACAAAGTTCGCTTAACAGTCTTTTGCCAAACAACTAGTAATTGACCACAATTACTAGAACTGTCTTTTTGCTCACTTTCGGTACACAAGACAAATCAAAAGAGAATAACAAATCTCTCGTATCTGTTATTTTGTTTATTATAATCAAGAATTAACACTGTGACTGCTCAGTAAAGTCTTTTGGTAACAACTTTGAAATCAAATTACAATCTATCTTAGCCTAGATGAACTAACTAAGTGAATATCTTTTTTATTTACACTAAAAATTAAGTTTTATTTATTATTATTAATAAAGTCAAAATCAGGTAGAAGTTTAGTCTTAATTAAATGCTGGCAAAGCTATTTAAAAAATTAAAATCAAAAATGATATTATCAAAATTAAAAAAGTTGAAAACCAAAACTCAAAAAGATATTCTTTTCAAGCTTGCCAAATGTCCCTATCTAATAGTCCACTCGGGTCACGCCGCTTGGGATATTAGACGCGAAAATGTTTGTAATGTTTTTAATATTTAAAATAAAAATTAAAATTAATATTTTGTTAAAGTTAAAGTTTATGATAGTTTTATAATATATACAAAAATCACGAATATATATTTATCAAATCAAATCAAAAAAATAGTCAAAATCAAATGCACGGTTTTTGCTAAGTGTTCCTTAGAATAAACAATCCTCTACACTTAAGAGAGATTGAGAACTTCAGGAACTGACGTGCTATGTCTCTGGAGGGATCGTTAAGTTTTAAAAAGATCGGATTCACCAAGCGTACTTAATGCTAGGATCCTAGCTTACCTAATACAAGATCAAGTAAATATTATTTACAAATTTGTTTAAACAATTAAGTTTAATCAATAAGAGAATATCAAAAATCAGGTTTGTCACAATCAGTAATTTTACAATAAATATGATTCGCCCAATTAAGGGTAGATCATAAAATACAAATCAAATAAAATATACAATGTTACAAGATAGTAATTAATTTTGCAGTCAAAAATCGGTAAGTCACAAATTATAAGTTATCAAAATTTTTATAAGTGAGCAATTCGTTAAAAATTAGAGTGAAAAAGCAAATTTAAAATTTCCCAAAATAAGCAAAGGTAAACAGGTCTGCGTTTTGAAAATTGAGTGATAATTTATGCCAAAAGTTACAGAGTTTTAACTTTAACACTTGAACACTAGTTAGATTGGAGTTTTGAGCTGAGAATGGAAACTTGATCTGGAGAAAAACTGAGCTTGGAGAACGCTTAGAGGAGAAGGAGACCAGAGGCACAGCTTACCTACTATTCTTTTCCTCACGCAATTTAGACAGCCAGTTTTATTTCTTCCAGATGCCTCCTACTAGGCCATAAATCAAGAGAACCAGATTTAAGACCCGAGGACGATCTTCACAATCAGAGCTCTACTAAGAACCTTAGTGCAATGGAACTTTTCGAAGCAAAGATCCGGCGCAATCCAACGTTGGGAACAAAGTGCAAGGTTCCTCTCGTAGGCTTCGGCTGTATCACTCAGAATGACAAAAAAGAAACGCACAAGTAACACTGCTTCCGACGCTTATGACTATATGCTATTTCACTCACGAGATTGACACGTATTACTGTTCGTTAGGAGAAGATCGAATGCTTGCGAATCAAATTTCTGTCCATATTTATATTAATCGAAATGTGACGTCACGGCGACTCCCCTTTGCACGCTCTGGACCAATCCTGATCATTCTGGGCGGAGTCCCGTGAACGAAACTGGTGAATTTTCGGTTCATTTTCTAACATGATTTTCTAGTGGAAACATCTCCCGGGAAACTTTAAAGTCCCGTGGGATCTTTGTTTTTGGGAATTTTCTCAGTTTAGGATTTTTCCCTAGAATAGTATCACTTTATACGTATTCTAGCCAAGTTTTATATTTTTATTACAACTTTTTTCTTTTTGAAAATAAAAAATTCGTATAGCCTTAAAACTTTGTTAAACGATAGTTCTTTATTAAATTATTTACTCCTATGAAAAATCAGATTTTTTCTATCAGTCGTTTTCTAGATATTGGAAATGTTCACCAGGTCCTGGTGCTGTACTTCCAACGTCGATTTCCTGGTTTCCTAGTGGTTTTTTCCAAAAATGTTTTATTATATAAAACGTCTCTTTTTGTATGGGCTTTCATCCTGTGAAGGTCCCAAGTTGATATTTTTAATTTGATTTTTTGTTTATTCGAAATTTGTCCGAAAGTCCAAAAAATTGAAAAATTTTGTTCGCAAAAATTTTCCTATTTCCTTGAAAATTTGATATGTTGTAGATTAAATTAGTGGGAACATTTTTACTCTAGTGACTTTTTTACGTCCGGCGACGTCGCGTTTAGGCGCTACGGACGTAGCGTCCTTTTTCGGGAGTGGCATTCTCGACGCCTATCTTCTTTTGTTCATAATTTTGGTATTTCTTGATATATCCTTTTCAAATTTGGACACAAGGTGGCCCTAAGGGGTCTCTTTCGACTAGTCCTTACGGCCCTTGTCTGTCTAGTTTAGAAAAAATTTTATTCGAGATTGAAATTGAAAAACTAAAATTTAACGAACTCTTATTTTTGAATTTTTTCCTTTAAAGCTAATTTTCTCTTTTGTTACTGGACGGATTTTAACCATTCTTTTACTGAAATGTATGTTTTGATAAGGCCTTTTTGGGGATGTTAAAAGTTTTGTAAAATATTTAGTTTTTAGATTTTGAAAAAATTTAATCGTTTGATTTTTGGTAGAAATAAAGGTGTTTTCGTAAAGATTTTTATATGAGCGTGAAGCGCATATACTAGCGATCATTCGTACGAAGTTTCATTAAAATATTTTGATTAAAAATATTTTTAATTAATTATTATAATTATAGAAATTCTAGAATCGATCAGACCAATCCGAGTTCAGCGTGGTTGAATCTGATTGGCTGTAAGACTTGAATGCTTTGAAATGATTGGATGGAATGTTTCCATCGAATTTTCGAGATTAGGTGTGTCTACGTATGTTATTCGATTTGGTTCGATGCTTTAGAAGATGATTTCTAGGCCTGTTTCCAATGTCTAATGCATGTAAATACATAGGAATATCATTTTTCTTTATTTTAGCCTTATTTTTCATATTGAAATTGCTTGATTTCTGCAAAAAATGTGATATTACGACAATAAATCAACCAGTAAAGTTTTTAAAATTCGTCCTCATAAACGAACTAGAGAAAATAATTCATTCAATTTAATTGTTCAAGGGCCGAGACCGTCTCTGCAGACGTAGTCCCAACGACAACGAGCGTCTTAGTTTCGGTAATGGGGATTATGTTGTGTTTAACGATCACTCATATATGGTTATAATGTAAATGACCTTTTGTTACTTAAAATTATTGAGTAAAAATTACTCCGTCGAAGTATACGTAAAAATGACGTCACCGAGGGTTGGATCAGAATTTAAAGCGAAAAGATTTCTAACACATTATTTTTTATCATATACTTTACAGTACACCATTGACCCTATACTATATAATATAACTAACTCGATGTAAAGAAACGTTTCTTTAGCAGCCTTATGCTTTATGTACTCGGGCAGATGTACAACTAACATGCCTGTTTCTAAGCCGCTTACCAATAATCAGGGATAGTTAAACACTAGTGTCATTGCCAAACGTTGCAAATCCTTGAACATCCCTCTTATATCTTTATAGAGAAGAGAATAAATATTTTGCAAAATGGGTCCATAGGGCCATAATTCTGTAATGAACTTTTTGGTCGGATTCGGGAAAGTAATTCAGATCTGTGTTATCTAGAATCTCATTACTGTACCATTTGCTAAAGAAATAGTTTACTTCTTCTGCATGAGTTACGTTCCCTGTACCTACAAAATAATAAATATATTTAAGTTGTATAAAACCATATATTAAAGTAATGTATGTCACCGAGTCATGAGATCCGAAATTACTATCCTCTTTGAAAAAACTAATAATAAACTGCAAATTTGCACATTTGTAGGCCTGAAAATATTATATGTATGCTTAAATGGGAGATACACTGTTTGTGGTTTTTTTCTTCTTAAACAACTCGAAAACCAAAATTTGACAATTTCGTCCACTTTATCCAAAGGTGGCACCACCTTTAGATTTTTAATAAATAATAGCTTAAACTTTTCTGTACTTTTGTTTTTAGATTTTTGCAATTGTATAAAAATTGGCGGAGCTATAGGCATTTATTTTATTTTGCCAGTAGCGAAACTAAACAGAATTTCATTTATTATAAAATATTTTTTTACAATTACTACTACTGAAAGGCCTAGAAATACAAATATAATATATATATATATATATATATATATATATATATATATATATATATATATATATATATATATATATATATATATATATATATATATATATATATATATATATATATATATATATATATATATATATATATATATATATATATATATATATATATATATATATATATATATATATATATATATATATATATATATGCAAATTGACTTATACACCTCAAAAAATGATACCTTTAAATTGCACACGCCTCCAAAACCGGAGGCGTGTACGATCCCATTTTATATTAGTTTTAAGTTATTGGTAAAGTTAAGAAAAGGCGTTAGACAAATGTTTCGATGGAGGTCATTTAGAGGTCTATACATGTACAGTTGCACAATGTAGTTCACGGTTTTGCTACCACGTGGCGCCGCCATCATTTTATACTCTTATACATCGTGAATAACAGCCCAGTTGCATCTTCACGCAAACATTGCAACATTGTACCAATGTGAATAGACTTACATTTTTGTGGTATGAAAAATATATTTTACTTAGTATAATTTCGGCTTAGCAATTCATGAGTTCGTACTTGGAAGAAAGGTTATTTATATAAATATATTCTTCATCCAATTTTTAGAATATAGTGACGCTTATGCTCTACTTAGAAATATTATTTCAGCACTAATTATGTAACTTATCAAAATATTTACTTTATAAGAAGTTTTTTCGTTAAAATCATTTTTCATTAAAGTTTTTTGACTAAACCGAAATTTTTAGTTGAATTAGTTAAAAAATTATTTGCTTAGAAATTTTCAACATTAATAATAAGTTATATAAGTTTGATTCAACGAAAGCAAATGGAATAATTAATTTTACTTAGATCGCGTTTTTACCTCCCTTGAGTGAATTGTATCGTTATCGTGAAAAAATCACCCTCTAAAATTTCTCAAGATCGTTCTGCCAGCTCAGAAGCGACTTATCTAGGAGACTTAAAATTTTGGTTGAAGGGGAACATGTTGATAAAATCCAATATAGCTGAACAAAATAGCGCCATATTAAAATATTTAAAAAACCATCATTTAGACAATTCAAAATTTTCACAAAAACACAGTGATGTGCAAATTTGAAAATGTTATGAAAAGTGGATATGTAGAGCAATATTATCTCGTCTGCCATACATCATAAATGTAAATTCAAACAAAAAAAGTAGACGGAGATTAAATGGCGGAAAACCCAGCCTAGTATATATTATTATATTACTAATTTCAAAATGTCGCCAAAATCGGACATGTGAATCAATGACCTTCAATCTGCCAATTTGAATTTAAGTTATATTTGCGATTTATGACATCTATAAATCAATTGCAGAAAGTCTCGGTTGTTATAAACCAACTTTAACAATTTTTAAAGTTGTATCGAAAGTGATGTGATGTTGAACAGTTTTCTCCCGCGTAAAACTTGTTTTGTTATAATAGATTTTAGATGAATAATTTAATTTTGCACTGGCAGAAAAATCCAACTACTACAAATATTTAATAATAATTTTTTAAAATGTAACAACTCGAGTCGAGATCAATTTTTTCACGTCTGCTATTAATTCCTCTTACATTATATGCTACTGAAATCTCAATTTTCCATTGGCAGAAATTGAAGACTGATATAAGTCCTAAGAGACAATTAACGAAATAACAAAAAAAATTATTTTACGAACGTTTTCAACCCGTCTGCCGTTTGTTTTAATAAAATTACTTTTTGGAAATATGCTCCACCATGGGAGAAACTCCAATAAAATAAATATGTTGCACATTTATTGTTAATTTGCCATTGTTTTTTTATATAGGTATTATGTTACGTTTTCTCCTATCTGCCCACTTGATAGAAATAAACAACTCAAAATCCTAACATGTTCGATCCTAAGAAATGTCAACATATGACATTACATTTTAACATAGTCGTTAACCGAAGCGGCACTCAGGTAGACCCGCCAAACTCTTCGTGCAATGGCAACTGAAATGAAATGTTTACGTGGGACATAGATTATTTAAAAACTGGACTCCTTACACAAGTACACGAGTCGGCGCAGCCGCTGAACGTCAGCATCACTTAAGCACAAAACGAATACTATTACTAAATGAAACAAAAAGATAGAGGTTACTGTGTCTCTTGTCACTTTTCCTGCCAACCGCGTTAGTGGGTAGAGGTCATTGATTATGTTTAACTCTGGCGACGCTGTTGGAGGTTTATGAACACATCTATGCGTTGCAAGTACACACAAACGAGAAGACTTGATCTCCTTATATTCGGAGGGGTGTTACATTTAAGAATGTAGCACAAATTTGTGTATTTTTAAAACAAGATTTCTTTACATCTCTCTTGCGGTAATATATATATATATATATATATATATATATATATATATATATATATATATATATATATATATATATATATATATATATATATATATATATATATATATATATATATATATATATATCAAAAGTGGAAAATATATAACGCGCAAGAACTAGTATATAGTAGAAAATGGATTCTTTGGGATGACCGCTAATAACAAAATAAAGTCACTTTATTTTATTTTAGATAACTAATGAAGGTCATAAAATGGTCGAAACGTTTTAAAAAAATAAGATCAATCAACACCAATGATGTGTTATATTGCGAACACCATTCCCAAGAAATTTTTTTATAAGAATATAGTTTACGTGTTTAGGAAACCTCCCTTTTACTATATATATATATATATATATATATATATATATATATTTTTTTTTTTTCTTTAAAGACACAATAAAAATATATACATACATACATGTAAACATTATTATATGCATTGAAACGTTAAATGGCTTAAAATGACTAAAATTGCACACTTTATAATGAATTTAAAAACATGTTTTTTTAGTTAGTATTTTGTGTCTGCTCTACGAACTTGTAAAAAAAAATTTTCGACACAGTCGATACAAGCAATTTTCAAAACGAATATCTCATGAGTTCTATTTTATCTAAAATAAAAGGCGAAGCAGCGGTAAATATCTCTTCCTGTATAATTGATGTTTGGACAGACTTAAACGCTGCCCGAGCTGATGAAATACAAGCTCCAGTTCTATCTGAGTATTGCCAGAAATTAGCTTTAAGAGTATTTTTACGTGATCTTAAAGAACCGGTAGGTTTTCTGTTACGTACTAAAAACCCTAATAAGTTAAACAGTGCTCTGAATATGTTAACAAATGATTTTTAAATTCAAAACGTTACCCACAGAACACAAAAAATCAGACCACAGGTCTTAAAACAAAATTTCGCTCCCAGGCCATCTACACACACAACAAATCCGAATACTGCACAACGTGGGTATAACCGATTTGTATCTAGAAATTATTCTAGCCCTGGTCCTTCAAACTACAATGTGTTTAAACCTAATCAAACAAACTCTCAACCATTACCGAAACCCACACCAATGTCTATTTCTACAAGAAATACATTCAGGCCCCAAACAAATCAAAATAGTATGTTTACAAAATCCCATTTTACGAATAACCAATCAAAATAAGTTGAACAATTTTAACGTCGAAAAGATTAAATTTGACGTCTCAAAAATTAGAACAGACCATATGAATTCTGAAGAAGAGAATGCAATTTTAAAATTAATTAAAGAATTCTCAGACATATTTCATAACAAATAAAACATAATATAAAAACATCAGACGAAATTCCTATGTATACTAGGTCATACAGATACCTCGAAATACATAAAAAGAGGTACAAAATCAAATTGAAGATATGCTTGATCAAAAAATAATTCGTCCACCGTTTCTCCTTGATCCTTTCCATTTGGGTTGTGCCAAAAAAAATTAACGCTTCAAGTGAACGCAAGTAGAGAATTGTCATAGATTTTAGAAAATTGAATGAAAAGACTCTCGGAGACAGATATTCTTTACCAAATATCACAGACCTGTTAGATAAATTAGGCAGATTCGGGATTTCATCAAATCGAAATGGCCGACGAAGACCTCCCCAAAACTGCTTTCAATACAGAAAATAGACACTCTGAGTTCTTGCGAATGCCCTTTAGCCTACGAAATGCGCCCGCTACATTTCAGCGCGTTATGGATAATATTTTAAGAGGATATTAAAACGAAATTTCCGCTGTTTATCTTGACGATATTATTATTTTTAGTACTAGCCTTGAAGAACATATTGATAGACTAAGAAAAGTTTTTGAACGATTTCGTAATTCAAACTTTAAGATTCAGCTCGATAAATCTGAATTTTTTAGAAAAGAGGGTCATATTGTCTCACCTGAAGGTGAAAAACCAAATGCGGATAAAATCTGCGCAATCCAGAATTTTTCCTTGCCAAGAACCCAAAAAGAATTAAAAAAAATTCGCCAAAGTAACGAAACCTCTTACAAAAAAACTAAGATGCCGTGATAGATATAAAACATCCTGAATATATTAAATGTTTCGAATTACGCAGACAACTTTTAACAAACGAACCAATTCTTTAGTATCCTAATTTTACTGAGCCGTTCATATTAAAGTGTGATGCTTCTAATTACGCCTTAGAAGCTGTTCTCTCTCAAGGCAAGATAAGATTAGACCTACCGATAGCATACGATAGTCGAACCCTAAATGAGTCACAAAAAAATTATTCAACCATCGAGAAAGAACTTCTCGCTATTGTATGGGCCACTAAATATTTTAGGCCCTACCTATTTGGACGTAAATTCACAAGTCACTGACCACAAGAACCAAATTCAAAATTAATACGCTGGCGCTTAAAACTCGAAGGGTACGATTACGACATTGTTTATAAAAAAGGTTGTCTTAACAAAAATCCCGACGCACTGTTGCGCATTGAACTAAATGCGAACGAAACCGAACCTAATTACGCATCTATATTTAAGCTTCAAGAATATGTCGAAAAAATAAAACAGAATATTAATGAAAATAATAAACATGAGAATGAATCCTTATTAGTCGAAACAGGTGATCTCGATAAAATGGAAAATGCCGCTGAAGATAGCGTTATTACTTTACACTCGTGAAAACCTCATAATAGGTATTCCTATCGTAGAATGTCCTGTTAATCTCGGTAAAAATCAGTTAATAATTTCTGAAGTAAAATATGCCCTTGCTACTCCATCTCGCATTGATCTATTTTATTCTAAACAACGCACTTAAAACAAGTTTGAAAATAATGTTTTAAATGTCATTAAAGAGACCATTGTTCCCAAAGTGAAATACCACTTATATTTCGAAGACACCGTGTACGAAAAATTTAGTGTTGTTTTACAAAAATATTTTAAAAATTCCCAAATCACTTATATTAACAAAAGCGAAATTTGCCAATTAAAGAAATATGATAGGAAACCGCTGAAATTAGAACTAAACATCACACCTGCAGCAAATAAACCCTTCCAAATCCTATATATCGACAGGATCTCTCTAGAAAATTGCAAATTTTTAACCTTAGTAGATTCGTTTTCTAAATATTAGATTAGAATTTAAAAACTCTATAATTCGTGAACTTCTCGAGACACATAATATTAAAATTCACTATATTAGTTCCCAACACCCCGAATCCAATGGTCTTATAGAAAGATTCCACTCCACATTGATCGAACACATCACATTGCTCAATAAAACCAACAAGAATTTAAAAATGAACCCATAGAAATGAAAGTCAATTATGCTATACTAGCATATAATAATACTGTACATTCTGTCACCAATCTAGCCCCATATGAAATAGTTACAAGCATCTAGGCTCAAAATCCCCTTTTAATCTCGAGATAGAAAAACAACCCGTCAATATTTACATCTCTAATCACCGTGACAAAATGAAAGTTTTCTATCAAAAGCTAAACGAAACAATTCAACAATCTAAAGAAAAAACTTTAATAATACAATTAGATATTCACCATAATCAAAACTTGTTAAGATCTAAAATTTTGTTTTTAGATCAACTATTGCGAGAAGGTGTTGAAATTCAGTATATTCTTTGTGCAAAAGACTTGTATAACCAACTAATTATTTTATATAACTCGTTATTAAGCACACTGTAAGATATCGAGAACTCTATTGCATTTTGCAAACTAGGCATAATATACCTTAGTATAATTTCACCTACAAATCTTTTTGCAGAAATAAAAAGAATCTCTTTTCATTACAAGAATCAACTACCATTCACTGTCACTCTTGAAAATATCTCAAAGTACGAATCAATAATTAAAGTAAAATGCGATATACTGCAGACTAAGATAACTTATTTTCTTTCAATATTAATTGATCTTGAAGAACAATTTGAACTCTATCACATTTTACCTATTCCTGCAAGTTATGAATCAGAATTTGTTACGATAATACCCAGTACGCAATATTTTCTAAAATTAATTAAGAAACCAATAAAACCTCTAAATTGCATGTGTACCGAAGGCAAACCATATCATTGTCCAAATATATTACAAACCATTACCAAAGTGCCCTGCGAAGAACATGACAACTCTAGTCTCTGCCAATTTACAAAGTTAAAAATTTCTGAAAATCATATTGAGATAATTTATGAGATCAATAGTATTTGGCTGTGTTTCCACGAGAATAAATCATACAAGTGCACTATGAAGATCATGTGAAGACCCTAAACCTGAAAGGCGTTTTCCTGATAAATAAAGATACCTGCAACATAATGTTCAGGAACCAGGAGCTTCCATTCCAGAAAAAAAATTTTGGGCACCCCTCGGTAATCCAAACCTCTAACTTGCAACTTAAAATGAGAAATCCACCTATAATAAGTAATGAATTGAAAAAATTAAACCTTGAAGCAGCAGTTGAAGATCCCCTGTTCCCAATTCAAGACGCACACCCCCTATCAGACTTTTCACGTCCAAGTTTATGGAGCATCATCTTGTATATAGTAGTAATTGCAGGTTGCATTTATCTCTATTGGAAGAAGACAAATGACTCCCGACAAACTAATTATCTCATAAAGCACAATCAGCAATATTGCAATATGTAATTATACTATTTCGATTGTCAATCTGCAATTTATGCAATTTATATATATATATATATATATATATATATATATATTTAAATATATAAATATATATATATATATATATATATATATATATATATATATATATATATATATATATATATATATATATATATATATATATATATATATATATATATATATATATATATATATATATATATATATATATATATATGTAGATACAGATACTAACATCGATAAAAATGCGTTTTCACACACTTTTATCAAAAGTTCTTGGCCGGAAAAGATATACGTTGAATAGGAAAAATATATAATTTCTACAGGTCCAAAACGGCCTACAAGAAGAATTGCTTTCGATTATGTCACAGGGTACCCTCCTGCGATCATGATTTCTGGGCCTCTAGCCTCATCAGGCAGATGAGGTTCGAGAGATCAATTTAAGTTCTGTTACAGATGATATTTTTGCGGGGTTGGATAAGGAAGGTGTATTGGTACTGTTGGACTATAGTAAGGCTTTTGACCTCATTAATCACAAGATCCTTTTCGCCTTGTTGCATCATTATGGTTTTTCGGATAGCGCAGTACGTTTTTGTCATCATATTTACCCGATAGAATCCAGCAAGTTGAGATCAGAAATAAAAAATCAAATTTCTTACGCTTAAGAGCTGGTGTTCCCCAGAGAAGTATACTTGGGCCACTGCTTTACTCTGTACATATATACAGATTTGTAAAAGCCTTAAAATACTGCAATTCTCACCTGTATGCTAATGACACCCAGCTTTATTTTTCTTTTAATCCCAAGTTAGTCAACACAGCAAATGTATGTATGACTATGTATTATGATTTGGATGTCCAACACGAAATTTCTGTGAACACTGCCTTAAGTTAATCCTAATGTCTGCAGTATGTTGTCTTGTAGCGAGTCATCTAGGTCAATCATTTTTTATTCTCCTAATATAACAATAAACTAGAACACTATACAATTTAAGGATAGTTCATGGAATTTGGGCATTATACTGGATTCTAAACTGAGACTTAAAAATCACATTACCTCAGAACTGAAAAATGCATATGGTACTCTTAAACTTATTTTTCCTAATCGGCATTTTTTAAACAGAAAGACCAGGATTTTGCATTGTGGATCATTAGTTCTTATCCAATTAAATGTTTGTGACAATATTTATGGCTCATGAGTATTGATGTGAGACTTATTCAAAAGCTACAGAATTGCTGTTTACGTTTTATTTTCAGTATAAGACGTCGGCAGCATATATCTTATAAACTAAAGGGTTTGGATCGGTTGAGCATGTTTAAATGTCGTATATATCACTCCCTATGTGTTATCTATAAAGTAATAAAATATAAAACACCTCCTTATTTATTTAGGAAATTAATCTTTCGAAGGGATATTCATAATTTAATCATTCGTCATAGGCACATCTCAACAATTCCTGCTCATCGCAAGAGGTCATTTTCCTATTACTCTTTTTCACTACTCAGATTTGAGATTGTTGACTTTGTGGAAAACTTGGCTACCTTAAAATGGAAAATGAAGCAACGTATTTTACGGGAACCTTAATCTTGCATTAGTACTATTTGCACAGTCTGTCTTTTTCTTTGTTTTGTGAATACCTTGAATACCTACTTGATTATGTATTAAATATTATTGATATTGATATTTATTTACTTATTATGTGAACATTTATTATTTTTATGACTAGTATCTAATTCTAAATGTAGGTAGTTATTTTACTTTAAGGCCTCAACAGCTCCCTCACTACCGTCTTAGTTTGGAAAGCTGATAATTTCGAGCTCTTAACCTCAAAATGTATTCCAATATTATTGTTCTTAAGTTGTAATGTATTTTTCTTTAAATATTAATGTATATTGTACAAATATCTTATTATTATTATTAATTTTAAAACCAATTACCAAAATTTTTAGCAAACAAATTCAAGGCCTAATTACGTAGTCAAAGAATTGTATAAACAATTCAACAAAGGACAAACCAGCGAAATTTTCAGAAGAATATTTAGAGGATGAAAATACTGAAGTCATAAATCAGTTTTTTAATTCATTAGCCTCGGAAATAAATATACCGGAAATAACAGAAATTGTGGAAAACCATAAACCCCAAATTTCAAACTAATGAACCTAACCCTAAACCTATCTAAACGAGAGTAAACTACCGTCGTTTTTTCCCAGAAAACACCATATTGTTTTAATCGATACGGGAAGTACAAAATCTTTTATACGACCTGATATTGCTCAAAAATATTACAAAAACTGAAAAAAGACCCATTTGAAGTTTTTACAGCAGACGGTACATTTTAGCGCAGTTATACCTTGCTCAAAAATTTTCGGAGAAGATAAAATGTTTAAAATTTTATCTATTTAATTTCATAGCCAATTTGATTGTCTATCAGGAATAGATAATTTAAAATTATTAAATGCTAATATTATTCTCAATAAAAATATACTAAAAGCACCTGATAATTAGACAAACATATTATATCATAACAACTTGAAATTTTAGAATCAATCGATGAATCATTCATAATCAATATGAATGTAGGGACCAGATTAGTTCTAATTTAAATTAATATTACACGGAAAATTTTAGGTTAGATATTTCAAAATTTAAGATGAACATGTGATTCCTGAGGAACGTTCATCTATCTTAAGCCTAGTTAAAAAATACTCTAACATCTTCTACATCGAAGAAAATCAATTGACCTTTACTAACGAACCTATAGGAAATCGTACAGATACCCAGAAAGGCACACAAGTGCATAAGCAGAATCAGGATATGTTATAAAAAAATATCATAAGATCTTCTAACTCCCTCTGGTATTCACCGGTTTGGGTAGTTTCAATAAAAATGAATGCATCAGGGACCTGAAAATGGCGTATTGTAGTAGAATACCGGATATTGAACAATAAAACGATAGCAGATCGATATCTGCTACCAAATATTGTCGATTAATTAGGCAGATACCAATATTTGTCAACTTTAGACCTAGCATTAGTGGTGTCCAAAATGAAAGATGTTTAGTGTATCTCGATAACAATCTAATATTATCTATTAGTTTACAAGAACACATATTAGGGCGAAGAGAGATGTCTGAACGCCTTAGAACTGCAAACTTAAAAATACAGCTAGACAAGTTAGAATTTCTTAGAGAGGAGGTGACATATTTGGAATACATTGTAACACAGGAAGGAATAAAACCAAACCGATAGCAATACCCGCTATAAGAAAAACCTAATACCCAAAAATCCTAAAAAATTAAAAGGTTTTCTCGGTTTATAAGGCTACTACAGGAAATGTGTTAATTATTTCTTAATGCTCACTAAACCATCAATAAAACTGTTAAAGAATTAAAAGTCTACTATTAGTGTAAAAGATTATTCTAGCTGTTTTGAATTATGTAAACAACTATTATCTAATAAACTCAGATTACAATATTCTAATTTCGAAGAGTTATTTATACTGACAACAGACGCAAGTGATTTTGCATTGGGAGCTGTATTGTCACAAGGAAAGGTGGGTTCAGATTTACCATTGGCGTACGCTAGCAGAACACATGCGGATCAAAAATAAATGATTCAACGATTGAAAAGGAATTATTAGCAACAGTGTGGGCGACAAAATATTTCCGACTGTTCCTATTCGGACAAAAATTTTAAAATCATTACAAACCACAAACCATTACAATGGCTGTTTTCTCTGAAATAATTAAATTGCCAATTGGTCAGATCACTACGAAATTGTATATAAAATATTAGTCTGAACAAAAAAGCAAATGCTTTATCTCGTATAGAACTTATTCTAAATGGAATTGGAAAATTAAAATGCTGAATCAGTTATTTTGGAAGTTGTAGACTTAGACTAGACACTTATCGGTATTCCAATCGTGGATTGCCCAGTAAATTACGGAAAAAAATCAAATAATAATATTTCTGGTAAACTTTAATCCCGCAAAATTATCGGAAATAAAACTATTTAAAACAAAACAACGCACTCTTATTCAACTTTCCCAAAATAAAAGAACGCATAGTTCCTAGTACTAAATATTATGTATATTTTGAAGACTTATATACGAAACATGTTCTTCAACAATACTTTAATAATTCGCAAGTAAAACTAATAAATGTAAAGTGTATGAAAAAATTGGTTAACGTGACAACCGACGAAGAGATATATAAAGTTATACGAAACGACAATAAAGAAAGACTAACCACAGATGAATAGAAGAAACTGAAAAAAGAATAAAATCAACTGACTACGGGCCAAACCAGTTAAGAACTATTCAAAATTTTATAAATAATTGTGGATTCGTTTAATTACAAAATACGACCGCAGACCTATAAGAGTTGAAAATTGCAAATTTCTTACAATCATTTATGACTTTTCTAAATTTGCATAATCATATAAACTTGACTCTACGCAAGGCATCAAAGTGTCTAATAAGCTCGTTAAATATTTCACACCAATCGAAAATTTCCATTCAACCTTAATCGAACACGTGAGATTACTAAATAATCAGGAAGAATACACATTGGAACCTATCAAAATAAAGGTAAATTATCCTCTTTTGGCATATAGTACCACTATTCATTCCATTACGAACTTAAAGTCATATGAAATTATAACTGGGTATTTAAAAAGCGAATTTCATTTTAACACCAAATTAGAAAATCAGTTTATTAACTTATTACATTTAGAAAATCATAAAGAAAAAGTCCGACCCAATATTATATCAAAAAATTAAGAAAAGAAGAAAGCTCATTTTTCCCAAATTATTTCGGGTTTCTCGCTCTCGGACAAGGAGCAGAAATCCGAAAAGTAACCGAAAATCTACACATACTTTTTTAGACTTGAACCCTGCATGTCTTCAAAGAAGCGAATACACTTTTTGTGCATTATTATCATCTCTAACCTTTGTGCGAGGAGTATGTTAAAAGGAGTTAAATATGCAGTACAATAAATCTAGATCTACTTATATTGATGACAACATATTAAATAAAGAGTTAGAAAACTATAAGATAATTAGTTATAGTAAAATATTAATTTTAGAAAAAAATAAATAACTTTAGGATATATATACTCTTTAAGAGTCACAAATAAAATCTAAAGCTGAAAACAAATTTAATGGCCCTTTTGAAATTACAGAAGTTTTTCAAAATTCCGCCATCCTTCTTAATCCGCGAATAACTCAATCAACTAAAGTCAACTTCGATAGGGCAAAACCCTATCGAAGTTTTCTTCTTTGCAGATTCCTCGGTCTCCTCTGGATTCGTCTGATCCAATTTCCGATAACACTTATCAACAAACACTCGGAATATTCTTCCACGAAGAAGATTCTGTCAAAGTATCTAACGACAAATAAACACTCCTCGTGCATAAAGATCTTTCTTACATAAAAGAAGCTGTCGCGAATAATGATAAAATCCTAAAAGAATTACTCTATGGCTTTGTAGACGTTGACTTGTTCAGAATGTTATCTTTGAATTCTAAAATACAAACTCATGTCAGACTAGTTACAAGGAGAAGCGCAGAATATTCGTCGGTATAGGCACGGTTTGGAAATCCATAGCTGGAAACCTTCGATGGTGAGTACTGCAATGAATGCATTGATAAAGTTACTCAAGACGAAAAATATCGAAAATCTTCTCAAAGATCAGATATCGGTTACTACCTCAGTAATAAAAACCTTTATCGCGTCAATACAAAAACTTCAAATAGACGACGAAACATTTAACCGAGACATAAACGAAATCCACAAATCGATAATGGACATTTCGGACGATCTCACATTTTACCATGCTCAGATAAGAACTGTAGATTTATGTGAATCATTAATGGAGGGTTATTCTTTTATAGAAAATTTCCTAACGACGCTCTAAACGCGATATGATTCGCTAGGTTAAATATCTTACACAGTTCAATAATAACCCCGAGAGATCTGATTAGTTCCCTCTCAGAAAAAATAATCTTCCACTACCTGTATAATTTTCAACACTTGCCCAGTACGTTGAGATTATCGAACTTGAAGCATATCAATCAGATACTTAAGTATTATTTATTCTAAAAATACTCTTAGCAAACCCTGAAAGCTATATGCTGTATCATCTCTATCTAATACCCTTATTAGATAACCAAACAGAATTTCATCATATAATCTCTACAACACAAAAATATATTGCGCGGGACGATAAATCAATGTTATACATTTCATTTTAAAACCTGTAAAGCTCTAAATCACTAGGACGAGGCCAAAAGGTCTACTCACATGTTCTACCCTACCCGATAGACAGTGATTTGGGAAGCTCAGGGACGTTTACCAAAGATCTGGCAGAGAGATACCTGGCACTGTCTCTTCTTCTAATCTTTTATCTCAGCTTTATTGTAATGCCTTTATAGGAAGTACAAGAGTTCATGCCAAAGCACTCATTGATAATATCAAAACCTTATTTATAAAAGCCACCCAGTCATAATTCTATATAAATGCTATCAATACATCTCATCGAAGCTTCACATTCCATCTTAAACCTTTAAAACTGTACAGGACAATAGAAGATTTCAATACTGCCCAGCTCAAATTGGACCAATACTCCGAAGAACTGGACAAGTTAATCAATCTGCCTTCTGTCTATAAACATCTATCGTGGTTCACGATCGTTACGATAGTTCTTCTAGTCAGATTACTCGTCTTGTACATAATATGTAAATGTTACCGTAAAAGACTACCCAGCATCACCAAGACGATGAAGACGAAATGTAAAGTGATCTTACAAAAGTTAACAAAGGGTGTTAACTTTTGACCTAAAAGAGGAGTTGCTATTTCCGTTTAAAGCTACGACCTTCGGTCACACGGCATCGAATATAGCAATTTCATCATTTCAAGGAATGAATTGTAAGCAGTACCTTCCAGTTGCAATTCGCCACAGGAACCTTCCAGTTGCAATTCGCCACTGCTGGAAGGTGCCGCATCAGCGTTTTAAAACATATAAAATGCCCTGAACTGTAAATATTAGTTAAGTTCATTTTATTTACCATTTTTATGCCAATTTAGGTTTCGATATTGTATAAAGTAATTTTTCTAGTTAAAAGAGTAAATTTTCCAAAAAGTGAATTTCTGAATTAATAGTGTGACATATATATATATATATATATATATATATATATATATATATATATATATATATATATATATATATATATATATATATATATATATAGGAGGCTGAAAATTAATTTTTGAAAAGATCCAAGTTCAGTCCCCTTAAAAACTAAAAGAAACGTTATTCCGCATAAGGCACCATTATGCCTGAAATAAAAAAAAATAAAACCAAAAAATACAGAAAAATGCAAGATCGCCAAGAACAGGCTAGAAGTTTTGTAACGAAATTTATATGCATCAGCAGACAATGTTTTGAAAGTATCAATAATTCGATTGTTAATCAAAAAAACTTAATATGACCTCTGATAAAAGTTGTGCTACGAGGCGTGGGAGATATGCGTCCGAAATGTCTGAGGTGAAGTGAATGTACGTCGGTTCTCAGTCGAATTTTACAAGTGAGATACGAGGGGCAATTGCAAATAATTAATGTGTGAAACAAACTCAGTTTATGCGAAACTCAAACACGACTTTTAAACTCGTTGAATTCTATCTTTATTTATTTTATCTAGGCAGAATTCTAGAACTAACGAATCTGTAAGATAGATTTTTTGAGATCTTGATGGAAGGTGCCTGTAAGGAAATAATCTATTTAAACTAGCATTGGCCTTTAAATGCACTTATTATATGTGGCTTAAACCTTAAAGCTGTCGGAACATGCAAGCTCAAGTTACGACAAGTTTTAGAGTAAGCTATTTGATTTGTACTAACTTTTATTTCAATATTACTTTGGAATATTTTACGATTTTTCCCGAAAACCATAAAACCGTTTTTCTCCAAACGATGTTTATTGGCAAATTCTATTAAGAGATTTGCATCCTCGCAAATTTTATTTTGAACTGAGTGCATTTCATTGAAATCAAATGATACGTAGAGTTGCACGTCATCTGAGTATAAATGAAATTTGCAATAATTTAGACAACTTACTATATTGCAAGTATAGATGCAAAATAATAGTGCTTCCAGTATTGACCCTTGCGGTACACCATAGTTTTGAATTGACACAGACTACTCATTAATTTAGTGGTAGTCCTATTAAAACCAACAAACCAAAGAACTGAAATAAGCAAATCAGGGTTTAGTGTATTAAAAGCTTTGCTATAATCTGTCAATATGCTTAAACGATATCGTCAGCAATAGACAGTAAACCCTAAACTAAAACCCGACTGACCTGAAAGTAGAATACCATATTGATTAAGATGTTCGAATGTTTGCGTTTTTTTTTCTAATACTTTTTAGAGTACCGGTAGGATACTTATTGGCGTAAGATGTTAGATCATTATAAGATTCCACTTTCTGTTTTTTAGGACGAGAAATTTTTTTTCATATTTTTAAGCATCCAGAAATATTAAGTATAAGTGAATTTAACATTTTAGATAAGATTGTTGGCGAACTGCTCCGGAAAAAGTTTAAAAAGTAGTGGTATTTTTTATGATAAAATTGTCTAAAGTGTGTCTATCTTATGAACTATCTCCTTGCGCATATATTGGGGTCTACAACACTGAATTAAGTAGACCTGTTACTGTTTTATAGTGAAAACTAATTGCTGCTTGCAAAACATCGCAAACCAGTGGTCGGCAAAATGAGACAAGGTTCTAAATTGGATGGTGGCGTTATCGTCGTCGTAAAAATAAAAATTACGGCCTTAATAGTCCATGGTTATAGTGCGATTTGCTCGAATGTAAACAAAAGTGAAGTGCTATCGGCTAGAAAGTTACTGAAATACACTGGTGTCATTATACACGAAGATCTTACTCGGACGTATTGATTAAGGCTAAAGAAGGATATGTATATGATTAAGTTAGTTTACGCTTACAGAATCCAAATTTTTATTATTAGTATTTTTGGGATATCTTAAACGATGTAAGGTTAGATTAGGTCATTAGGTCATATATATATATATATATATATATATATATATAAATATATATATATATATATATATATATATATATATATATATATATATATATATATATATATATATATATATATATATATATATATATATATATATATATATATATATATATATATATATATATATATATATATATATATATATATATATATATATATATATATATATATATATATATATATATATATATATATATATATATATATATATATATATATATATATATATATATATATATATATATATATATATATATATATATATATATATATATATATATATATATATATATATATATATATATATATATATATATATATATATATATATATATATATATATATATATATATATATATATATATATATATATATATATATATATATATATATATATATATATATATATATATATATATATATATATATATATATATATATATATATATAAATATATATATATATATATATATATATATATATATATATATATATGTAATATATATATATGTAATATATATATATATGTACAAGGTGTTTCAAAAAGGTCTGCCAAAATTTCTAGGACATATAGTACATCAAAAAATAAGTGTAGTTTACTCTATAAACCTATGTCCGAAAATGCACCCCTAGGGAGTTACAGCCCCTCGAAGATGACACGCGAAAATAGTTTTTTGGCATTTTCTTTAAAACTATTAAAGAGAAGTTAATGAAATGTTGCATAGGGGCCTACTTTTTAATGAGAAATGTAACCAATTTGTCAGATTTGTCATATTTATTCAGGGGCGTAACTTACGAGGGGGCTGAAATGCCCTAATGACCATATTTTTTTTGTGGGTTGTATTTTCTAAAAAATACATCAAAAATATCAAATTCTGATTAATTTTACATAAAAAGGTACTCTTGTTAAAATGTTTTAAAGTCGATAGTTTTCGAGTAATTTACAGTTAAATGTTGAAGTGTTTTCCCAAGCTTTTCAAATTGCTTGTACAAGATATCTTAGAAACCCTTTTAAGTAGGCCGTGGTATGATTTAAACAAATGAGCGCATTCTTAGAAAATAAAACTCAAAGTATTCCTAGATAAAAGTTTATTGAATAAAATTTTTAAAAAATAAATAACACTAGTGAACTATACCAAAATTATAACAGATGCTCAAAATGTCCTCCGTTTTCTTGAATGCATAAATTTATTCTTCGGTTTAAATTATTTATTAAATTTAAGCTTTGACCATTATTTTGAAGAAGTGTACATTCATGAATTATTTTGTCTCTCAATTCTTCAACCGTGTTAATTTCATTTTCATATACTTTTGCCTTTAAATCTCCCCAAACATTAAAGTCCAGTGTATTCATGTCGGGAGACCTAGCAGGCCAGTGAATTGGAGCATCTGCACCGCGTCCGATCCATTTGTTTGGAAAATGATTATTTAACCACTGTCGCGCTCTTCTACTAAAATGTGGGGGTGCGCCATCATGCATAAAAACAATGTCCCTTCTAAGATTTAACGGTACATTTTCTAATATTTCAAATAGATTATTTTCTAAAAAATCAGCATACATATCTCCGTTTAAATTACCATTAAAAATATGAAACCCTATAAATTTATTTCCCAAAGTAGCTGCCCAAACATTGATTTTAAATTCATGTTGATAGTGAGACACTCTAGTGACTCTTGGATTTTCTTCAGCCCAGAAATGCGAGTTATGATAATTAAAAACGCCCGCCCTTGTGAAGGTTGCTTCGTCCGTAAATAAGATTTTATTGAAAAAATTTGGATCAATACGTTCTCGTTCAAGCAGTACTTCACAAAAATCGGCCCTTAATGGCCTATCCTCTGGTTGTAAATGTTGCACTTGTCTAAAGTGGTAGGGGTGGAGTTGCTGTTCTTTTAGAACTCTGAACACACTTGAATGGGAAGTATTCGTTCTTAACGCCAATCTGCGTGAACTAATTGTAGGCTCACGAAAAACGGTTTCTAAAACTTGTTCCTCAACTTCTACCGTTCGCGCATTTCTGGGACGTCCATTATCTGTGTTTTTTATTGTAAGTGAACCATTTTCTCGTAACCTCTGCTCTATTGCCAAAAATGTTCTGCGATTCGGTACATTTCTACCAGGATATTTTTCTGAATATCTTCTAACTGCTAAGTTTGAATTTCCGAAACACTCACCCAAGGTTAAAATCATATCAACTTGTTCGGAAAATGTATAATTTGCTATTTTTTAAAAGTAAATGAAGTAATTAATAAATAACAGAATTCCATCAAAAGTCAACTTGACGTACAGCTCATTTGTTTAAATCATACCACGGCCTACTTAAAAGGGTTTCTAAGATATCTTGTACAAGTAAAATGAAAACCTTAGGAAAACACTTCAACATTTAACTGTAAATTACTCGAAAACTATCGACTTTAAAACATTTTAACAAGAGTACCTTTTTTATGTAAAATTAATCAGAATTTGATATTTTTGATGTATTTTTTAGAAAATACAACCCACAAAAAAAATATGGTCATTAGAGCATTTCAGCCCCCTCGTAAGTTACGCCCCTGAATAAATATGACAAATCTGACAAATTGGTTACATTTCTCATTAAAAATTAGGCACCTATGCAAAATTTCATTAACTTCTCTTTGATAGTTTTAAAGAAAATGCCAAAAAACTATTTTCGCGTGTCATCTTCGAGGGGCTGTAACTCCCTAGGGGTGCATTTTCGGACATAGGTTTATAGAGTAAACTACACTTATTTTTTGATGTACTATATGTCCTAGAAATTTTGGCAGACCTTTTTGAAACACCTTGTATATATATATATATATATATATATATATATATATATATATATATATATATCTAACCCAAAAGTAATATAATATATATTATATATATATATATATATATATATATATATATATATATATATGTGATTTTTACTCCTTCACGGATGGAAAAATACAATGTGTTTTCATTCCGGGTGTACAGGGTGTCCCATTTTCGTAGGTTTTACGGGGTTTCCAGCTTATGAGTAAAGATAGAGAGATGCGGTTTTCGCGACACCGTGCTACTTTTCGATGAAACTAAAGAGGCCGCAAACAGATTTGCCCTAACCATTTTAGTTTCCGTGCTACAGGGTGATTTTGAAAATTTGTCATTTTCGGACACCCCCTGTAACTCAGCTATCGTAAAATATATTTAAAATGTTTCAACTGGTATTTATAGATTTTTTCACGTAGAATTCAGTGGCGTACTCAGATTTTTGCTGAGAGTCATAGTTTTTGACATATTGGCATAACCTACTATTTTTTAAATGGGACACCCTATATATTATTTTTTCATCTTATTCTTCGTGTCGAGAGCTTTTCAAAAACATACCATAAGTCATATTTTTTTTCATAAATAACATGAAAAAATGCATTTTTCTTTAAACGGATTTATGGCATAGCAGATCAATCGAAATAAGAGAAGGTGGCTGTGGAGCCATGGAAAAAGTTAACAAATATTTATTAACGAAATAACAAAGTAACAGCATCAGAAAAAATTAGGAAGTAGGAAAAAGGTAATAATTATAATTTCATTAAAACTACAAATATTGTTCAAATTGTAGACCATTATGTGTCCTACAAGTGTGACAAACTTTAAAAATTCTTTTTAATGCATTTTCTATTGTAAATGACTGTCTTTGTAACTCTGCAAAAGCGTTTTCGGTGGCCATTCTTAGTTGTTCTAAGTTTTCGTATCGCCTTACATAAACCTTGTTTTCTAAATAACCCCACAAAAAGAAATCTAAAACTGAGAGGTCAGGGGATCGTGGTGGCCATCGAACAGGTCCGTGTGTTCCTATCCATCTTCCAGGAAAATGGTCGTTAAGCCAGTTTTGACTTATTCTAGCATTGTGGGCTGGAGCTGCGTCTTGCTGGAAATAAATCCTATTTAGTTGAGCCAAGGGAACATCATCCAAAATTCCTAATGCGTCTTCTAGGATTCGCACGTAACCAATCGAATTCAGATTTCCTTCATATATTTGGTAAACTATTTTTCGGTTGAAAATAAAACAGGAGACATTGAATCCAAATCTGCCCTGACGCTCCCTAGGAAAAATAACATGGTTGTTTTCTTGACTCCAAAATCGCGTGTTGTGTCTATTTAAAATCCCTGAACTAGTAAAATGTGCCTCGTCTGACCAAATAATCTTTTTTTCAAAATCGATATCTTCTGCCTTCATATTTATAAACCAATTGCAGAACTCCAATCTGTGCTCTGCATCACCAGGATGCAGATGATGCACAAGTTTGTATTTATAGGGTTTGAATTTGTGCTTTTTCAAAATTTTCTGCACTTTGGTTTTCGGTACACCCGCCTCTTCGTCTATTTTCCTGCAAGATGTTTCAGGAGCTGTCTGAACGAGGGCTAAAACGTTGACCTCAGATTCTTCGTTGTCTTTATTGTAAGTTCGCGATCGAGGCTTGTTAAAAGATCCATATTGGCAAAGATTATTTTTAATTTTTTGAAAAATTCTTTTTTCTGGTTGTCTTCTCTCGGGATATCTAAGATAAAATAAAGCGAACCAATAAAGTCAAAATGCAGGAAGATAAAAAAGAACTAACCTGTTCAGATAAAGCTCTGCCGCCTGATCTGCATCTTCATTAGACAATATAAAACACGCGTTCATATCATATTTCTCAAAATATTCAAATTTTGATTCTGAGCCATATTAAAAACAATAATTATAATAGACGTCAAGAAAAATTTAAACGCAATAATGCCAAAAATGACAGCAGTAATGGCTGCCTGATCATATTTTTGTTGGCGTTGCCATGGCTACCACAGCCACCTTCTCTTATTTCGATTGATCTGCTATGCCATAAATCCGTTTAAAGAAAAATGCATTTTTTCATGTTATTTATGAAAATAAATATGACTTATGGTATGTTTTTGAAAAGCTCTCGACACGAAGAATAAGATGAAAAAATAATATATAGGGTCTCCCATTTAAAAAATAGTAGGTTATGCCAATATGTCAAAAACTATGACTCTCAGCAAAAATCTGAGTATGCCACTGAATTCTACGTGAAAAAATCTATAAATACCAGTTGAAACATTTTAAATATATTTTACGATAGCTGAGTTACAGGGGGTGTCCGAAAATGACAAATTTTCAAAATCACCCTGTAGCACGGAAACTAAAATGGTTAGGGCAAATCTGTTTGCGGCCTCTTTAGTTTCATCGAAAAGTAGCACGGTGTCGCGAAAACCGCATCTCTCTATCTCTACTCATAAGCTGGAAACCCCGTAAAACCTACGAAAATGGGACACCCTGTACATCCGTTCACTACTGTCGTTCTGAAAAGAACAGTTTTGCTGACGTTTCGCCAAAATCACATTTGGTATTTTCGAAGCTTTCTTTCTCGCGTCCGAATAGAGACTGTCTTCAGAGAGAAAGAAAGCTTCGAAAATGCCAAATGTGATTTTGGCGAAACGTGAGCAAAACTGTTCTTTTCAGAACACATTATATATATATATATATATATATATATATATATATATATATATACTTATAAATAATTACACTAAGAATCGTTGGGCTACTTAAGGCCGTTTTATATATTGCAATTCTTCTTTGCAATATGCAATAGTCTTGAACAAAGGCATGCGCAGTTTGACAAAAGGTACAAATGTCTTGCCACTGCGCATGCTTTTGTTCAAGACTATTGCAACTTGCAAGAAAGAATTGCAGCATGTAAAACGGCCTTTAGGGTTACTTTTTGGCTACTTGCAATAAATAAATAAATTAATAAATACCAAAAAAATGGACTTTTGCAGAAAACATAATATCTTAAGTGTATATAGATTAAAAAATATATGTACCTATGGGTATAGATATATTCTATTTTCCTATAAAATGTCTAAAAAATAAAAAAAACCATTTATCTCGAAAAAAGGATTTCATATTTTTTGTTTGCCTTTAATAATTAAACAAATGACATCTGATGAGAAATATAATCAAACCGTTTTCCCTTCAGCACAGTATCAGACCCAAAAAAGGAGAATATAATGTTAGATATTAAAACTTATTTTGTCCCATAAAATTGTTTCTAGAAAGTCATAAGTCCAACTTTTTTTTTCATTTTAAAACATTCTTAAGGTTATATAAATGTTTGGACTAACAAAATATTACATGAAATGTTACGTTACAGTGTTTTTTATATATCTTTATAAAAACAATTATTTTTGTTTTAAATCGGATTTAAAAGTGTCTAGTTAATTTCTTTACTTACGACAATACCAATGCACTGACCGGCGGAACGAAAGTCCTTTCTCCCTTGTACTTTTAATACGAAAACGATCTAAACCACCAAAAATATGTTTGTAACGTTTTATAACACAAAACACAATTTATCAATTAACTTTTATATTAATACCATGTGAATATTATTTATAGACTTTTTTATAATAAATGTATAATAAAAAGTTTGCAAAAGCGGCGGTTTTATATTACACGTCAACAAACCAAAACGTAAACATTAGAAAAATAAGGTCTCATAAATGACGTAGTTCCGTCAAAAGCCTGCTAATTTAAAATAATGCATGGAGCTCTTTTCTGTTGTCTATTTATTCAAAATCTGAAACAATGAAACAGTTACTTACATACAAAAGAAGCTACTTTTCAACCCTACTTTGTCAAGATCGGTCGCATGATATCAACTTCCAGTTTAACCTGAAGTCATTTTGACACTCTCGATTAAACATTTTCTATGAAACCGAAATTTGAGTATCGGTAGTATAACAAAAAATGTCTTTAGAATATCTAAAATATTTTAAAAGAGTGAAACATATTCAGGGTTTCCTATTCAAAATGCGATGTTGCCACTGGTTTTGGGTTAAAAAATCAGTTTTCCAGAAACGTCTAGTAGACTATCCACGTGAAGCTCTCTGAGTATTACTTTTTACAAATATTTTGAAGCATCATAAAACTACTTTAAACTATACGGAAAAAGAGTAATACCCTGTGTTTCAAAATTTAGTTGTAGGATTACCTTGTGCACATGAAAGCCCTTTGTAGGTGGTTGAGAACTACAATATTTCAAATTTTCGGAAAATTTGACTGAGGGTCATTTTTTTATAAGGGATGTTCGGGAGCTTTGAGTATTTTGCCATAACAGAAAATGGTATGAAAAACCAGAATTTTACCTTACTTATTAGAGCAAAATAAATTCTTTTAGCTGTATAAATTAAGTGTGATCATAATAGTTTCCGTCGATCGAGAGTTTTCAGAAAATAAAATAAAAATCCAGTACCTACGAATATATTTATAACAATGAAGTTGATAGTTCCGTAAGAGGAACGTTGAATTGAAAATCTAAATTTAATCACGGCTGCTACACCTGAACGGTTAGAAGTACGAGGAAAATTAAATTATAGAAAAATTGCGTCACTGGGAGACCAACAAAATGCCTCCGAGAAAGTTTAGATATTTTGATTAGCTTTGGAGAAGACGAAATTTTGATAAACCGTTTTCATTTTTTTTCTGACTTTAAAGCCGTAGAGCAAAATAAAATGTACATTCGCCAAAACGATGAACTACTATCGTTTAAAGAAGAAAAACTTGAAACAATAATGTACAATTTGTTTTGCTCTCAAGCAGTCAGGAATTTTCTAGAAAACTCAAAAGTTAAACAAAATTTATTAACTTTCTTGAAAAGGTATCTCTTATTTTATAAAAATGCACCATATCGTAAATACTCCGAGGCTCTATATTTATTAATAAGCAAAATACCCTGCAAAAACTACCAACATGTGACGTCTTGTAAATATGTTTTGTTTTTAAAGGAAGTTTATTTTGTATAACCTCCACATACTCCAATTATTACCTCTTTTTTAAAATTCTCTTAAGGTCTTACTGAAATTAACAAATCATAATATAATGTTTTACACATTTCGATATTATTTAATTTGTATTAAATTTCTGCACGCACCTAAATAGAACGTACTTAATAGGAAAAAGAGAAAATTAATAACGGAAACAAAGTTAAATCCATTTAGCACATTTAGAACTTTGTTTTATTATTAAAAATAAATATCCTACCTGGTACTCTATACGTAAAGTATCCCATTGGACCACTGTAAGAAAACTGGTAGAAATATACTGTACTGTGGCTAGACATTAATTCGGCTTGCTTAATATTCGCTTTATCAAAATCGTGAACACTATGATACTGAAACAAAAAATATTGCTTGTAATTTTCAAGGGTGGCTCATCAGTGAGGCAAGTGAGGAACCACCTCACGTTGCTTTTTTTATAAATTTACATTTTTATTTATTAACCAGCAATACATATATATTTTTTTACGCATTTCTCAATAGGTTTGAGCCATGAATTTTATACAATAGAAGAGATATTCTAAAAGTGTGCCATGGGCAAATGTGACAAAGATCGTGTAGTACACTCGTCTCGCTTCCACTCGTAACATTTAGTGGGTCTATTAATAACAACATTGTCTGGGCTCAAATTTCAGGTAGTTTGATTTGTTTTTTTGGTCAAAAGTGCCCTTGTGGCGGTAAAATAGTCATTTAAGCTTTCTAGTATGCTGAAAAATGTAACAAAGCTGTGGTTTTAGTTGATTTGATTCCCGTGGGAAGTTAACATATATATTTTAAAGTGACTGATAGGATTGATTAGCGTTCTCTGTTGATGTTTTACGTGCAAGTAATTAGGTTTTCAGCGCAGAAAACAATTTTCAATATAAAATCTATATACTTACCCATTTAAAACTCAAGGCGATTTTATTTTGCTTCGCCAGCCACATGGCCGAATTTGATATGTATGTAGGTTTAAAAACGGAAAAACAAAATCTGTAGGATTACCACTTTTTAATTCGTCATTTATTGGACCTCAGTCACCTATTATGTGCAATGCTGCTTCATCTTCGTATGGTATTAAGCCCATATTGCCTCATAAATGGAATTTGAAGTTTACTGGTATAGAAAAGGAATGTCAGTCACAGCCTCTTTGAAAGAGTCGAAGAGCTTAGGCGTGCTAGGAATGTGACTAAAGAGGTGTTGTTGGAGTCTGGCATCGACTTGTTTGAAGGAAGAGCTTATGAGCTTTACCAAGACTGTAGAAACGAAGTCCAAACTTGGGATGAATTAGTGAACAAGTATAGAAGAAAATGTGTTTTTATTATTTGGCGTTCCTAGAGTCCTTATATGTGACAATGGGTACTTACATGTCAATCATGTCTAAGTATTTTCAACACTTGTAATGTCCTATCTCAGAGGAAGCATGTTTACATATTTTGCTTAGAAATATTGCACCTATATACCGGTCTTAGTTAGGAGCCGTTTTCGGAGTCCACGTTGGGACAGCCAATTTTATAATAATAATAAATTAGCACGACAAATGGAGAGGAGCGGCGAGAGTCTTCACTACCCTGCATACAATTTTACTTTTGCAAAAAATGCTACTACTGTAGCTGCCAAACTTGACAACCTCGTTTCGGTCATTGGTTCATTTTCAGACACTACTAAGAGTGGCTTATATCTAAGGGTACAAACGAAACTCAATCATGTCTTGGCTAGATAGACAATATGTCTATTAGTACTAACGAAGAGACAGAGATTTGTGCTGTTTTAGTAGCTTTAAGTCTGATTGACCAATTAAATAACAAGGTCCTGTTGGTAAATGGTTCCTTGAAGTACAGACAGATTGGGAGGCATAGGTTCAGTCTTTCCTTCAGCCAACACTGCCTTGTTATTTAATTGGTCAGACTTGGGGCTTCTGCTACTAAAACAGCACGAATCTCTGTCTATTCGTTAGTACTAGCAGACATATTGTCTATTCTAGCCAAGACATGATTGAGTTTCGTTTGTAACTTTAGATATAACTAAACTAATAAAGACACTAATTCATCCCAAGTTTGGACTTCGTTTCTACAGTCTTGATAAAACTCATAAGCTCTTCCTTCAAACAAGTCCATCTCAGACCTCAACAACACCTCCTTAGTCACATTCCTAGAACGCCTAAGCTCCTCGACTCTTTTAAAAAATGCTGTGACTGACATTCCTTTTCTATCACCAGTAAACTTTAAATTCCATTTATGGGACAATATGGGCTTAATATCAGACGAAGATGAAGGGGGCATTGCACATAATAGGTGACTGAGATCCAATAAATGACGAATTAAGAAGTGGTAATCCTACAGGTTGTTGAGGTGTTGGAGGGTTGATTAGCTGTTGTTGCTGAATGCTTCCTTGAAGTACAGACAGGTTGGGAGGTATAGGTTGAGTCGTTCCTTCAGCCAACAGGGCCTTATTATTTAATTGGTCAATCAAACTTGAGGTTTCTCTGTCTCTTCGTTAGTACTAGCAGACATATTGTCTATTCCAGCCAAGACATGATTGAGTTGCGTGTATAACTTTAGATATAAGCCACTCTTAGTAGTGCCTGAAAATGAACCAATGACTGAAACAAGGTTGTCAAGTTTGGCAGCTACAGTAGTAGCATCTTCTGCAAAGGTAAAATTATATGCAGGGTAGTGAAGACTCTCGCCACTCCTCTCCATTTGTCTTGCTAAAACCAGTCTTCCTCGCATTTCATCAACCTTACCAGTGGCTATGCCTCGCCACTGAAGCTCATAAATAAGTTCATCTGTGTGTCCAATCGGTTCACTTCAATTTTTTTTGACATCTTAGTACTATTACTATATAACAATTCAACTACATAATAATAACAATAATGTATCTTTATACAATTACTAAATAATTAATATACAATCGGTACATAAAATATATTCAAAGGTGGTCATTGGTGCATTTTGAGACACTACTAAGAGTGGCTTATATCGAAAGTTACAAACGAAACTTAATCAGGTCTTGGCTAGAATCGACAATATCTCTGCTAGTACTAATAAAGAGATAGACATTCGTGCTGTTTTAGTGGCAGTTTCACTTAAGAAAATTACTAAGTTTCACTTCACAACACCAGGTAACTTTTAAAGTCAGCTGTGTTATGAAAGAAAATAAGAAAAATCTTCAATTCAGGGAAAATATCTTAATGGCAACATGGCGAAAAAGAAATTGAAAACACAAGTAAATTATTAATGGAAATTTTTAATCACTGTAAAAAAACATATCACGAGAAAAAAAAGTAAAATCAATTAGGAGATGTGTTTTGAAAAGGAAAAAAAACAATTAATTCCCCTAAATTTAGGGAAAATCTTTAAATGGTAACGCTGCAAAAAAAATCTGAGAGGTAATAAAGCAGGTCAAAAAAACGGGGCTCCACGTTGGGCGCCAATTTTCTATGACGCCAAACCGTTAACTATAGTTTAGTCAATTCAAAACTATAATCTTAGCGCAAAATTTATTACACAAGGTCATATACCAAAATATCAACCTACCAAATATGACAAAATCAAATCACATAAGTCCAGTACCGGAGAAAAACCTAAAAATTCCTTAGGCGCAGGTAATACTGGTGGCCGCTAGTTTGTAAATAGTGGAGACAGGCGGGATCGATTTAAGATTTAATATGGCGCCAAGTGATTTAAAAAAATTACACCAGGCTCTGAGAATTGTTATTAAATATTTAGAGTAGGCAATAATCGCTTATTGCTTCTGCAAGCTGAAAAGTATATCTGAAACCCTATCTACTAAAAAGAAAACAACAAACTTTAAATGAATAAACCATACAATATTTACTTGGGTGTTTTAGAGTGTAACCACAGAGAAAAATTAAACTATTAAAATAGTTTAATTTTTCAATTTTTAAATAGATTAATATACGAGTATCTAGCTAAATTGAATTGTAAAAATTAGCCGTACTTCAATATCTTAATTGGTTGTTGTAAAATAAAAAAAGTATAGTTACAGGGTATGGGTACTGGCCGTCAAACTGTGTTCACATTTTGTTACATAACCACCAAACAATTGAAAACCAGTTACTTATAGCAAGTATAATAATTAGTAATACGCTACGATTGTACCCACTAATGGCAATGCAACACACTTGTATCTATATACAAGTAAGTAATATAAGTAATATTAAAATTTACCAATCAAGAGTTACTAGTGATTATATGGTTCAGTAAGTAAATGTAAAAATAAATAAAAGTTTAACTCAGTAAAATGAGAAAACAAAAAAAAATATACCTTTGAATATATTTTATGTACCATAAAATAAAATAAAAATCAGATGTCAAATGACTTAACCTGGACCTAGACCATAAAATGTCTAGCTAGAAAACTCTTTAAATTAAATGCTGATACCTAGCATTTAGGCTAGAACTTTACCGAGTTCGAAATTTAAATAAAGGAAACCAAAAACAATTTTATCGATATTAATCGAATACTACCCGATTATTACCCAATTATTACTCAATTATTACGCAACTATTACCTCTCGTAATATATAAAAATAATTGTCTAAAATTACCTAACATATATCTAGATTAGTCCTTTCATTGGAAAATAATTTAAAGTCATATTAAAACCAAATAAAAATACTCAATATTCAAATAAAATATACAAAGTCCGTAGGTTATCGTTCAGTTAAAGTACAATTAAGTTTCGCTTATATGTACCTGTCCTGTGGTTAGTAGTTTCAGTAGGCTGTTTGTCTACTGAGATGCTTCGTGAGTGCCAGCCCGGCTAGCTCAGTTGGTAGAGCATGAGACTCTTAATCTCAGGGTCGTACTATGGAACGAAATGGGGATTTTTTACATGTTCTAATATCTTGAGTTCCATTTAACCGAAGTTGAAGAAATTTGGTAGGGTGGGAAAGTGATAGTCAAGGAATAATGTGTAGCAAAGAAATAAAATTTTTAAAATATACAGGGTATACATCTATTGAAATTCAATGGATAATAATTATAGCGAATATTTAGAATTCAAATATAACTTGGAAATTGAAAGTTCGTTCACTAAAACGTTTTTAGCTTAAAAGCAGATGAAAATAAATAAAGATCTGAAAAATATACATACAGAGGATAAATGTCCAATGTTTAATAGCCTTAAGGATAAACTTGTTTAGTAACAAAGGTAGAACTGTGCAAATTTGTAGCATGATAAAGTGATAGTCAAGAATTAATGTGTAGCAAAGATATAAAAATTTTAAAAAATACAGGGTGTCCATCTATTGCAAATCCATAGATAGTAAATTAAGTCATTTAAAATTCAAATAAAACTTGGGAAATTGGTTCGTTAAAACGTTTTTAGCTTAAAACTAGGTGATAATAAATATATACCCAAAAATATCTATAAATACAGGTGATTCAAAAAGTATCAAATGTTTGATAGGTTTAATGATAAACCTGGTTAGTAACAAAGGTAGAACTGTGCATTTATTTAGTTTCATACTATTCTATAATAACACCTATAATGATTAATTGCTTGGCTTAAAACACTAAAACTAAATTAATCAATATCTGATAAATCTAATAAGTCTAAAACATCTGGTGGTAAATCACCTGCAGTAGAAGATATTTAAATCGATATCTCGTAACTATTAGATTCGAAGCAAGAAGCAAATCATTAAAAACATCCTCATTATTTGATATTCTCGATGTTTTTCTCGCGTGGTTCAAGCGATAGTACCTAAATAACTTATGGTTTGCTTCTTGAGCCTCCTCGCTCAATTGTCCAATGGGTACTAATGCATGTTTAATAATATCTCCTCCATGAACGAGAATTGTATGTACAGTTGCAGGCATAAAAAGCCAGCCATAGAACTATACATAACGAGTAGCTGTTTCTGTACAATACACCGAAAACTTTTCACAATCAATTTTCTTTCCAGAAGCAATTGACTTTAATATAACAGAAAAACGGAAAATAAGATTTTCACAAGTTCTCTTGTTTCAGCAGTGAAGGTAGGATCGCTGAAAAGTTTTCGGGCTGTGTTTCCTGTATTGGTTGTTCCCTTGCCTTGCTTGACTACATCTATTAATAATCCAGTCTTAGTTCTGAAGTCGTGTTGAATTTGAAGTTTTTTTTCTTGACGAAGTCGGTTTTGCTCGTCTGTTCTTGCAGACCAATTTTTAAAAGGTTGATTGTAGGCTATGTGCCACAGACATTCATAGCATCTTAACCAAGCATGCAGCGAAGATAAGCCATAACAATAGTTACTTTCGTTGAGTACTTTATTTCTTACTTTGTCGAGTTGGTTCATTTTCGTAGGGGTCGCATTGCAGATGAAACATCTTAAAAAAATAAAAACATTGCACTCAACATAAATAACCAAATATGGCAAAATAACAACAATGCAGTATATCATAGCATAGCATAGGTACACGTACCTATATATGTATAACAGTGGAAAAACCCGAAAAGGACACGCAGGCTTTTAAACTGAATTCTTGGCCAAAAAACAAGCATGTCCCTATGTCATGTCGTAGTGAAGTCATAACTGGTTTACTGCCTTTGTTTTTCAGGGCCATAATTTAAATCAGAATTTGATTTCTGGACCGAGAATATTCAACCCAAAAGTCTGCGTCCTTTACTAGTTGTTCTACTATATATAATTACGCTATAGTTTTGACAGTGCGATTCATTAACACTAAATATAATAACTTACCTCATTGCGGTTTTGGTGTCTGTTAAAACGTTAATAATTTTAACATCTGCCATTGTAAAAAGCATTACATACTTAATCGTAAAATGCTTATATACTGTGGGCTTTAGTTCTGAGATTCCTTTATCAATCTCGCCTTTAACGGTCTTCACTAATAACACACTTTCTTTGGAAAAATAAAATTTAATCGGTCGGCAAAATCTAGTCGACGAAGAAGTTTTGCCACACTGTATATTTCAGAACTAATTTTAATGGGTACCAGGTTGAAAATAAATATACTACTGCCTTGATTGTTTTCATTTGAAATCTCATGTTGTACTCGGACTGGTCTGATGCTCCGTCACAACCATATTTCAATAACATAGTACAGTTTTCCTCCGTTGCCTCATTTTTTTTATTTCTAATGATTTTAGTAACCTAACTGTTGTTATATCTAATAACGCTTGCAGTTTTACTTTAACTGAATCTTCAAACACCTTTAATGCCTTTCAGGATAGCATTCTCTTTTGGCCTGTTGTATTTTATAATAACTGGGAAACACTTTTGGAGGCAAGCGTTTCTTATTAAGCTTTATTGTTGTTCACTTAAGTCGGCACCAATTAAAACCGATAATACCTGCCCTTTCGACAGATATTTTTTTTCCCTAGTATTCGTTAAATTTTCACAAAAACTTCTTACTTCAATCAAATGTATCGGAAACTTCTCCAAAAAAATTATCAATAAACTGAATGTCTTTAATGCAATATTTTTTAGAAACAAAATCGAGATGATCTCTAGGAATTTTCCTCAAGTATTCTGTTCTTCGTCACTCTTGTCTATCGCTATGACAGTTGAACTCTTTTGAATGTGACTCACCTTGAATCACCTTATTATTTGTACTTCCCTGCGCCACATTTAAAAAACTCCTTTGCAGCCAAATTTTTAGTTCATTTAAAAATCGACTTTTTGTTCTGTTTGCTAATATCCATTTTGGGCTTAGTTGTACAAAGAAATTTTTTCTTTAGCAATGCGGCA